>JAUTXW010001600.1:727500-1142500 GCA_030620095.1 Kuschelorhynchus macadamiae | reverse complement strand
ATAACCGATATGTGCGCTTGCTTCTTTAACTCAAATTTTCACCCACTTGCTGACTAGTTAGAGGGAAATGTTATTAGAGCTTTTTTGTAGCCAAATAAATGCTCCATCCGTGGATCTGGAAATAATTTCGATTACTATTCGCAGTAAGCGGTGAAATGAGGTTAAAGATGAAATTTAAAATATAAATTTTAAAAAATTGGAATAATTGAACCGTTAAAGTTATGAACTCGAAATTTTGTCACGGTCTACCTAAAAATATCTTGTTTCGTAAAAGAATATCCTACGGGCTTAGATGTATTAGTTTCCTTGGAATACAGGATAAAGTTAAAAAATGTACCCATTCTTGGGAACTTTGGTGCGAACTTCACCTCGTTAATGCACCCCCTGTATATAATTGAACCCAAGTAGCACATATAACCATATATGGGCTAAAATGCTGTGATATTGGCTAATATCCCTGGCTAATTAGCTAAAATTGCTAGCCAAAATAACAGTTCTATTACAGTATAAAGACGGAAATATGGCTAAAGTGGGGAATACTAATTTCGCCATAATGGGGTAAAAATGGCCAATTGGCAATTATACGACCCTCTCTTTTGATTTTATGGCTGGGTTTATTAGCTACCTGATTTTAAAATGGACCTTTATTAGCTGAATTCTGACTTGTCTCTTAGCCGAAATTTGAGTAACATTTTTTCCGCAATTGGAAATGTATTTTACTAAGAAAATTGATTAAAGAGTCCATAACGTAAAATAACATGCACGAAAATACGTTTTTATAGGTCGAAAGTATATGTTTGTTAAAAGTGGTTAATTTTAATTTCAATCATGGCGGATCATAAAAAGCTTTGGGCTATATTTTAAGCAATTATTCCTTGAAATTGGCCACTTTGTAAAGAAATATTTATCAAATGGCAATTATTTTTCAAATGTATGTGCCAATAAAAACGCCTACTTGGTTTGCCTTTAGTACTCGATAAAAAATGGCTAATTTACGACCCAGGAGCCAGCGTAACAAAACTAAACGATGATTACCCCAAGTCGGGCGTTTTTCTGTAATATGTCGTGGAATATTTAATCTTTTTATTAGACGTATTGTTATTGTAAATAAATCTTATTTCGTTTTTCTAAATAAATCTTCAGTTTGGTTAGGTATAGTTTTACAGGTTATAAACATAAATTTGAAAATGTAGCACTCTTTGGCAATCTTATAGCAGAAATAAGCAAAATAAAACTACCCAATTTTAGTTTAATTTTGAAATAAAAATATGATAATAAAAGCCATATTTTTTCCTGTCAATTTTTGTTGTCTTAAAATGGCATAATCTGGCATTCTTATATAGCTATTATTACTATAATTAAACGTATAAAAATATGTTTGGTTGGCATTTGGGAAAAATGCCTACTGATTGATTATATTCTGACCTCGATTTATATTGATTAAAAATGCTATATTCTGGCATTTTAAACAGCTATGCTTACTATAATTTAACTTCAATACTTACTAGAATATATCTGGTTATGTTGTGGCAAAAAATTGACAGATATTTCTACTTTTTGCCATCAAATATTACAAAAAAAGTTATAGGTTTAATTACCCAATAAAAGATATTTTAGTAATTATGCTATAGCCTATCTACATTAAAAACTGCTACTTTTGGAGCCAAGAAATCTAATTTGTGAAAAAATTCAGTTTTTCTTAAAAAAGTCTATTTTCTCGCTATTTTTCAGGGCTGCATTTAGATTTTTGTTCTCCTAGATATTATTTCCTATGAAAAACGATAGTGATAGTGAAAGCCTTATGGCCTGTCATAGGAACTTTAATATCTTTCAAAATAGATTAAAAGATCAGTATTTATACTTGTTCATTTCCTTACTCATATTTGGGAGTTAGGGATATGGGTCTGTAGTTAGAGGGAAGACTTTTGGATCCCTCTAGCTCTTAGGAAAAATACCTTAACACTTGGAATAACATGGTAAGTATAGGTGCCAGTTCATACGAGCATTTTTTAGGACTATGGTCAAAATACCATCAAGGTCAGGGGACTTTTTGATATTAAGTGTTTTGATAATACATCGTAGTACCTTTTTAACCCTGAAGGTAATCTCGTGGATATTGTATGGCAAAACTGGTACTGATGGAACGGGAAAGTTTAGAGGAGAGATTAAAGTAAAATTTGTAACGAATTGTTTTGCAAGAAGCTCAGCTGTTAAGGGTGGAAGGGAGCATTTGGAGAAGTTTTGATTAACGTATTTGACAAGCGACCAAAACGATTGGCTACTATTTTTGCAAATTAAAGTTTTTCTTTTAGGCGTGTGTTAAAGACATTTTTGGCGAAAAAGAATACGCGGTTGTAATGATTTTGTGCTTCGTTTTTAACTTTTAGATTTTCTGAAGTAGGATTCTTAACGAACTTATGATGATTAGTCTCTAGTCTGGCATTATCGCATGATTTTGATAACCAAGGTTTATTGTTGGGAGGTTTTGGAGTCTTAATAATAATAATAATAAATGCCTTTATTACGATAAAAAAATTATATAAAGAATATATAAAGAACATTATATTTTGGGTGGCGGTATCCAACTGATGATGTTCATACAGCCGCCCTAGTTAAACAATCAATTAATTCGTATATTTAAATGTAGTTTAACTTTTTAATAGGAAAAATAAAGAAATAAAAGAAAAATACACTACGCTAATAATCGAGATAATTTATATAACATATACCAATTTAATAAATTTTGACTTCTACAATCGTAACTTTATCCAAGAAATAGTATTAAAAAAAACTGTGTGAACCGTTAAACAATAACATTTCGATTGTTTAATAAAAACATTTTGCATCGTTTCCTAAAGGAGAAACACTAGCCCAACTTAACACTGTCAGGCAGGCCATTGTAGAAATTGACAGCGTTGTAACTAAAAGATGGCAGTGCTGTGTCTAGGAACATTGTACACACAATATGTTAAATGTGATAATATGAGGGAATCTGCCAGTCTTAATCTCACATTTCTATCAAACACATCTCTATGCATGTATTGGACTCTTAACTTAATAGAATGTGGTATAAAGATTTCTATACCTAATTGAATTATATCCGAGATTTCTGAACAAATTCTAGATAGACCACTGGAAGAGAAACAAACATGACCCCAAGAACCTTTTTTACTATGTTAGTATTTAGTATGACTAATTTCAATTTTTTTTTCTCGACTGGTTCAAAAGAATGAATTAAGGAGGCGAACGATATATCCAAAACGAATATAAATTGAAATATTATGAAATATAAGTGTTTTTTTTTAACTTTACGTTTTTACTGATGTGAGGGAAGAATAGCGTAGGTGCCAACACTGACGCCTGTGCAACGGCTGAGATGATATATACGTGCGGCAACGCTGTTAGTGTGTTTTGTTTTGGTGCTGCATAATAATTTATAAATAAGTATTTTTTTTTTAACCAAATAAATTTCGGAAACCATGCATATAGTGAATATATGTTGCAACCTACAACTGTAAGTAAAAGCACCAATTAATATGCTCACTTATTAAAAGAAATATATAAACATTGCTATAATCTGGGCTAACCTCAGGCAGAATTTCGTCGCAGCGTTGCCAGATTTACTAAATTCTCCTGATTTGCCTGTGATCGTTTCTTGAGAAATATTATTTGCTGACAATGTAAATTTGTTCAGTTTTTTTTTTTTAACATGGCCCAAGATATCAGTAATAAGGATCAGCTCGAAGAAATTAAGAACTTATTCGCAGAGAACCACAACACCCTAGAGCGGTCTCTGGATACGTTTAGGAGTGATTTTTTGTCTCATGTTGATAGTCTAAATAAAACCATTAAAAACTTGGAACAAGAGAATTTGGAACTTCGTAGCAGACTGGAATTTCTAGAACGCAAGGCAAGGAAGAATCATTTGGTCTTCTTTGGGCTACCGTATTCTGAACTAAAAGGTATAGGACTTTTGAACTGGGTATTACCTCAGATTAAATCGCTCTTGGGGGTCACTTTAAGGTCTGAAGAAGTAACGAACATCTACTTTAGAGGACGTCACGACGGTGACAGGAAAGCATTAATTCTGGAGTTAAGCAACCATTTTACAAAGAGCCAACTTTTTAAAAACGCTTACAAATTGAAGGGAAGGGGAGTGTCTATCGCTAACGACTTGTCAAAGAAGGAACAGGAAATTAACAAAGTACTGGTCACCCATCTAAAAGAAGCAAGGAGCAAGGGTCTTACCGCATCTATAAGAGGCGATAAAATATTTATTAGTGGTGAAGAATTTTCGTACGAACAACTTATAAACAAAACAGTACCCAACAAAGACCAAGAATTTCTCTTGTCGCCTCCACCTCGCAAATCATCTAGTGCTCCTGGTACCCCAGTTATTCGTCCGAACATTGACGAAAGTAAAAATATAAATATCCCCGACCCCGACATAGAAGCCCACATCGAGGTATCGGAAACACTGTCAGCGCGAAATATCAGAGTCGGAGCCGAGTCGCCGGTCCTCGTAGTAAGTGTAGATTCTTCTGAGGCGCACGCTGTTTTATCCCTCCCAAAAACGAATAGTAAACAGCGACAGCCGCCGCCAAACAACACAAGCAAGGTTGTCAAACCGGTTTTACAACAGCCAACGACGCAAAATACAAGGAAGTGTCGTCTGAATAGCGCTGGTAGTGGGACATTGACGTCGTCCCCGTCGAACGCGACAAGCACTAGAAGTTCCGCACGCATACATACCAAGGGTACAAATATATAGTTTTTTACAACTTTAATTTTAGTGGTTTTTTTTTTTTTTGCTTGGTGTATTTATGTATTTGTGAGTCTAATTTAGAATTTACAGTTTAGAGGCACCAACAAATACATACCATTTTTTATTATATTTTAATGTGTTAAATGGATAAGTTTTAGTATAGGCTTTAAAGAATTTTACAATGTACTGTTTTCTATTGCATTAATGTTTTGCTGGTACTGAACCAATTTTGTTATGATGGACAATCTAAAAATAGCCCATCTTAATGTAAGGTCAATATTTACTGGGTTTAACGATCTTATTCAAATGGTGCAAGCGGGTAGCTTTGATGTGCTGGCTGTCTCGGAGACTTGGTTGTCTGGTGACTGGGATGGTAATGCTTTTAACATACCCCACTATAAATTAATTCGTAAAGATCGCTTAGGGCGTGGTGGAGGTGTAGCTTTTTATGTAAATTCAAAATATAAACCTGAACTTATCGACATTACCTGCGATCAGTCATCCATCGAACAACTTTGGATAAAGGTGAAATTTTATTCTAGAACTTTTGCTTTTGCGGTTTTCTACAGACCTCCGAGAACAAATATTCGCAGTGCACTAGAACAACTGGGCGACGTGGTGTCCTTTGTTCTACCCTCCGTCGATTATGTTATCTGTCTAGGTGACATTAATGTAAATCTTTTAAGCCTCTGCAACCCTGTTAGCGAATGTTTCAGTGCATTTGGTTTTCAGCAGGTTATTGATGAACCAACACGTGTCACTGGACTTTCAGCTACTCTCTTGGATCCCATTTTTGTCTCCGACTTTGCGATTGTTGGAGACTCGGGCGTATTGGATGCAAGTGCAGTGTCTGACCATCATCTTGTTTTTTGTGAGATAAAGGTTAAAATAAACAAATTTCAACCTAAAATTATTTGTTATAGAGATTTCAGGCGCTTTGATTTTAACTATTTTTATCAGGATTTGTCTTCACTTCCCTGGATAAATATTATCCATGAACCATCTATAAATAAAAAAGTAGAACGATTTACAACAATGATATATTCTTTATTTGATCGACACGCTCCAATAAAAACAGCCCGGGTTACTAAGCCTAAGGCTCCTTGGCTTACCGAGGGCATTAAGTATGCTATGAGGGAGAGGGACGCAGCGTTGCCAGATTCAGGGTTAGTAAATCTGTGAACGATCATGCTCGTTACAAACTTTTGCGAAATTCTACCTTGTCTCTGATTAGGAGAGCTAAAAAGAATTATATCAGTAATATCGCAAAAGAAAATAACAGCAAAAAGACATGGAAAACACTATCAGACTTAAATGTTAAACATAATAGTAAAGGTGCGATACCAGAACATTTAGTTGATACTGAACAAATCAACAAATACTTTTCCTCTGTTTTCCTTGATAGAGACTGTAAAGACCTTATTAATTACTATAACGCACTAGATTCAAATTCTGACACGAGCTTTTCTTTTACGATGGAAACAATTGAATCCGTTCATCAGGCCCTTCTTAGCATCAAATCAAATGCATTTGGTTGCGACAAAATTTCTCTGCAAATGCTTAAGTATTGCAGTCCGTTTATAGACCCTTTTATAACTCATTTAGTAAATGTGTGTCTGGAGAGTGCAACCTTCCAGATGGATGGAAGTTGTCGATAATTCAGCCGATCCCAAAAACTAATGCGCCCGAGACCCATAGCGATCTTCGTCCTATTAGCCTGCTGCCTGTCTTGTCCAAGATACTGGAGACAGTTGTTTATCGGCAAGTCGCCGAATATGTGTCCCGTAACAAAATTATACCCCAGAATCAATCTGGGTTTAGAAAGGGTTTTGGTACGGCGGCGGTACTTTCCAGCGTTCTGAATGATGTTGTGGGAGACTCTGGGAAATTATCCTTGCTGTTGTTGCTGGACTTCTCAAAGGCTTTCGATACGATAAATCACGCTTTGCTGTGTGCTAAACTGAAATATTATGGTTTTTTGGAGGATGCATTGCAGTTTGTGCGTTCTTATCTCTCTGGCAGATCGCAGAGGGTGGTGATTGGAGACATGGTCTCGTCTGTTACACCTGTTAAGTCCGGTGTTCCTCAGGGGTCGATCTTGGGTCCCCTTCTTTTCATTGTGTATACCGCGGATATTTTAAATAATATTAAACTATGCTCTTACAACGCATTTGCAGACGACACACAAATGAGATTTGCTTTTTATCCACAGGAACTTCATGCTGCGGAATACATTGTAAATGGGGAGCTCGCCGAGATTTATCGACTTTCATATTTACATAACTTAAAACTTAATCCTGATAAGTCTGCGGTTGTGGTTTTTGGAGGTGCACGTGCACGGGGGGCAGAGAAGACCCTTGCATTGCATGTAGGGGGCGTTAAGGTGCCAGTCTTAAATTCGGCTAAGTCGCTTGGTGTTCTGGTGGATAGAGATCTTAAATTTGTGGATCATGTTAGTTCACTGATGAAGAAATCATTTTTAAATTTAAGATTATTGTACTCAAGTAAGCATATCTTATCAACTAATCTAAGAAAGATTTTAGTAGAGTCTCTTGTCTTGTCTCATTTTAACTATTGTAACTTTGTATATGGCCCTTTTCTCAACACCAAGGAACAACAAAAAATTCAAAAAGTACAAAACTCTTGTGTCCGTTTTATTTTCGGTCTTCGAAAGTTTGATCACATATCACCCCAATTTAAAGAACTTCGCTGGCTCAACATGAACAACCGAAGGAATCTCCATTTCGCGGTCTTTGTCCGTCGAATTATGCTTACCTCTATACCAGCCTATCTTAGGGAAAAACTTATAGTAAGAAGTAGTATTCACGAACGAATTACTTGATATAGAGAGCTTTTGCTTATTCCTAGGCACGTGACTGCCCTTTTTCGGAGGGGGTTTGCATATCAGGCTGCTCACGTCTTTAATAAATTATCAGACCATTTTAAAAACATCTTCAATGTCGAATTATTTAAAAGAAAATATAAAGCATTTTTGCTAAATCAACAGTAATACCAACAATTGTTTGTGTGGTTATTGCTGGTTGGGTTTTATTCTCACTTACACTGGATTTGTGGGTCGTTTGTTGTTTCCTTTCCTCTCGTTTTATTTGTAGGTTTAGTTATGTATAACATATGTTTCAATTACTTAGCGTTTTGTCTTCGATTGTGACACTTATTTTTATCTCAATGTATTTTGTTATCATTAAGTATATATTAGTGGCCCTGTATTGAGGGTTAAGTGTAAGAATAGCCCTGGGCTAAACTTCGCCTTCAGTGCTGCTGCCTATTAATTAAATTTATTTTATTTATTATAAAATTATATTGTACACAATTTTTTTTTGTTGTTTCTCTAATAAAGACGTTTATTATTATTATTATTATTATTATTATGATTTTGTGTAAGTCAGATGAATGGCCATCAACCACTTCAAATATACTTCTGTTGGAAATAAAACCGGCAATTCAAGTACACAGTTTTTTAGGAAGGCCATAGACAAGAAATTTGTTAAGAAGTACATCATACCAGACTCGATCAAAACCTTTGGGTGTGTGGAGGGCAATAGTTTGGGCTTTTCCATGGAATTCAAGGGACTTGTTCCAATTATGGGTTATGAAAGTAAGAAGATCTGCTCTGAAACTTTGGTGGCCAAAGTTATATTGCTGGATAATTTTAAATCTTTGAAGGTAATTTAAAAGATCAGTATTGTTACTTTTCCATTGCCTTATTCACATCTCGGAGAGGGATATTGGCCTGTAAGAGGGAAGAGTTTTAGAATCCTTTTTCAGAATAGGCGTACATGAGAAGGTTTCCAGCTTTTAAGAAAAATGTCTTTATCATAGGACACTTGGAACAACTTGGTAGGGATAGGAGCCAGTTCAAAGACGCACTTCTTAGAACTCTAGCCAACATACCATCAATGCCAGGGGACTTTTTGGTGTTTTGAGATTACGTAGTATACTTTTAACCCTGGAGGTAATTTCGTTCATATTTTATGGCAAAGTTGGTATAGTCCAACACATGATAAATGGTCATGAAGTTGCTAGGCTCATAACGATCAGGTGGTATTTTACTCCAATAAAGCAATTAAGGTCTGGTTTGCAAGCGTTTCTCAGTACAGGTCGGTATTTTATTTTTATTATTAAATCATTTGAACTGTGGCGTTAGCGGTGTTCAATGGTGCTATTTATTTTTAGAGTAACAATCTTTTTGTGAGGTGTTACTAGTAATTTTTTAAATGTTTAGATCGTGGGTTGAAAACTGTGAATCCGACGACGGAATTTAAGAGATAAACGAGCAAAAAACAAAATTCCATTTACCGATGTGCTGCAAGAGAATTGTTTTACGAGTATATCAAGGTAAAATTTATATATATATATATATATATATATATTTTTTTTTTGTATAGATGTATCTAATAAAACAATAATTCGTTCGGTCAATCATATTAAATAGGTAGTTTTAAAAGTTCTGAATCTCCAAATAAAAAATTATTTAACATTTTATCTGTAGTATGAAGCGGTAAAACGGTTCTATCGATAAGCTATTTAAAAACGATTTTTACGCTATAACAATATCAAAAATGGGCAATATTTTTCTTTTTCTAAAAATGTAAAAAAAACTTAATTTGAAAAATTAAATTATTACAAATAATACAAATTCTTATATTTTATTAATATTTATTATTATAAATGCTCAAAATATGTGAAGGGAAATTCCTCGGTTATTTCTGTTTTTTTTCAAATGTATTCATACAGTTACGTCTTTTGCGACTCCTTACAGTGCCTTTCACTATAGCACATCCGCCAATAATAACTCACATATTGATGCAAAGCTTTAAACCGCATTCACTAATATTTATATGCAGTGAAATCAAGAAACGTTCAGTAACCTTCAAATATTTGTCTGCAGGACATCTAAAAGCGTCAGAGGGCACAGAAGCTACCATTAAGAGGACAGTAGAGTTAACAGGCATTCCAAGGTCAACCTTGTGTCGATTCCTTGCGGAAGACAATTCACTAGAGAGGAAGAACAGATCTGACAAAGGCACAATGAAAGTGTCTGGGTGAATGGTGATGCAGAATTAATTTGCAGCGTATGAGATGTATGAGTTTACGCAGATTCCGTCACTTGATTCTTGGCGATAAGTTATTAGCAAATGGTCAATTTACTCCTAGTCGCGAAACGTTGGGCCGATTTCTGCATAAAATTGGATTTCGATTTGAAAAAATTGACAAGCGCATTTGCATTAAAGAGACCCAATGGCTAGTGGAATAGAGACAAAAATATTAAAACCAAATATATCAATTCCGCTCAGAAATCTGAAATATTTACTATTTAGATGAGATTTGATTCGACACCCATGACACTACAATTAAAGATTGGCAAGATTATTCACCAAAGTGCATTTTAGATGTACCTGCTTCTCGAGGAAAGAGAATATCCGTCTTACGCTGTGGCTCGAGGGATGCTTGGGTACCGAAAGCTTCGCTACTTTAATAGTCGAATGTGGTCTTATCGTGAGGGTCCAAAGGTCACCAACATTATGAATCAAATCAGAAAACACAGTGAATACCAAAATGTTGTGTGATTCTTTTATCAATAATCAACAAATATACAGGGAGAAAGAAAATAGTTTTTTTTATTATATTACGCAATATTATTAAGATATTAAGCTACTTAATATTATTTTATATATTAAAATGTTATATATATATATATATATATATATATATATATATATATATATATATATCCTGTATTTTTCATTAGCCCCGAGTTTCTATAATAAGTAAAAAAATGTACTTATTTTAAACACGCTTTAAAATTGAAACAAGTATTCTATAATTATTTATTTATTGCCTACAAAATTAAAAATGTACTAAAAAAGTAAGCAAAAAAATGGTGTCAAACATAATAAAAGAAATTTTAAATTAAAATTCACTGGCTAATATCCAGGAGCCAGTGGCAAAAGCTCTGCGAATCGGTATAAGGAATGTACAGAAACTTGTGCATGAAAAAAAAACAATTTACTTCCGAAGAAGATTAAGAAATGTACACGAAAAAATCTAAAGCCAAAAGACTTAAGTTACAATGCAAAAATGGTTATTCATAATGTAATTTATGATGTATACACGTCAAAGACTAACATAATCCTTCAGAAACTTTTTAATATTATAGACTAAAAAATATCATCATCATTTAAAAAGTCCTCATCTTCTGAGTCGTCCTCAAATGGCGCAATGATCATTGGTGCTATTTCGACATCTAGAACTCGATCTCGATTCCACCAATCCCATATTAATTTCTCCGTATGTTCCACAGATTTCTTTCAGTACTCCGGCGAAATATAATTTAATGAATCTTGCCAAACAATTTGCACTTCATCTGATGTAAGACCATCGTTCACGTGTTTTTCGTAATATGATTTTGCCCCAGCCCATATTAATTCTATTGCGTTAAACTGGCAATGGTATGGCGGCAGTCGTAAAACCTCATGTCCATTTTCCCGTAATATTTCATCTACGGCATATATTGTTGGTTTTTAATAGATTTTGCCATTAAGGGAAATTCTAGTTTCAGGATATTGAGTAAAGGATTTTGTTTTTGTTTCGTTGGCCAGTCATAAATATCACTTTTCTTCCAGGATGAAGTAGGTTGTTTATTTAAGATTCTTGAATGATAAGATGCATTGTCCAGAATGCCTAAAGGTAGAGCATCTAAATTTGGAACCAGTTGTTCTTTTAACCACTTTTCAAACAGTTCACAGTTCATATTATCATGGTAGTCCATATTTTTGGATGTTAAAGAAAACAGTAAACTTGCACCTGGGAGAAATCCCGTTGAAGAACCTGCATGAAAAAAGATGAACCGTTTTTCCGTCCCACATCCCTTTTTTCTCTTGACACTTTTTACAGACTCGTCCTGCCAAGATTTCGAACCACTTCCATTAGAAAATATCCAAGTCTTGTCTAAAAATACCACTTTTCTAAATTTTGAATTAACATTTTCCGTGTATTTCTTTAAAAACTGGATACGCTGACTTCCTATATGTGGCGACTCGCATAAAAATCTTCGATTAGAGTCCTTTTTATATCTCTAATTCATCTTCCGGATTTTATGCGGAGGGTATGATAACAAGTAATAAAAGAAAAACAAATTTAAAAAGTTTGTCGTTGATAAATCGAATGACCCGCACGATAACACTGCTTTTGACTATAGCAAAAAACATTAAGGACTGCTCGTTAGACTACCGTCAGGACATGACAAGTGAGTTGTTTGAAAATTGGATGAAAAATTCTTTTCTTCCGAATATCCCACCAGGCAGTGTAGTCGTTTGTGATAAAATAGCATTATATCATAGCACCTTATCTAAAAAATCCCAACCATATCGTGCGATTTGAATCCTGTAGAAATGATATGGTCTGAATTAAAAAACAAAATTAGACGCAATAATGCATATACTTAAAGTAGAAAATAATGATAAAAAATATTGGAAAAACGTAAAACCTTTAATTCTATTAGTGGGTGATAGTGATAGTACAGATTCAGACTATTGAGATTAGTTATTAAATCATTGATTGAGATGATCCATTTTACTCATACATTCCACTTCTTTTTATTTTCTTTAGTTTTTAAGATATCGGATGGAAAGGGAGATGAAGAGGAAAGAATGAAGTAGAATTTGCGATGAATTATTTTACAAAAAGCTCAGTTTTTGCTTTGGATGTGGAGATCACCAGAATTTAAGGATGGGAAGAAGCTTCCGCAGAAGTTTTGACTACTGTTTTTGGTCACCGATGAAAAGGATTGCCATTTTGGTAAGATAGATCACTGGAAGAGAAACAAACATGACTCCAAGAACCATGATTTCTTAATTGACTCTATATGTAACGCTTTTTTATTATGTTAGTATTGAGTACGATTAATTTCAATTTTTTCAAAAGAATACATTTTAAAAGGAGTCGCACTATATATTCAAAACGAATATAAATTGAAATTTTATGAAATAAAATAAAGTATTCCAGTCATGAGGACTTGAAAGGAAAGTATTGCGTTACAGTGTTTTATTTAACTTTAGTTTTTTACTGTTTTCTCACGCAACAGAAGAGACAGAAGCAAAAACTCACGACGTATTATAATTTATGCAGTGAACCATTTTATTCTGCGAAACAAAACAAAGTTCTTTGCCAAAACGCAGAGAAGGCACAAGAATGTAATCCGCTTATTCATTTACCCAAAAGCGGTTAATCATAATTAAAACAAATCTTTGTTTTCCTTTGTTCACAAAGCAAATAACAGCTTGCTTTTGAACAGAGGATTTTAATGACTTTGAAGTTTTAATATTTCACAATTAAGTACTCACTTCGCCTTAAACGGAACTTAAGTTCGTCCGTTATGGAGTTATTGGAAAATATGTTTTAATAATTCATGTATACAGGTCCACAACGGCTTCTTCAATTCTAAGATAGGGCGTGTTAAAGAACATGTTTTCCTTATGTTTATATTTATAATTAAATCGAAATATTAGATTGAAGTGACATATGCAGGATACATTTTTCTGTTACATTAATGTCAGTACAACCCATCAGTGGCGTACATACGAGTACGATTATGCATTTTTATTTGATATATCGAATTGTGAAAAATGCCAATAATACTAAAAAATTATAATAATGGTGAAAAATATACAAACTTGCTCGCTTGTACGCCACTGGTCGGTAAAGTAATACTGACAAGAATGTATTATTTTCTTAGTTATTTTCATGGACCTTGTACAGGATGATTCATTACATTTTGACACTCACCTACAGTCGTAATTATAGAGTTTAGAAAAAAACTTTATATACAAACGTTGTCGGGTTTTATGTCTATTAACTTCTGGATTCAGATCTCAAAAAATAATTTTCTAAAATTAAAAATGACATATTTTTTTCAAATTGAATGTCCTGTATATTATTAGCTAGAATATTCGGTAAACCAGACTTCGACCATGTTCTCGGCGGTATGGTCAAATCTGCCTTGGTCATCACTATAATGCAAAAATGTGCTGGATGGCAATTGTTTAAGCAACCAAATACATAATTCTCCACTTTTCTGATATTTATGGATCAATGTATTTGATATTAATTATTTAATTTTGCTGAAAATAATTCAAATGGGTTATACTGAGAAAGAAAATCGAAAAGTAATAAAACTATTTTATTCAAACGATAATAATGTCTTAAGAGTAAGAGTCGAATATCGGCGAATGTACCCGAGAGAAGAAGAATCCCTTCAATAAATACAAACAAGAACATAATTAATCGTTTCGAGCCACAAATTTCCATCAAACACATTAAATCACAAATCACAGAAAAGTGGAGAATTATATATTTGGTTGCCATAACTACAGTTGTTGAAACAATTGTCATCCAGCGCATCTTTGCATCATAATGATGACCAAAGCAGACTTGACCATATCACCGAGAATATGGCTGAAGTCTCGTTTACCGAAACTATTATGTTTAAACTGAAATAACTCGAAAACGGCTGAAACCAAATATCAACAAACTATATATAGGGTGTTTCATTTGAAAAATATATATTTAATATAATTTTTTTAACTTTCGAAAGTTATTTTTTGAAATCTAAAATATGCAAAAGATAATAGACAAAAAGCTCTACAACTTCTGTATTTTTAAAATGACCGATCTGGAAAAAAGTAACACTTAGTAGATTTTTGTAAAATGTATTACAGCCATTTCATAGACATTTTTTGCAGTATAGTGTATGTATCTGTCAAATTCGAATGATTTATCTCTAGATATATACGAGGACCATAAAAAAATTTTTAAAAAACATTAAAATTTTGTTAAAAAAAATTTAAAAAACATTAAAATTTTGACACCCTCTATCTTAAAAACGAAACCCTAACGAACACATGTTTATACGAACTTTTAGTCCTAAAAAAAGGCAAAGAACTGTATATTATTTTTGTATTTTTTATGCCAAGGAATGTTTCACTGTGTGATGTACCAAGTTTTTTGAAATACCCTGTATAAAAATAAGAGTAATTATTGATTTCTATAACATGCTTATACGCTATTTCACCTAAAGCTAATTATAAACGGCCTAACAATGGGTTACCTTAAGACATGTTATGTTGAAGATACATATCTAAAGAATTAGAAAAATTACTATAATGGAACAATGTAAAGCCCCTAAAAATCATCGAAAATGAGTTTTTTGTCTGGAAAATATTTTATAATATAACATTGTAACCGTTAAAAAATCACCCTTCGAGATTTTTGCAGGTCTTTGCGTTTTGGGGTTGCTAGATTCGGTCTGTCGGCTTGTCGATCTAACTGTATGCTCAAACATCTCAAAAACTACTTATTGATTTCAAATTTTGTGCAAAATCAAGGGTTAAATGGTAATGGAATAGTAACATTTTAGTAGAAACGCAATATGGAAGAACAAAATGGTGATTTTACAAAAATCATTATAAATAAACGTTTCATTAAATAACCCTCACATAATCAAGTGTCAAGTAAAGATAAAATTATAAAATTTTAGGAAAAATTCTATTTGGCAAAAGAAAATGGCGGCCTAATAAAATGTTTAGTATACGCTAAAATTCAATTTCCTTTTTACGGAGGAAAATAATACATGACGACAATTTACTTTATATAGACCTTCTAAATAGAGTTATGAAAAATAAATAAATAATAATAATAACAATATCACAGGCCTATCAGCTGTTTGCCCAGTATGTACAAGATCCTAACAGGATGCATTGCAAATAGTATCTACCATCATATTGACAGTCGTAACCTATTAGCCGAGGAACAGAATTGCATTCGAGACCATCAAAGATGCAAAGAACAACTTGTCATCGACTCTGTGGTATTTAAGCAGGCACAGAAAAAACACCGCAATAATCACCCTGCTTTTATACACTGTAAAAAAACGTTTGACAGTGTACCACATTCCTGGCTCATAGACGTACTAGGAATATACAAAATTCACCCTATGAACATCAATTTCCTAGCAACTATCAAATACCAGTGGAGAACGAACCTGAGGATCTATAATGGCGATCAATCGCTTACCACCGATGAGATACACACCAATAGGGGAATTTACCAAGTAGACTCGTTAAGTCCACTTTGGTTCTGCTTAGCGATGAACCCCCTCTCCACGTTGCTCAATAACACAGGGTATGACTTCAACTTCAACGAACCATATCCCACCTTCTGTATATGGATGATATTGGTCTCTATGGTGGAAACAATAGCCAACTAAAAAACTTATTGACGTAACGTACACCTTCTGGAAAGACATCCATGTAGAATTTGGAATGGAAAAATGTAAAGCCCTAAACATCGAAAAAGGCAAAGTCATTAATGTTGATGTAGCCCTACCCAATGGAGAAATATATTTAGCGATGAACCAAGGAGAGACCTACAATTATCTAGGATTCCAAAAAGCTAGACTGATCCAGGATAAGCAATGAAAGACCAAGCTGAAAGATCAGTACGATCAAAGAGTGCGAACTCTTTTGAAGGCAGAACTGAACGCCGGAAATCTCATTACAGCAATTAAGACCTATGCTTTGCCCGTGCCTACAGTTTCGGAATCTTAAAATGGACTAACACGGAGCTAGAGGGACTACAACGAACTACTCGTCTAATGATGACTAAGTACAAGTCACACCACCCAATGACATCAACTCTCTGAATGACCTTACCACGAAGATCCCTTGTTGACTTGACCAATTCAATCGCACTCCAGACAGCTGCAAAAATTGAGATATCCTTCACCAACAAGGCACAAACATGAAGCCTCTACCGCATAGTGACAACTCATATTCTCCACTCAATCTCGCAAGTGACAACATCATCCTAAAGTCACTTTCAGACCCCGACAAACAAGAACAGTGGGCTCAAATGGTACTGCACGGCCACAATGACTTGAATCAGCCACACATAGATAAGAAAGCATCCAAGAGGTAGCTGAAGAATGGACAACTATTCCCAGAAACAGAATGATTTGTGATGCCAATACAGGACCAAGTTACTAACACACGGAATTACACGAAATACATCATCAAAGACCAGTTCATTGAATCCGATAAGTATCGAAAATGTATCGAGGCAGAGGAGTACTGTCCATGGAAGCAAGGGAAGCAGTGCTTCTCCAAAAAAAATTACAAAATATCTTCTAAAATGTAATTTTTGAAATAGGAAACCATTAATTTAGTTTATATTAAAAACGCTAAAATATTATCTTAACTATCAAGCCCATAATAAATGCGGCCTTGACTCCGACCCAGCCACAATAGACATCGAATAGAACCTATGCGGGCTGCTAGCTTCTCTGCAGCCAAGTCCTGTATGCTTGATTTCCTGTGAATCGAGCCAGATGTTATTAAACTTTCCACCGGCTGTTTGCAATTTTTGAATTTCAGTCGCGTGCTTTAAGTGGTGGCGGAAGCTATCGTTGGAGTAGGTTCTTTGTTTGAACGGCTATCCGTGTGTTTTATTTATATGTATGTATGTAAATTATCTTGTTGGCCATGTTTACTTTTTGAAAATGAAAGAGGTCTCTGGAATAAAACTGGTTTTTCCGACTTAAACAATTTCCATAAAGCTGTGAAAAGACACATTATGTCCAAAGCGCATTTACAGGTCGTCATAAAAGAAAAAGTCTTCGGCAAAACCAGGATTGAACAAGCCCTTAATAAACAGTTGGAAATTAGTCACCGCCAACACAATGAACTAGTCAATAAAAATAGGCAAATATGAAGAAGACTTATCGATGTTGTTTATTGCCTCGGACAGCACGAATTGAGATTTAGAGGTCATGACGAAACAAGGGTTTCTTCAAATAGAGGAAATTTTCAAGATTTACTTAGTTTAATGCCTAAATATGATGATTGCTTAAAAAATCATTTAGAGCAGTCTAGCGTTTTTCGCGGAACGTCGAATCGAATCCAGAATGATTTAAATTCCGCTGCTGCAACCATCATTCTAAAAAGAATTAAGCAGGAGATTGGCAAGGCGCTGTTCATTGCTATTGTTCTGGACGAAACAACTGATATCACTAATTTTAGCCAATTATCTATAGTAATACGCTACGTTAAAACAGACGGAAGTATTCAAGAGCGATTTTTAGGTTTTAAGAATGTGTCCGAAAATCGTACAGCAGATGCATTATATACCGTAGTTTATAACGTTACTAAAAAAATTAATGGAGAGAAAAAATTAGTTGCTCAAAGCTATGATGGAGCTGCAGTGATGGCAGGACAATTAGGGGGTCTGCAAGCTAAAGTTCGAAAAACTTTCCCAAGTACTGTGTTTGTCCATTGTTTTGCTCATAAATTAAATTTAGTTTTATCCCAGTCCATCAATCACATTAAAGAGTGTAAAGTATTTTTCGTTACTTTAAGTGGCATGGCTGCTTTTTTTTGCAAGTCAACAAAACGTACATAAGCTTTGGACTCCATTGTTCATAAATGATTGCCCAAAGTAGCTCCTACTAGGTGGAACTATAATGGAAGACTTGTGTTAACAGTATCTGAAAATCGTGAATCACTGATTGAACTATTTGAGAATATAATAGAAAATAATGAAACGTGGGACTCAGAAGCAATACATAGTTCGAGGGGGTTTTTGGACTGTTTGAAACGAGATTTTAATTTTAGTTATTTGTTGACCATATTTTCAGAAATATTTCAATTCTCGAACAATGTTTTAATATATTACAAACTAAAACAAATGATATTGCTTTTTGCCTAAAAATAGTGGATGATTTCAAGTCCATGTTAAGCCAAAAAAGAGATGATTTTGACCTATTTTGGGAGAAAACGATGACGTTAAATGTAGAGCCACAAGCCAAGCGTCTTCGAACAGACAAGGTGGGAGATGTTCAAACATCATACAGACGCCTCTTTTATGAAATAATCGATCAAATTCAGCAACAAATAAACTATAGATTTAACGGTTTAAATGATTTTAAATTCCTCGAGCTCTGCAATTTTGATGCATTTAAAGGAAAAACTTTTCCAGAAGATGCGTTTAAATCTCTTCTTCATTATGGCCAGTTTTTCGACCGAGTTTTACTGCTATCTGAACTAAAAGTGATTTACGAAACTGATGACATTAGCGCAAAAAATAACGCTAAGGAACTAATGCAATTTTTAAAAGACTGGAAAGGAGCTGGAAGATGCCTACACCGAAGTGTCGAAATTGTGTGAATTAGTATTGACAGTACCTGCCACAAGTTCATCATTAGAACGCAATTTTTCAACACTTAAACGTATAAAAAATTTCGTGAGAAATTCAACGGGGCCGGATAGACTTTCGCATACATTGCTGTTGTCTATTGAAAATAAACTTCTCCAAAATATGTCGGAGCATCGACGTTTTTATGATGACGTCATTGACGAATTTGCAAAAAATGATCGAAGAATCGAACTACATTACAAATAGGTAAGTTTCTAAAGATTGCTTACCTTTCTTAAAATCACACCGCACGCCCCTGATCGAGAAATCAGAGACTATACAGCATATGACATCTGGCTGCACTTACCTAGCAAGCACGGACTACCTCCAGTGACATAACCAGGTTTGTTTCATACACCAGAGGCTTTCCAATAAATTCGTCTCCTGAACACCTTTGTGTTCTATTATAGATACCAACCAAGTTCGGTGCTTGAAAATAATGCCTTCAAACTGTACTACAACCGGGCAATTATCACCGATAGACGGGTGACGAATAATCGGCCTAATGTGGTACTGTTAAATAAGGAAAAAAAGACAGCCAAAGCTGGCCATCGAGATACAACACATTTGGAAACTGACTAAGATTCATGTGATACCGATCATCGTATCATAAATTACAAAAGCACTAGAATAGAACCCGAAAATCATAGAACTGCATACTAACACCTTCATCGACATCCAGAAGGCAGCCCTGCTTAGTACTTGCCACACAGTGAGAAAATTCATACAGGACAACACATAGAACTAATCAAAAACAGCCCACTCCTTTGGTGCATGTATCTGGGATGAGCTTGGATCCCAACATTGTTTGAGAAATTGTTTCTCAATTTCGATAATAAACAGTAATAATATATAAATAATATAAAAACAAGAAAAAGGTAAATTCGCTTTTACTTACAACTTCCCTTGTTCAGAATTCCACTAAACACAGATAACATTTTATGAACGTATATATAAACTGTGTTATCTGTACGCGATAGAATTATGTACGATGGAAGTAAAAATGAATTTACAAATTTTTAGGAGCGAGTTTTAAATAATATTCCTCAATTTCTTTTTAGCTTTTATAGTTTAAAGCTTTTTGAAATATCTATGAATAGGCTTCCCATTTAGAGACCATTTTTCAAATTATAAGTGCTTTTATGGCACTTGCCCTTCGAAAAGCAATCGCCGCACCGTGCCATTAAGAATGAACATAAAGCCATTGTTCTAAATTCCATTCGTCGCCGTTGAATTCAATTCACCGGCCGCAAATCGGGAAATCATAAGCGTCGATCGAATTTGAATAAACGGGAGCTATTTGTAAGTGTAATTAATTTTATATATGCAATTGTTTCAAGCCTCTAGAGAACATAAATTAACGGTTTTTGTTTTACCGCAACAATTTGATGAACGTGTTTGTTTATTTTTTTACGCTGGACTACCACCAACTTCCAACACTAGCTTCGATAACTCTGTTTAAATACGTTTTGTGAACAGTGTAGATAAAAATAAAATACGTGTAGGTAAAAACTATGACTCTCATTTATGATTTGACGTTATAGTTATATAATGTAAAATATTTAAAAGCCGAATGCTAGAAAAGCTATGCACATTTCTCAACAAGATGATACTGAAATGTGAAATAAAAAATATCCACATCAGTATAATTCAGTTCTAGTAATAGTATTAACTAGAGAGGTAGTTGCTTCTATGAATTGAGAGAAGAGATCACATCGAATGTCTACCATGATCACCTGATTTGACCCCCTTTGGATTTTCTCTGCAGGACCATTTGAAAACCAAAATATACGTAACACAGCCACATTTTTTGGAAGAATTGTGCATATTACTAGGAGGAGACCTAGTAAGGAGACTGGTGCCAAGACAAGCCTTATTTTTTGAAAAAAAAAACTAGAACATTTTGAACAATTGCTGTATTATTGTAGATGGTGAATTCAACTCAGCAAGTCGGAAATCGGTAATAATCACAAGTGTCGATCGAATTTAAACACACTGGTGCTATTTACAAGTGTAAGTAATTTTATAAATCACGACTTTGTTTTACCTATCACCAAGTTCGAATACTAGCTTAGATGGCTCTGTTTTGTGAACAGTGTAGATAAAGATAAAATACGTGTAGTTAAAAACTATGACTCTCATTTATGATTTGACGTTATAGTTAAATAATGTAAAATATTTAAAAGTTAAATGCTAGAAAAACTATGCACATTTCTCAACAAGATGATACTGAAATGTGAAACAAAATATATCCACATTATTGCTCCCAATTGCTGCAATTATTGTAAAGAAATTGGTGATAAATGCAATTCAGCAAGCCTCAAATCGGGAATAATCACATCCGTCGATCGAATTTAAACAAACGGGACCTATTTGAATTGCCATTAAATGGCTACCTCGATCACCTGATTTGATTCCTTTGGATTTTGTTTCTGTGGGGTCATTTGAAAATAAAAACAGAAGCCATATTTTTTGGAAAAATTGCAAGAACGGATCTAGAACATTTTGAACAGTTGCTGTATTATTATAGTGGTGAATTCAATTCAGTAAGCCGGAAATCGGGATAATCACAAGCGCCGATCCTATTTATAGGTGGAATTAATTTTATGCACGAAATGACTCACGCGGCTGCAGAACAACATAAATCGCGGTTTTGTTTTACCGTAATAAATGGATGAACATGTTGATTTATTTGTTCATGCGACACTCTATCAACAACACCGAATAACAAGGACTGTGACGTCAGAACTGCATGACGTGAGCACAGTGAGGATATTCGTTGCAATTGACGGATGATTTTCAAAGATCATTAGTTTTTTTTAAAGAAAACGAGTTTTTTTACGGATAATATAGTGACAATGTCGTGTTTTTTTTGTGTACCGGGATGTCGGGGTAATTATAAAAACGGACCGAAAGTGCACGTGTTTCGTTTTCCTACGGATGCAGTTATGTCCAATAAATAGGTAGCGGCTATTCATAGAGAAAATTTTATCCCATCAAATCAAGGGTCCGTGAGTTACATTTTGCCAAAGAATATATAATAAATTGTTCTGCAAAAATGGATTTAAAAATCGGCTATAAATACTATAACCGTAAATCTAAAAATTCCTTGATTAAAATAAAATGCCATATCTACACAATTCCCAAACTGTCCTTCCTAATTATTCACAACTGTAAAATTGCGCAGAAGTCATGCTGAACAAGAACCTGTAATTACATATTCTGTAGTAATATATTCTGATTTAAAGGTATAGTCAAAAGCAGTGTTATCGTGCGGGTAATACGATTTACCAACAACAAACTTTTTAAGTTTGTTTTTCCTTTATTATGTGTAGTCATATCCTCCGCATAAAATCCAGAAGATGAATTAGATAGACCTATGATATTTTCATATGAAAAAAGAGGATAAACATATAAAATTGCAAAAATCTTTGAGCGATGTTACTTCAAAGTCAGATTGACAAGTCAGTGACAAAATGAATAATAGAAAACAATTTTCGAGTTTTTTGCATCCACAAGCGAAAAAAATGGTATTAAATCTAATAAAATATCACGAAAATGAAAATTCACTGGCCAATATCCAGGAGACAGTACCAAAAGCTCTGAGAATTGGTATAAGGACTGTGCAGAAAATTGTGCATGAAAAAAAGCATAATTTACTACCGAAGAAGGGGTCTTGTAAACAATTAAACCCACGGAATTTGACTTTGAATTTGACTTCATTTAACTGTTTTAAGAAAATAAAAGAAATGGATGAACCACTTTTTCTATCAAAAAAACCAAAAAAAAAATCGATATTTCCACTGCATTCCAATGCGCCATATTCCTTAATATGACAATTTGAAGAAAGGTTATCTTACATTGTTGCCAAACTTACATTATTGTATGGAGCTTAAATGTTTCATGTTTGTCTCCCGACAGTAACGCATTTGGCCCCCCTGTGCCGATATCGAATGTTAGACTTCCGCCAGTGATGCACTTCGCTGTCGTTCGCCTTTTATATTAGAGCTTTAATGATAATGCCTACGGCGCCTAACCTGGTGCTAACCCGGTACCAATCTACTTAGTGCGGCCAACACTAATCAACAGGGGGATGCAACACTGGCGAAAGTCTAACATTCGACATCGGCCTCCTGGGCCTACACTTTCGCCAGTGGTGCTTTGCGCTGTTGTTCGTCTTTTAGGGCATTAACTATGATGCCTACGGCGCCTAACCTGGTGCTAACCCAGTACCAATCCACCTAGTGCCTTCTCGCTCCTGCTGGTACCGATCTACAACCCACACATGCATTTTGTTTTTTTTATATAATTTATATAGGTCATATATAAAATATACTTGGCAACGTAGCATCTTCAGTACACTGGATTTCCATCCAACAGGCGACAAGCTCTCTCTTTATTTAGCTGTCGTAATTATGTTGAAAAACGTTTAATAATGTTTAATATAATAATTACTTCTAACTTTTAGTTAGAAATAATCATTTTTGTGTTATAGAGCATTATAATATAATCAATCTTTTACGTAGTTCATAAATTAAGTTTGTGAAAAATATGTTTTTAGCGATACCCCAAAAACAAGTTCAGTGCAACCTTCCGAAACCTTAGTTTTTTTGGATTTAATTTGAAAAAGTGGTTCATCCATAAACTTTTGTGTATAGGAAGTCTTTAAAAAAGGTAATCTTTCAAATGTATATTTTAAATTTGTCAAATTCCGTGGGTAAAATTGTTTACAAGAGCCCCGAAGAAGATTAAGAAATGTACACGAAAAAAGCCAAAGACAGAAGACTTAAGTGACAATGTAAAAATGGATGTTCGTAATGGAATTTACGATTTATACACATCAAAAACTAATATAACCCTTCAAGTTTTAACAGAAGCTTTAAAAAATCGAGGCATATTGGAAATTGGACTAAAATCGCTGTCAAAATTAATAAAAACGTTGGGTTTTCGATATAAAAAGGACTGTAATCGAAGATTTTTTTGCGAGTTGCCACATATAGCAAGTCAGCGTATTCAGTTTTTAAAGAAATACACGAAAAATGTTAATTCAAAATTTAGAAAAGCGGTATTTTTAGACGAGACTTGAATATTTTCTAATGGAAGTGGTTCGAAATCTTGGCAGCACGAGTCTGTAAAAAGTGTCAAGAGAAAAAAGGGATGTGGGACGGGAAAACGGTTCATCATTTTGCATGCAGGTTCTTCAACAGGATTTCTCCCAGGTGCAAGTTTACTGTTTTCTTCAACATCCAAAAGTATGGACTACCATGTTAATATGAACTGAGAACTGTTTGAAAAGTGGTTAAAAGAACAACTGATTCCAAATTTAGATGCTCCATCTTTAATCATTCTGGACAATGCATCTTATCATTCGAGAATCTTAAATAAACAACCTACTTCATCCTAGAAGAAAAGTGATATTTATGACTGGCTAATAAAAGAAAAACAAAATCTTTTACCCAATATGCTGAAACTAGAACTTCTTTTAATTGCAAAATCTATTAAAAAACCAACAATATATGCCGTAGATGAAATATTACGGGAAAATGGGCATGAGGTGTTACGACTGCCGCCATACCATTGCCAGTTTAATGCAATAGAATTAAGATGGGCTGGGGCAAAATCATAATACGAAAAACATGTGAACGTTGGTCTTACAACAGATGAAGTGCAAATTTTTTGGCAAGATTCATTAAATTATATTACGCCGGAGTACTGGAAGAAATCTGTGGATATATACGGAGAAATTAAAATGGGATTGATGGAATCGAGAACGAGTTCTAGATGTCGAAATAGCACCAATGATCATTGCGCCATTTGATATATATATATATATTTTTATATATGATATTTTTTATATAATATTAAAAAGTTTCTGAAGGATTATATTAGTCTCTGATATGTAAAATTAAATTGCATTATGAATATCCATTTTTGCATTGTAACTTTTGGTCGTTTGCCTTTGGATTTTTTCGTGTACATTTCTTAATCTTCTTCGGAAGTAAATATTTTTTTATGCATATATATATATATTATATAGCGATTATTATATTTTGCCATATATATATATCCTGGATATTAGCCAGTGAATTTTAATTTAAAAATTTTTTTATTAGATTTGACACCATTTTTTTGCTTATTCTTTAGTACATTTGTAATATATTAGACAATAAATCCACACATTAAAAATATTTATATACATTTAAAATTCAAAACGAGGATCAGAAACACGAAAAATACTTATTGCTATATATATATATATATATATATATATATATATATATATATATATATATATATATATATATATATATATATATATATATATATATATATATATATATATATATATATATATATATATATATATATATATATATATATATAGCCTGTATTTTTCGCATGCATGGCCCTTAATTTTAGACTGAAATTTGAAGAAATCGGATAAGTAGTTTTTTAGCTATGCTGCGAACAGACAGACTGACGGACAGACATACCTACAGACAGACGGAATAGAGAAAACATGTTTTACGGCATCTAGGGACCCTTAAACGTAAAGATCTGAAAAAATCTCACGAGGGAAGTAATAACTAATTATCTTGTGTTTTTCAAAAAGTCTATAATATGTTTGCAAAATAAAATTTTTTTGTTATCACAATTCAAAAAAAAACAAGTTTTTTTTGGACAGGGGTGGCACCCATTTAAACAAATTTAAGTCAAGCGGGGCTCATAATTTTTGGTGATTGATAAAAAAATCTCACTTTCATTAAGTGGCTGTATAAACTGATTGTTCCACTGATTTGAACCGCCTTCCGACTTTATTAAGGCGCTTGCCATTTTGTGTATTTTTGTTTTTGCCAACCAAAACATTTTAACCAAATACATATTTAGCGAATTTTCTTATTTAATCCCTCGGCATTTAATATCTAAAATAATATTAAGTGGCTATCTTAATAATATTACGTAATATAATTAAAAAAAAACTATTTCCTTTCTCCCTGTATATTTGTAAATAGTCCATCGAGATTTAATAGCTCGATAAAAGAATCACACAACATTTTGGTATAATGTTGGTGACCTTTGGACCCGCACGATAAGACCGCATTCGACTATAGAGATATTTTTGTATGACTGTGAAATACACACACTAAAAAATGACATTAGATCTAATCGAGGACATTTAAAGCAAACTTTTATCTGGAATAATATAAATGAAGTGAAAAATTTGTTATTTAAAACAGACAAAAATTTCCAAAAGTCTAAAACTGGAAAATGCGATGAAAATAAAAGTGTTTTGAACCATATTTCGAATTTATTAGATTGTTTAGTGTCAAACATGTCAAATGAGAGGGAAGACCTCGGGGAAGATAGTTTTAAAAATAAATCTGCTTTGACTTTTATATGTAAACAACTAAACAAAGCAAGAGATCGTTACACAAACAATATTATGTTTTTAGCTTCAATTATTTAAACAATACTATCGGTCGCCTTTTAAAACCAAAAGCCCTTCAAAGGTTTTAAAAATATACCTCTTTTTTAATGTTAAAACGGCGTGGCCCCATGGGCTAGCTCAATACGTTACTTACATTTAAACAGCCTAGATTTTGTCTTATGGGGGCATTTGAAATCCTTTGTTTATACTTCACCAGTTCAAAATTAAGAGGATTTGAGACATCGCATAGTAGCAGCATGCAAAACTATAACGAATATCTCTGGAATATTTTATAGGATACGTGAATCAGTGAGAGTACCCGAGCAGATTTCCAGCTTTTAGGAACAATGCCCTTGTCGTAAGACACTTAAATAATAAGAATAATCTGGTAAGGTTAAAGGGTAGGTATAGACGGCTTATTTAATTTAGTGTTAGTAATTGTGATTCTACCGAAAAAATTAAAAGCATTTGACCTCAGTAGTTATTTATTTTATTAGGGACGTCCGACATTTTATCCTAAATTGAAGCCCAGAAAACTTTGAATCTAAACTATACAATAACAATTCTTATAAATAAAACTAAAAAGGGTAAAATATTTTTTTTATAAAAAAATAAAGTCAACTTCAAAAAACAATCACTAAAAAGAAAAAGGTGTTTATTTTTTATGAAGAGGGGTATGTTATTTGTCTTTGGGAAATTTGGAGATATCTGTGATTGATACCATGGGAATGTCTGTTAATTCTCTGGGTTATTTTTGCATGTTGTAAGGAAAAGAATGTTCTCTAGTGTGAGATTAATGGTAGGAATCTAAGGCTGTCTACATATTTCATTAAAAGCAACTCCCTGTGCCAGTAGAGGGATGGATATTCAGATTCACAATAGAGGTTTGTAGCTGGACTAGATTTAAAGGCGCCAAGGGCCATTCTTAAACCGTAGTTATCGATGGGCTCGAGTTTTTTTAAGTTGATAGGCCAGACACCCACAATCAATTTTACATAGGATGACAGCTTTATGTAGTCTAAGTAGGGTGGTTCTGTGGGCTCCTCATTTCAGTCCAGACAACATTTTTAAAATTCTGAGTGTGTGTGTTCTCCAATTTAGGGATGAGTCGAAGTACAATCCCAGGAATTTGTGAGTCGCTGGGTTAGGAACTGCGACAGAGTCAATAGAGAGGGTTGTGATTTTAGGACAATTTCTTTTTTTTGCAAAAGTGAACACAAGCAGATTTAGGTGGAGAGAATGTAATTCTATTGGAGCTTGCCCAAGGTGAGAGTATGTTTAAGCGTTTTTGAATGTATGAAGTCTATGTTCTACTGTGGTATAACAAATTAAAATATCGTCTGCGAAAAGTTTCACCGTTAGTTAAAGAGGGATAATATCACCAATGGCGTTAATGGTAATTATGAATAATGTTGGGCTTATTACTGAGACTTGAGGTACTTCGTTCGATTGGGAATAACCATGTGAAAGATGGTTGTTAATTTTAACCTTAAAGTATCTATCTGGAAAAAAGGCCAAGATACATTTAATCATGTTTCCAGTGATGTTCCAGTTTTGTAGAAGTCTTGTGTAGGTCGAGAAAGACGGCAGTAGTATGGTGATTTTTTAGAAAACCATTGTCAT
This sequence comes from Kuschelorhynchus macadamiae, assembly GCA_030620095.1. Classification (NCBI taxonomy): domain Eukaryota; kingdom Metazoa; phylum Arthropoda; class Insecta; order Coleoptera; family Curculionidae; genus Kuschelorhynchus; species Kuschelorhynchus macadamiae. The sequence continues at coordinate 1,114,418 of JAUTXW010001600.1, read as the reverse complement.
TTCAAGTTCTACTAGATTACTAGATGATCTGTAGGTGATCTGTTTTTCAAGTATCCATAGAAGGCGATAATTTACCATTCTTTCATATATTTTACATAAGTGGCTAGTAAGAGCTATAGGCCTGTAGCTATCTACTAAGTATTTGGGTTTAGAAGGTTTATGGATGGGAATGAGTGTAGATAGTTTCCAGTGGGCAGGTATCACACCATTTTCCTAGAGATTGTTATAGATATCAAGTAGGACATTTATACCCTGGGATACGTTTTTTTATAAGAGGAATTCGTATTTCATCTGTACCAGTTAAGCTATCACGACAAGAGTTTAAGGCGTTATTTAATTCTCCGAGATTTATATGATTTGATGTTTTGATGAGAAGTAGTGGAGAGGATGTTTCTAACTGGGCAATGATTGTGAGTACTAAAAGATGAGTGGAAATATTCCGCGAATTTACTTGATAGTACATCGGAGATTTCTATATAGCGGTCGTTATCTATGATACCCCTAAGTCCATTGATCTTGTTCCATATTTCATAACTTGAAGTATGGGGGTCTATGTATTCCAAGAATTTGTCTCGGATTCTTCTTGCCACAGTCTTGAACTTTTTATATTCAATTAGATAGATTGGTTTGAGTAGGGTGGTTTTTAATTTTATTTAGGGCTTTCTTTCTGTTTTTGATGGCTTCTTTACATTTGTTATTCTACCGAGGAACATGAGGTTTATTATTTCTAATTTCAATAGTAGTATGCTCTTAAAGGCAGCGTTGGTTGTTTTTATATTTTTATACATTACGAAAATACCAATTCTTTCCACACAAATTGTTTTATCTGTGTATGGTGGACTTTGTTACGAGGCAGGCATATTTAGAGTATGACGTTTTTATTACTTTCAAGGAAAACTATCCATTCTCAAAAATTTAAAATTCATGTAAGTACTTATGTCACGAAATAAAATATTAGACGCAACAAAAGTGTCACATTATTGTATTCTTTCACAGAAGCGTTTCTATAGCGCGTAGAAACATAATAGACATGATGAATTGCTAGCAATTTGTTTTACGCTCGTTGCGCTAGAATTTTAGAGAAAAATGGGAATTCTTTAGATTAAAACTAGGCTTTTATCCACATATGGCTAAAAATTAAGGAAACAAGAAACAAAATACGATGGTAAAAAAATCACTACTACTCTGAGATTTCCTGGATGCTAAAACAGGGTTAAATACAACACAATTTTGCTAAATTAGATCTAAATAAGAGGAAAACCTCTGTAAATAGGGTTCAATCTGAGGCCGCACCATTTTTGTACCAGAGGTTCTGTTAGTGAAAATAATAAACGTCTTTATTTGACGTTTTATTAGATATTTATTGAGAGTTAGAGTGGGGTATTATTTGGGATTATAAAATATTTGCGGACCAACGGAGTAGGTAAAGACTGATAATATGGGTTTCAATTTAAGATGGCGAAACAAAATGGCGGACAAATAAAATTTTTAAAAAATCAGCGTAAAAAAATCATGTTCAATTGAGTTTAAATTTTGCAGATAAATAATTGTGAAAATGGGATACCCATTGAATTTATTTTAAATTATGCCCAAAAGTCAAGTGTGACATGAATAGAAAGGAAATGGTACATAAGACAGGAATTCAATATGATGGAACAAAATGGCGCCCAATAAAAATAAAGAGACAGTATATGTAACACACACACACACACACACACACACACACATATATATATATATATATATATATATATATATATATATATATATATATATATATATATATATATATATATATATATATATATATATATATATATATATATATATATATATATATATATATATATATATATATATATATATATATATACTGTGGCTATGATGACGCTATGTTTGTTTAAGGAGCCGATTCAACTACCGTGGTATCTGCTCCGGCAAGGCTTGATAAGCCTTCACTAAATATTCTCCTTTTTTTATTGCTGATTCTATATAAAGAAAAGCGACTTCAAAAAGAATGCTAAAAAGTTACAAATAATATTGAAAGTTAGCCTTTATGAAGGCGGCGTGAAACTAATAGACACTAAATATACATAAATATGATTTATTTAGTTATTAGGGATTACTTTGAATCCGACTTGATCAAGTCAAATTTTCTATGTGGAGTAAAATACATTACTTTAACTGTTTAGTATTCTTTTTGAAGCCGGATTTCTTTTTTTTTTATAAAAATGTTTATACTTACGCTGATGAAGAAATAGTCGTGTAAGCTACAAATATAAAGTATTTTATCACAATTACAGAAGGACATCAACTCCGAGACAGACTAAAGAAAATTTGATTAGTCCATTACATAGAGAGCCAAGGAAACGAGAACAATAAAGAAAGATTTATGCAGCTAAATAGCGTTTTAAAAATAACTCAAATTTTTCTTTCCTTTCATTTGACACTCAAAATTTATCTGCCCTGAGATACAGTTGTAACAAGACGTGGCTGCTTAAGTGACTTGAATATATAATAAGGATAGAAATGTTATCTTTTTAACCAACTTCTATTTGACCTACACTTATATATATATATATATATATATATATATATATATATATATATATATATTATATAAGTCAGTTATATGTATTAATGAATATGTGAGTATTTATTTAATGTTTGTTGCCACCTGCTACACGCTAAAAGCCTTGACCGAATTTCTTAAGTAAGGTATCAGAAGATTCCTCAGCATCCCACTAGTGTTCCTAGACAGTAAGATACGAGATTTTGTCCATATTTAAAAATAAATATTTTATTATTTATTGTGACAGATAGCAAACTATAAAACTTATGGTAGTATCTTGGCTAATGTAATATTCAAATATAAGCAATTATTTCATGTTCAGCCCTCTATCATCTAAACGGTTCATCATGGGCGAAAGAAGTAAATACATCGAAGGAACACCTATGCTTCCTCTAGAGATCGATACAAAGTTCAGCACGATCACCGTTAAGGTTAATTTTTGAAAAAATTGTAAAGTCACGTGCACGTTTTTTTTGCTCGTATTTGAGCCTTCGTACCTACGTAACGGTACCTTCTAGGACAAAAACGATTAAGCAGGTCAAAAGTTCCACATTTTTGCTACAGCTTAAGAAGTTAAGTAAAATCGAATTTGAAAACTATCACTTTTTCGAGGTTTTCCTTGCTGTCGCGAAGTCAAGAAGATATTTTGACAAAATGGACTTTTTGACTGGAAATTTGTAAATATCTCCTCGAATGTTTTGAGGGGCGGTAAAAATCGATTAAAAAGTAAAATAAATTTTACGGACCCTGCCCAAAATTTGTTAGTTCTAATATATGTAATATATTAAAATTGATAAATAAATTATTGGTATAAAGATGACATTCGAATAGACGCTTTTTTGATATACAGGATATTCAAAAATAGTTTTATTTTTATACGAGACACCGTGTACCCGATATATAGTAGTATCGCTTATGTTAGTATGTTTTGTGGTTTCTTTTCCTCTATTTATACAATAGCTCTAACCAGCCGGTTTTTTGTTTCATAGGAAGTAATGAGAGTGATTGTTCTATTTTTAAAGTGATCGATGATAATTTGGCGAAATAATAATAATAATTAGACCGTTATGCATTTCAATACAAAACTTACACTTACAAACATTCTAGTCTAACTAAAACTAAATTTTAAAATTACAATATATATATATATATATATATATATATATATATATATATATATATAATGTGTTTTCATTCCGAGTGTACATTCGTTCACTACTGTCGTTCTGAAAAGAACAGTTCTGCTGACGTTTCGCCAAAATCACATTTGGCATTTTCGAAGCATTCTTTCTCGCGTCCGAATAGAGACTGAAGTGTTAGTGACTGCGACGCTTCCCTTTATACCCCCACTCGGGGCCGAAGGTTATATCTGCACAGGCGTTGGTCTTTATTTATGTTTTCCGGATGGTGCTGTTGTTGTTGCGCTAATTGGTTTTAATGATTCGTCCCTTTTATTCAAATCACCTTGTTTTTCAATTTCAATGGCTTCTCTGATTATTCTCATCGATCGAAATTTATTTTATAGCCGATTTCCTGATGATGTAGGAATAAAGCTGAGGTTGTTTGTTTATTTCTGATGCTGAGTTTATGCTCTTCCACTCTCGCTGATATTCGCCCGTTAGTTTACCCCACGTACAACTTTTCACAGTCCTGGCACGGATACTGTATACTCCGTGCTTTTCCAGTTTGATTTTATCTTTTGGGTTTCCGAGTAGTTTACCTATAGTTGTTTATGGCTTGTGTATTATTTGTATTTTATGTTTCCTAAGAATTCTTCCGATTCTGTCTGTTGTGCCTTTTACATATGGTAAGACTGCTCGTTGCTTTCCCGGTTCATAATTTTTGTTGTTCGTTGTTCGGGAAACCTGTGCATTAATAGCTTTCTCTATGGTGCGATTTGTGTAGCCATTTTTCTTTAAAGCACTAGATATTACCTTAAGTTCGTTTTGTTTCGTCTGTGTGTCAGTTAATCGCACGGATCTGGATATTAGTAATTTGTGCTGGGTGATGATGTGATTTTGCATTTAAATATCTGTCCGTATGTGTTGGTTTTCTATACACGGTGTATTCGAAATGTCCGTTATGCAGTTTTGTGACCAAAACCGGCCATAAAATAAATTTCGATGGGTGTAGGGAGATTGCCAATATAGAACATTATAAAACCAGAATAATTCGAGAAGCCATAGAAATTGAAAAACAAGGTGATTTGAATAAAAGGGACGAATCATTAAAACTACCAACAGTATGGAAGACAATTATCGACAAATCTAAAATCTCAAGCGCAATTAGCGCAACAACAACAGCACCATCCGGAAAACATACAATAACGACCAACGTCTGCGCAGATATAACCTTCGGCCCCGAGAGGGGGTATAAAAAGAAGCGTCGCAGTCACCAACACTTCAGTCTCTATTCGGACGCGAGAAAAAAATGTGATTTTGACGAAACGTCAGAAAAACTGTTCTTTTCAGAACGACAGTAGTGTACGGACACACACACATATATATATATATATATATATATATATATATATATATATATATGTGTGTGTGTGTGTGAAAATTGTATTCTTGATGAAAGTTGGTGCTTAAAACACACACACACTGCGTTAAGGTAAAAAATAAAAATTGAAATAAAACTAATAAGTAGTTTTTTCAGGGTGATTTTTTAAATTTTATTATGCGTCATTTTATTTTGCCGTCTTGGATTCGTACCAAAACGTTACCAGTTCATCCTAACACTTGATTTTTGTACGACATTTGATGTAAATTGGATAATCAGGTCATAATCATTTTGTTCTGCCATATTGGATTTTTACCAAAATATAACCTAACTTTTGACGAACATTTGATGTTAATCGGGTAAGTTTTCCAGCTAGGTCGCAAACTGACAGACAGGCAGACCGATGGAAACATGTTTTTTGCCATCTAGGGACACTAAAACGTGAAGATTCCGGAAGTGTGATTTTTTCTAGAACACAAACATTTTATTTTGCCGCCATTTTATTCCACCATCTTGAATTCATATCACGATTTTATCACCCTTAATTCTTGCACAAAAATTGAAATCAATCCAATAAGCAGTTTTGGGCAAAATTTCAGGTAAATTGGATAAGTAGTTTTTGAGTAATAATTTTTTAACAATTCTGAGGTCGCCATTTTGTTTCGCTGCCTTGAATTGATACCAAAATTTTTCCGTTTCATTCCTACGTAATTTTGATTTTTGACTAATTTGAGTTAAATTACATAATTAGTTTTTTTAGTAATATTTTTTGAACATTTCACTAGGCCGTCATTTGTAACCATTTAACAATGTATTAAATTTTAGTTTTAGAAATTTCTGATGTGTCGTTACAAAATTAAAATCGAATTTACCTGGGTGTTTCAAAAACCATGCGCTAGCGTCTAAAGGGGGATTCTTTGTAAGGAAATAAGACGAAAAATATTACTTTTTTTTAGTTATACCGAAACAATAAGATCTATTTGATTAAGATTGATTATCTCTACTTGTACTAGAGTTCATCTAGTACAAGTTAGTATCATCTTCTGATGATGCTAACTTGGTTAGCGAAACGTGCGTCTAGAACATAACAAGTTGTAGTGTAGTGTGGTTGGAACTATTGTATTTCGATCTATCTTCCACCACAGGTTCCAGTGGTAGGACTCTACTTGTACTATTACCTATTACTAAACATGGCAGTTTTGATTTAATTTTCAGTCTGAATGATACGCCACTCTTAAAAATTCTAACAAAATTACAAATTATTTTTAATTAAACAATTAGCACTAAGAGCGTATAAAACTAAAACAAACAAGAGGACCGAATAACCGACAATTAAAAACTGTAAGATTGTTTTGTTTAGTTATTTTTGATGCGTGCACATCGATTCTGGTTAGCTCCAAAAAAAAAAGAATACTCCTTAAAAATAAAAACTATACGAATACTGTACCGGTGCAGTAATACAAAACATATTAATAGTTAATTATTCAGGTAATTATATAAAAAAAAAAACATTAAAAATTGTTAAGTGATCTATTAATTTGTACTTTCTTTGATAACAGTTTTAAATACTCAGAGTGAAGCGTTAAGGCGCTGGGAGATAAAGATTTTAAAGGGATACCTTATTATTGAAATATTTAAAACCTGTGCTAAAACGCTTTTCATTTACTTGAGTTTAATTATTGTTTTTGAGATATTCACAACAAAAAATTAACTATTTGGGATTTTAACAGATTGTAAAATATACTTACATGGTTCGACTTAGTTCAAATCGAACTGCACAATCTTATCTTACCTATAGCTATCAAAATCAAAATCTAATATTTGTTATAATTATTAGTAAAAAAAGTTTAACTGAGATAGTCGGTTAGATGTGCACAAATATTTTAGTGATTTCACCAGCCAAAATCAACAGTATGCCCATATTGTCGCAATGGAAGCAGATTTCGACTATAAAAGTCGACCTCCATGAATCCTATTTTCCATCAAGTTTACCATACATAGTGTAAAGATCGGGCATTTATCTTTCAACTAATAAATATAGTCAAGTAACTTTAAGTATGATTTGGAGAAACCACGAGAAATGAATTAGGGTAATGCGAACGAAGTGAATATAGAATTCAGGGTTCAATGAAGTAATGACCCCTGAAGATGCCTCGTGCAATCGAAGGTGAAACGTCGGATAGTAACTCCAATTTGACATGGTCTAATCCCAAGAATCATTATTTCTAAATTGACCAAAGCGGTTAAAGCTTCCATTCTATGTTCTTCTTATTCTAATATGGTCTGATATACCTTCTTTATAGGTAGTTATATGGGAGAAAGCTATATAAAGAATTATTTAGTGAAATATGAATATACCTATCTATTTATAAAACATTCACGTTTATTGGTGATTTAATAAATGCACTGGTATCAACCATACCTGTTATAAATATGGGTTTTTCCATGTGGATTTCCTGGGGTTAATCTGGAACACTATCAAAATTATTACAATTTTATTATGAAGAATTCCTTGACTTTTATTTATTATGTTCTAGTTAAAGCTCCTGTCATAATATTTATAAAGATATTTTCAATATTTCGAAAAATTACACCTTTCGACCAATGTTTATATTAGCCGGATAAATATTTTTCAAACTTTTTGTTCAACGGTTCTTTAAAATATCGAGCAGTCGAAATTGTTTTGTGGTCAAAATCTCTGCTAACTGGAGTATTTACTTTTGCTTTCTCTCCTATCTACTTAAGTTACCTTTTCTTTTTATTAGGGTCACTTAATCACAAATATAAAAAGAAAATTAATCTTCGCCGAAATTCAAAATGAGTTTCTTAATAACTTCCCTCTAAGTCTAAGCTGCCACAATTCTAATAATGAATTCCCTTCTCGGTATGTAGCATGTTCCAAAAAGCATCCTGAGAAAAAAGGATTTGCCCGTAAAAATTTAATTATAAAAACCAGACCTCTGCTAAATTATGAATAAAAATTAAAATTTAGTTGTGAAACGAACTCATTGAACCCTCCGAATGGGAAATGGACAAAAAGTCGATGTATATCTTTATAGACTATACATTTTGTAACTACATTTTTTAATATTTTTGAGTATCGCTTTTTGGCAGCTCTGTTTTTACAACTTTGGAAATTGCTTTTCAATTCCCTCGTAAGAAGAAAGTATTGTAATCGTGAAAAATAGCCTTTCCAAATTTTTACCTATCTTCATATTTTAGAGTCTCTAGATGCCAAAAACTTGCTTTCTCATAGGTCGCGATTTAGTTGCATCATAGTACCTACCAGATGCCGCCACTGGTTGCCTATTTTTTTCATCGACTTTCAAAATCAAACGACATGATATCTTGTTTGTTTGAGGGTTCGGGTATTTTGGTTTTAATACTGATGATTCCCTTTAAGGAAATTGCCTGAGAGCTTTGGCGGAACAGGTACTGACGGTCGGCCGGCTGCCGTATTTCTGTATACAGGAGCCCTTCGTTAAGTAGCTGACCTTTCGACGACTATGGGGTATGGTGAAATATTTTTTAATGGGTTTAATGGGTATCTCCGTTATTTTAAGCCCTAGGGGGCTGAGTCTTTGTAGATAGGGGTCATCTTCAGACATCTCCCATGAAGTGTTGCCAGACTGTGCACAATTTCCTTAACTAACGTAACAAAGCGCTTCAGTTGAGACCCGTCGTTCGAGCTGCGAGGTTCGAGCGTTGTGTCCCAGAGTAGAATAGTGTGCTGCTGTTGGGTTTATTATAGTTAGTTTAGATCTTTTAATACCGAAATTTTAAATAAAATATGCAATATTTTGAACAAATTCCTGTTTTGACGTCACGTAAACGTGACGTAATTGTAAAACAGTATTCTTGACCACATGGGTTATAAAAATGATATGAAAATAGAAAGTATTTTAGAATCTCTATATCCAACGATAAGATTTAGCCTCAGTTCTGGAATTTATACATAAAAACTTCCCCTAACCGATATATTTCTAAAAAGACGTTAAATAAAATATTAAATGGATGTTCAAATTTAAATTGATATAGCTAGTAGAAAATCTCTGAAACAATAACATATTAATACTTGATTTTTAAGGATATTCTAAAGTTTTAATCCCTCCCTTTTTAAACTTCTACCAATTTTTTAATTGAAATGTTAAATAAATTGTACAACCTATTTTTCTATTTAAATAAAAAATTTAACGTGTCAAAATTCGTAATTTAATTAATTTAATATGCTTATTTGAAGAATTAACGAATTTGTATCTCTAAAATAATTGAAAATATATTTGTATGTTCGCCGGAAGAATTTAAAAACGTAATACGCCTAATTGTTTCCATGAAAAAAAAACACACTAACTTTAGAATTAAGAGTGTGTTTACTCAAAAATGCGTAATAAGAAAATATTAAATGTTTTGCCGTGGCGTTCGCAAACTTCCACAACAATTCGGCCATTTCCGTGATCGGACAACGCAAAAAAAAATGTGGCTGCAGGGGCGTGCGGTGAAATTTTAAGAAAGGGAAGCAATTTTTAGAAACTTACCTATTTGTAGTGTAATTCGATTCTTCCATCATTTTTTGCAAATTCGTCAATGACGTCATCATCAAAACGTCGATGCTCCGACATATTTTGGAGAAGTTTATTTTCAATGGACAACAGGGATGTATGCGAAAGTCTCTCCTGCCCCGTTGAATTTCTCAACGAAAAACGTTTAAGTGTTGGAAAATTGCGTTCTACTGATGAACTTGTGGCAGGTATTGTCAATACTAATTCACACAATTTCGACACTTCGGTGTAGGCATCTTCCAGCTCCTTGTTTTTTAAAAATTGCATTAGTTCCTTAGCGTTATCTTTTGCGCTAATGTCATCAGTTTTGTAAATCACTTTTAGTTCAGATCGCAGTAACACTCGGTCGAAGAACTGGCCATAATGAAGAAGAAGAGATTTAAACGCATCTTCTGGAAAAGTTTTTCCTTTAAATGCATCAAAATTGCAGAGCTCCAAGAGATATAAATAATAAATTTAAACCGTTTAATCTATGATTTATTTGTTCCTGAATTTGATCGATTAATTCATAAAAGTATGATGATGTTGAACATCTCCCACCTTGCCTTTTCGAAGACGCTTGGCTTGTGGCTCTACATTTAACGTCGTCGTTTTCTCCCAAAATAGGTCATCATCTCTTTTTTAGCTTTACATGGACTTAAAATCATCCACTTTTTTTAGGCAAAAAGCAATATCATTCGTTTTAGTTTGTAATATATTAAAAATATTGTCCGAGAATGGAAATATTTCTGAAAATATGTTCAACAAATAATTAAAATTAAAATCTCGTTTCAAACAGTCCACAAACCTCCTCGAACTATTTATTGCTTCTGAGTCCCACGTTTCATTATTTTCTGTCTTCCATTATAGTTCCACCTAGTAGGAGCTACTTTGGGCAATCGTTTGTAGACAATGGAGTTCAAAGCTTGTGTACGTTTTGTTGACTTGGAAAAAAAGCAGCCATGCCACTTAAAGTAACGAAAAATACTTTACACTCTTTAATGTGATTGATGGACTGGGATAAAACTAAATTTAATTTACGAGCAAAACAATGGACAAACACAGCACTTCGGGAGGTTTCTCGAACTTTAGCTTGCATACCCCCTAATTGTCCTGCCATCAATGCAGCTCCATCATAGCTTTGAGCAACTAATTTTTTCTCTCCATTAATTTCTTTAGTAACCTTATAAACTACGGTATATAATGCATCTGCTGTACGATTTTCGGACGCATTCTTAAAACCTAAAAATCGCTCTTGAATACTTCCGTCTGTTTCGACGTTCCGCGAAAAACGCTAGACTGCCCTAAATGATTTTTTAAGCAATCATCATATTTAGCCATCAAACTAAGCAAATCTTGAAAATTTCCTCTATTCGAAGAAAACCTTGTTTCGTCATTACCTCTAAATCCCAATTCGTGCTGTACGAGAAAACAAACAACTTCGATAAGTCTTCTTAATATTTACCTATTTTGATTGACTAGTTCATTGTATTGGCGGTGACTAATTTCCAACTGTTTATTAAGGGCGTGTTCAATTCTGGTTTTGCCGAATAGTTTTTCTTTTATGACGGCCTGTAAATGCGCTTTGGACATAATGTGTCTTTTTACAGCTTCATGGAAATTGTTTAAATCAGAAAAACCAGTTTTACTCCAGAGACCGTTTTCATTTTCAAAAAGTAAACATGGCCAACAAAATAATTTACTTATATTTTCACAACCTGTTAGCCATTTAAATCGTTCGTATTGTTTTTCCGGATAAAAATGTCTAATACAGTTTTTCATTTTTGTGGTTAAATTTTTCATAGGCGGTTTTGCCCTTCCGTTGGAAATTATTTGAAGCTTATCAGCGAAGTTTAATGTTGAAAATCCCTTTATTATTAAGACACACACCACACATTCACACACACTCTTCTTACTAAATTCTCGAACATTTTCAACGTTATTACCGACAGCCGAAGTTGACGGGATTTGCATATCCACGTCCTATTATTGTCTTCCATATCGCACCATACACGACGCGATGTACGATCACACAACACACGGATAGCCGTTCAAACAAAGAACCTACTCCAACGATAGCGTCCGCCACCACTTAAACCACGCGACTGAAATTGCCAAAAATTGCAAACAGCCGGTGAAAAGTTCAATAACCTCTGGCTCGATTCACAGGAAATCAAGCATACAGGACTTGGCTGCAGTTAGCGGCCCGCATAGGTTCTATTCGATATTCTATTGTGGCTGGGTCAAGGCCGCATTTATTATGGGCTTGATAATAAAGATAATATTTTAGCATTTTTAATATAAACTAAATTAATGGTTTCCTATTTCAAAAATTACATTTTAGAAGATGTTTTGTAAATAGATCAAAAAATTTGTCGAATAGTGGACCTACTAATTTATTTCTACTATGATAACAGCCACCTCAAATTAGAGTGGCTTCGTGAAACTTGGGACACACTGTAGAAGCCTCTGCATTTATATAAATAAACCTATTAACTGCGCCGCAGTTCTCAGGTCTTGCAACAAAGTTTCTCGGCTAGATTAGTTGTACGACAACTTAATGAAAACTGCTTCGGATTATTTAGAATACCTTTGAAATATCAAGTTGGGGTTTCCGCGAAAAGGCACCCAATTATAAGTCTTATTTCGTTCAAAACCCTCTATACTACGGTGCGAAATCTAGTTAAACCTTTGCCTCGTTGTTAGGGCTCAAAATTATCCAGACGAAAACTGATTTAAAGAAAAGGATTAGTTAATACAACACGACGGCAACAGAGAACGTGTTTGTTAATTTGGGGCGCAAATTGCCTGAAATACGTATAGGCGTCGAAGTTACTTGTTAATATTATTCAAGGATGCAGACGAACATATGTAAGAAAATAACTTCATCGCCAAAATACAAGATACCATTTTGTAGTTTAATTTATATGCTACTAATGCAAAAATTCAATTATAACTTCTTTACAAACCCTTAAGCATTTTCTTTCTTAAGCCTGCTGATTGAAAATACATACATTATTTCAAAAAATAAATAAATTGTGCTTAACTGTCATCTTTTAAAATGGAGATATGAATTTGGTTTGAATATGTTTTACTTTCCTGTATTGTAATCGTGAAAAGATCACCCTCCGAGATTTTTTCAGATCTTTACGTTTCAGGGTCCCTAGATAAATGTTTTCTTAATTCCATCGGTCCGTCTGTGTGCCTGTCTGTCCGTCGATCTGTCTGTTCGCGGCATAGCTAATAAATTACTTATCCGATTTACATCAAATTTTGGTATATAATTCAGGGGTCATATGGAGATAATAATAATAATAATCCTTTATTTCGCGCTTGGCTAATACATCAATTTACAAATACATTTATAGTCAATCTCAATATAAAATATAGAACTGCAAAAATGAATTAAACTAATCTAAATGAGTAGACACTATTTTTCAACAAAATTCAAGTCCCTAACTATTATTAATAAAAAGTATAAAACAACAACACCTAGTTTTGTATTATTCTCCCTTTAAATACTGTTTCAGTTTGGTTTTAAGTAGACTAAGGGTTATCAACCTGTCATCGAAGCCGTTATCCGAAGCAGAACTTTCCGTCCTTTCCAAGGGCCAAAACTTCGCAATAGCACCGAGTAGCATTCTCGTAGAAGACATAGTATCTTCTGCTGAAGCAGCAATCAGAAGATTACCAGTGGAACAAGCCGATGAAGTCAGATAGGAGACAGCGAAGATCATTAAAAACTCAAAACCACCGAAGTCGAACCTCTCCGCAGCCGAAAAAACAGCAATGAAGACCTTAAACGAAAACGCAAACATTCTGGTACTTCCAGCAGATAAAGGCAACGCCACAGTCGTCATGGACAGAACAGAATATGTGGAAAAGGTTTCTCAACTTTTGGACAACAACACCTATAAGGTTACGCAAGCAGACCCCGCAAGTAGAATAGAAAGACGCATTACCAATTTAATCAACACATCCAGTCTACCACCAGCGGAGAAAAAATCATTAAAACCAAGCAGCTCCAAGACTCCCAGGTTCTACGGTCTTCCGAAGATACACAAGGACAAAGTACCACTTCGACCGATCGTCAGTGCAATAGACTCGCCCACATACAAACTAGGTAAATATCTTTCAAATTTTCTTAATCCATTTACTGGAAAAACAGATTCTTTTATTAAAAACTCTGCACATTTCGTTGAAAAACTCAAGACAATCCAGTTGGATCCCGAAGATATTTTGGTCAGTTTCGATGCAGAATCACTTTACACAAATGTTCCGGTTAACGACTCAATTTCCATTATATCAGACATACTAGATAACAATAATCTTGATAAGAACTTAATAGACCTAGTGGAAGCTTGTCTTACATCTACTTATTTCATTTTTCAAGGAACTTTTTATGAACAAACTTGAGGGGCAGCTACGGGATCTCCTCTATCACCTGTAGTAGCGAATATCTTTATGGAAGCCTTTGAGGATATTGCTCTAACATTCGCTCCACTAAAACCAAAGCACTGGTTTAGATATGTAGATGATACTTTTGTTGTTTGGCCTCATGGACAGGATAATCTCCTCATATTTCTGGACCACCTTAATCAGCAACATCATAATATCAAATTCACGATGGAAATTGAATCTAATGGAACAATTCCCTTTCTAGATGTATGTGTTCAAAGGAAAGAAAATGGTACATTAGGACATTCTGTGTATAGAAAACCGACGCATACAAATAGATACTTAATCGCAAATTCTCATCACCATCCAGCACAAAAGAAATCGGTTATTAACTCACTAGTATTCAGAGCTATTTCGATTTCTGATCAAGATTTTTTAATATCGGAAACATCGAAACTGACCGAAGCTCTCAGGGGAATGGCTATTGCAATGAAGATAATGATAAAGAGCCACCATTAGGTAGTGTTGTTCTTCCCTACATACAAATATATAACGAATTACTTCGCGGTCCAACATACGTACAATCTTCAATACACATAAGAAGATTGGACAATGCTTGCGATCCCCAATATCTTGTACCTTTCCATACAAAGGGAGTATATAAAATTCCTTGCTTCTGTGGACAAGGGTATGTGGGAGAAACAGGACGCTCAATATCAACTAGACTTAAGGAACATGAACGATGTATTAAAAAGAAACAAATTGTTCAATCTTTTCATAAATGAAATATTTAAACATACAAAAAATTTCAATAGAGATACGGATTACGGTCTACATCACACGTGGAAACCGATCTTAACACAGGGTCACGGTTCGGCGAGCACAAGTCGGGTATAAAAGACCGCCTAAATCTCTTCCAACTCATTCAGTGTTCAGATCTCGTGGAGTAAAGATCCCTGAAGATGCCTCGTGCAATCGAAGGCGAAACGTCGGATAGTAATTCCAATTTGACACGGGCTAATCCCAAGAACCATGATTTCTTAAGGGTTTTTATATTTTTTAATTATAATGGTAAAAAGTTAAAACTTACTAGGCCCCCCGAAAATAGCATTTTCAGAGCTCCTTTCATTCTTGGCAGTAAGATAAAAATAGTGCGTGTTCCTAGTTGGATATGAGTGAATAATATCAATTTATCTGTAAGGTACTCTGGAGTTAAACCATTCATAATTTTAAATACAAAGATCATAGTCTGGTATTGAAGGAATTTTTCAACAGGAAGCCAATCCAATTGACCTAGCATATTCCTTATAGGAGTGTCCTTTTTTTGACCCAGAATTATACGCATTGCTCTGTTTTACAATTTTTGGAGCCTATTAACTTCATTTTTGTTTGCTAAGTATAGTATGGATGAACGAAAAACCAAATGAGGTAGTAGCCGTGTAATAAAGGCGATCATTCTAGACCAATATGTTAAAGATCTTGATATCCTTGAAAGAAAATTAATATTTCTAGTAATCTTTTTAATAACAAACACAATATGTTCCCTATCAACTATAAAACCCAGATATTTAATGTTAATTTGTTGTTTAATATTTTAATGGTCTGTTTAATCAACCCGAATTTATTTTGATATTTGCTATTACCTATTAACATAAACTTAGTCTTTTTATTATTTACTTTGAGTAAATTTGTATTAAACCAGATTTGCAGTTGTTTCAGTTCATTATTAATTGTATTTACAATATGATTGAGATCTTTTGAATAAAAATATATTAGAGTGTCAGCTGCAAACAAATGAAATGAGCATGTTTTTATTACAAAACTAACATCATTTCTATAAAGTAAAAACAATAATGGATCAAGTATACTACCAGGATCACCTGGTAATATTTTGGCAAAAATCCAATATGGCGAAACAAAATGGCGGCCTAATAAAATGTTAAAAAATTATTACTAAGGACTATTTTTATAATGTATCTTAAATTTTACACAAAAGGACTATGTAGGTACGAATGCAAGATGGCGAAACAAAATAGCAGCCTAATAAAAAAAATTTGCCTGAAAAAACCACTTAATGGATTGCTTTCAAATTTTGTGTAGTGATCAACTTGTATAACTGTGGTACGAATTCAAGATGGCGGATCAAAATGGCGGCTACATAAAATGTTTGTAATAGTGGAAAAAATCACCTTCTCACATATCTTCGCGTATTAGTGCCTCTAAATACCATGTTCTATCAATTTCGTTGGTGTGTGTGTCTGTCTGTCTGTCAGTTCGCGGCATAGATTAAAAAGTACTTATCCAATATTTTGGTAAAGATCCAATATGGCGTAACAAGATAGTGAAACATTAAAAAAATTATTATTAAAAAACTAATTGTCCAATTTACCTCAAATTTTGCACAAAAAACAAATGCTACATCGGAATGAACTGTTAACATTTTGGTATAAATCGAAATACAACACAAAATGTCGGCCCCATAAAATATTTAAAAAATCAGCCTGAAATTAAGTAAGTGTGATATAGAGATAAACTGGTAAATTTGTGGTACGATTTACGATGGCGAAACAAAATGGCGGCCAAATAAAATGTTTAAAAAATCAACGTAAAGTAATTCTTATTCAAATGACTTTAAGTTTTGCGGAAAAAATAAATGTGCTACAGGGATAAACTGGTACGAATCAACATGACGAAACAAAATGGCGTCATATGTCACCGTAAAAACTGCTTATGCCCCAAAATCAAGTGTATCATAGGTAGAAACTCTATTCCTAATAAAAGAATACATAACGAGTTCAGGGCAAAGAAATTTACCGATATTTTAAAGTGTGTTAGAAGGAGAAAAAGACAAATATCCTCATTTTCTACAACTTTTGTAATTTTTTTTTGTACTGTACAGTTACAGTAATGTCTATAGTTTTGTCCCGTACGGGCATTAAACGCCAACGATATTGATTTTTATAAAATGCCTATAAAAAGTACAAAAATCAGTTAGTCTATGAATTTTTGCTGCATTACTTGTTCTCATTTTTTCAACATTGATATTGTTTAGTCCTAACACTGGAACCTGTGGTGGAAGATAGATCAAAATACAAGAGTTCTAACCACACTACACCACAACTTGTTACGTTCTGGATGGGCGTTTCGCTAACCAAGTTAGCATCATACGCAGATGATATAAACTGTTTATATCTGCTTATGATGCTAACTTGGTTAGCGAAACGCCCGTCCAGAACGTAACAAGTTGTGGTGTAGTGTGGTTAGAACTCTTGTATTTTGATTGATATTGTTTGCTTACGAGTGTTATAAATATAAAAATAATAAACTTTTTCGGCGATCTGATTTAAGATTTCTACGACACCTAAAGAAATTTGAATCAATAAAATTAATAAATTATTTTAAGTTCGATTTCTTCGACGTTTAGAGTCCCTAGATCACGAAAAATACATTTTTAGAAAAAAAAATGTGATTTCTGTACGGATGTTTGTATGTAAACAAATATTTGGCCAACGATAACTTTAGAACGATCAAACCGATGTTTCTTTTGCCATTTCCTTTATCCATTATTTTTTCAACTATACATACCTGTGGGGGGGCAAGCTGAAGCAGTAGTCTGAAAAAAAAAATAAAATTAATTTTTTCTTTTGTAAAAAAAAATCTTTTCACATCTAGGGGCAAGGAACATTCCTTTAAAAACGAAAAAGAAAATGTTTATTTTAGATGAGTTTAGTTTTTAAAAGAACAATTTTAAATTTCCTTTAACTTTTTGTATATAAAAACATTTTTTCAACTATTCATCGTATATAAAACCTGAAATTCTGAAAAACAAAATTTATTTTTCCCAAATCGTTTGGTTTTTTTAAAAAATTGTGAAATAAGTCATTTTTTTATATTTTTGGATATAAAAATATGTTTTATAACTTTATCCTAAACAGTAAAACAACCCCCTAAAGAAAAAAAATATTTCAAAAATGGTCAGCTTTTTCATAAAACCGATAGATCTTTAACATTTTAAGGGATAAGCATACGTATTAAATCATATTTTACAAGGTATGTATTGAAACGGGAAAGCAAATGTGTAAGTAGTTTGTACTTCCCTCGCAAAAGGGAAGAATTGTAATCGTGAAAAAATCACCCTCCGAGATGCCGAAAAACATGTTTTCTCAATTCCATCGTTCTGTGTATGTTTGTCTGTCTATCTGGCTGTACGCGGCATAGCTAAAAACTACTTACTTGATTGACTTCAAATTTTTGGTCAAAGGATAAGAATCATATGGGGATAATCTGGTAATATTTTGGTAAAAATCCAATATGGCAAAGCAAAATGGCGGCCTAGTGAAATGTTAAAAAATTATTACTAAAAAACTACTTTTTCTAACTCAAATTTTGCACAAAACTCAAGTATTATGTAGGAGTCAACTGGTTTGGGCCCAATCCAAGATTGTGGAACAAAAGTGCGACTTAATAATACTTAGTAAATCTGTGATACTAATTCAAGATGCTGGATCAAAATGGCGGCTAAATAAAATTATTATATTCGTAAAAAACCCTCTCAGTTTCTACATATCTTCAAGATTTAGCGTTGCTGGATGCAAAAAATATGTTTTATGAATTCCGTCGGTCCGTCTGTCGATTTGTTTGTTTGTCAGCCCTCAACATAGCTTACCCAGCTAGCACTTAAGTAGCTACAACTGTTTCCACTACTACTCTTTGAGAGTTTTTACGTATTTATTATTAATAATCCTACAATATATCAACAAACACTTTGGGTTATACGTTTTTAAGTATTATATATGTATTTGTTACTGCGAATAACACTTTATAGTAATTTTTCATATAAAGTAATTATATAATAACTATTGCCAAGCAAGTTCTTAAGGAATTGGCTCCAAGGTCGTCATTTCTTTTCCATGACATAATAGTAATTATTCAAAGTTACTGTTTCTAATCTGTTTACTAAATTACAACTTTTAAGTATCAGTATCTTTTTGAACTTTGCAGAGGCTACTCTATTACGTTCAAATGGACTCCTATAACGTATTACTATAAATATATAAGTCGTTGTAGAGTAGAAAAAGTTATCGTCTACTGTTACTTTAAACTGGCTATTACTAGTCGTTATTCTTCTATTGCAACTTAGAAGTTTGAATTACAGTAATTATTTACTACACGTAAACTATTACCTCTTATACTTGAGGTTCCGGAGATACGGGGCGCTGGTACGAGATTTCGTCGGTGATTTTATAAGGACATTGGCAACAATATAGAGTAACCAATTTTTGATTGGTTCGGCCATATTGCTACTAAAATCGCTTTGTTTACTTTTCGCCTACGTGGGTTTCTTATAAGGTTTCTTGTTTTAGTGTCTCATTTTATTAGTTTTTGTGATTATTAAAATGAATATTGATTCAAACAAGAAGTTCACAGCCACTTGGTCATATAGAGAAATGTATTTACCTGTTTTTTGCCTGTAATTATAAACTTTTTGTGATGAATTTGTAAATGACTATGACCGTAAATGTCTTAAGTTTAAGTTTATTCCAAGAAAAGTTATTAAATATTGCCCATTATTATATTTTGGTTTTATTTTGCTATAAAAGATAATATTGTTTCATGCCTTAGTGTTTTTTTTACTTCATTCAGCACCTCAATTTGAGACAGAAGCTCTCTAAGATTACCATAAAAGAAACTTTATTTTGTAGGCCTTCTTCAGTACATATTACATTACTAAATTCACTTGGCAGACAACTCCCATTAATCGCTTGCACAAACATTGTTATTTGTTAAAAATCTAAATGAAAAAGTAAATTTGTACTAGATAGTTTGAATAGATTATTAAAGTAAAACTTCAACATAACCCTACATTTACAACTGACGCTGACAGAGGTTGTCAATGTAAAAGTAGATTAATTTAGTCATATTTTGCGAAAAAACTAACGATAATATGGGTGCCCCCATTTAAACTTTTAGAACTTTTACATACATTCGGTCTACAGCTAGAGCTATTAATTAGTTGTGTATGTGTTGTGTTATCGTCTACAAGTAACAAATTAAAATGGTTCACAACAGCTTCACATACCATAAGAAAAAAAAAGTAGCTTACGCCACATCTTATAGAAAATTAAAAATATCACAACTTGGTTACGTGATACCTGAACAAAACAACCTAAAGCGGTATTTTAAGGAATATTCCACACAAATTTTTCCGTAAGACTGGTGGTGTTTTCGAAAAATTATAGCGGAAATACCACGTCTTCTAGGAAACATGGTGTTTCCACTTACCTGGTTAAGTGTGGTTACATACCTAACCAAAAAATGAAATCTTGACAATATGAAACCTGCTTCTGAGAGATGCTAGAGTCCCTAGAAACTGATTTTTTTAAGTATCTTTCAAATATTTTGGAAAAGTTGTCAATATGAATAATCGCTTTGGGCTAGTTCAAGAAGAGGAAATTGATGAAAATATAATTGGAAGCGAACCAAGAAACCACGTTAAATCCAAGAAGAGTATCTGGAGACAGTTTATGTCATTCTGCGATGAAAAAAACTATACGTTTGACCAGTATCGCAACTAGCAATGATTTTGAAAAGCGGGGCCTACAATATGCGAAAAATGAACGGGGAGGAATATAAAGAAGGCACGGTAAAAATTATATGGAATGTGACGGCGAAATTATTGATGGAAAGGTATTTCAACGAATACAAAATTAAAATAAATCTCTTCGACCAGATCGAATTCAAATCGGCCCGAGACGCAAAAAATGCCAAAAGGAGACATTTGCAAGATATTGAAGGCAAACGCAGAGATTCGGCCGTTTTCTTAACATACAATGAATTAAAAAATCTAATCGAAGCTTGTGATGAAGCAACTCCAGAGGGTTTACAAAAGAAGTGTTTTTTTTCTGTTGTCCTATGAATTAGCCTGGAGAGGAGGAGAAGGTGCAAGAGCCGAAACAACTTTTTTCAAAGAAGAAATTGACAACTTTGGAGGAAAAACAGGAAGAATTCAATACAACCCTGTTCTTTCTAAAACATGTCAAGGTGGTGGCCGAATACTCGCCGATTCGAAGTGGTTGGTGAGAAAAGAGATAAGTCCCAGCTTTTGCCCAGTAAGAATTTATAAAGAATTACAAGATAAAAGGAAAAGTATCTCCAACACTCGACTATTTTTGACGCCAAACCCCCATTGGAAAATTTCCGGAAAATGGTTCAAAAACAGCCCAGTAGGAGAAAACGAGATTTCAACTTGGACAAAAAAACAAGCACAGAAATCAGGCCTCAATATCACAAAAAAATTTACTAACCATTCCCTCAGAGCTACTGCCGTGTCCAAGCTGGCCAAAAGCGGAGTGTCGGAGCAAAACTTGATAAAAATTACAGGTCATTCGAATGCGAAATCCCTATCAAGTTATTTGCAAATGAATCCAGATCACCACAAAAAAATGATTGAAAAAATGAGGAAACCTGGAAAAGAACAACCTCAACAGCACGTGCATCCAGCTCCTGTAGCAGCATCACCCAGCAGAAGTAAAAGTAGTGGTCTGACGGCATAGTCTACGTCGTCGCAAAACAGCAATATGGTTAATAATTATCAGAACTGTACCTTTTATTATACAATCAATAATTAAAATTGAATATTTAGGTATATATTAAGTTCTTTTCAATATTTAGACAAATAATTTTATTAGTATATTATTATTCAATTTGTGTTCAATTTGTTACAAAATTCAAATTTCTGCACTTGAAATAGGTATGTATTTAATACTCAGTTAATAAAGCTTAGTTTCCCTCTATTTGATTCGTGGAATATTCCTCCTAAATACCATTCGTGCTTAAAAATTAATCAGATAATTTTCCACTCATCCGTGTTTTCTCTACAAATTTAGAATTATAAGAAAACACGCAATTCGTGAAAAATTATCGGAAATTTTTAAGCACTCGTGGTATTATCCCCGAAACAAAAAATAAAAACGACACAAAGGGTTATGGTTATGATAGATTGCAGAATTATAGTAGTGACTTAAGTACCGCAATTCTCCGCATGCTACGACACAACGCATTAAATTTGAAAGAACCGGCAGACTGTTCGCGAATCGTAACCGCTTGGTAATAATATACAGTGTAAGTTTAACGGGAACTTTGTAGATAACCTTATTCGTACCTCCTTAGTGTTCAAGACTTTATTGTAACTGGGTATAACTGACAGTTGCGTATTTAAAGAATCCAAAACTATAAAAGCGTATGGGAGCAGTCGTAGACACTTGATGTTAAGTAATTTTCTCAGTAAGGAAATACAGCCAACCTAAAAGTAAAATTCCAATAGAACGCCATTGTTTATTTTCATCTCCCTTATTAATATTTACCTATGAAGTTTGTTTTTGTGAGAATAAAGATTAAAAATGCATATAAATTAAACATTACGTTAAAAAAAATCACTCTTTAAAAGAAAGAGAAATTGCCTGCGTTTTAATTGTAGGTCCTTAGCATAGCCAGAAAACTTAGTGAAAGGCATGTATCCTACCTCAAATACCAATAACGTATTATACACGCTCTACATTATATTCTCGATTTGAGTGTTTGGAGTCGCCATAACTGTTTTGTTTGTATTAAAACGAACCATACATATTTTTAACACGGATTAAATAAAGACAGAAACAAGGAAGTGACGAATAGGGTAAATTATTACAAATCGGCTACTTAAATGGAACTACACAATTCCGTACTATCTACGTAACAGTCAAAGTCACAGTTACATTTTATTGACGAAATATTTACGATAAAATTGTTCCTCATTTTGGTAACGACTACGTTGTCTCAGCTTAAACAGAACATGGCGACACCAAGTTCCGGTAACTTCAATGAAAATACTGGTGATAACAATAACAATAAAAGTGCTACTTGGATAAAAACTACATATCAGATTGTCTTCAAATTTTAGTCGAAAATAAAGAGTCGTTTGAGGATGACCTGGTAATATTTTATTATTATAATATCCCCGAACAAGATGGCGCCCTAGTGAAACGTTAAAAAATATTACTAAAAAAAAGAAAATATCCATTTTACCTAAAATTTTGCACAAAAATTGTTACATAGGAATGAACTGGTAACATTTTGGTATGAATATAAGATAGAA
This sequence comes from Kuschelorhynchus macadamiae, assembly GCA_030620095.1. Taxonomy (NCBI): domain Eukaryota; kingdom Metazoa; phylum Arthropoda; class Insecta; order Coleoptera; family Curculionidae; genus Kuschelorhynchus; species Kuschelorhynchus macadamiae. Next base: position 1,091,275 of record JAUTXW010001600.1, on the reverse strand, counting down.
AAACAAAATAAATACTTAAAAATATATTTAAAAATTTAGCTTGAAAAACTATCTATTAGATTAAATTCAAATTTTCTGCAAGCATTAAGTGTGATATAGAAACTGGTAAAGTTGTGGTACAAATTTAAGATGGATGGAAATTTACCGATTTTTTAAACTATATGTATTTTCTAATTGGTCTAAAAGTCGAGGCAAGGCCTAGTTGGGAGTGAAATATAATTTGCTATGGACTGAGTTCAATAAGGCTGAATTTTTAATGCACCATTCACACTTCGAAAAGTCAAAAAAAATTAGTCTGTCAGCATTTTAGGGGAACCAATATCGTCATCTATCTTAATGTATACGTACGTCTACGCTAACGCATATGAATGTTTAGTTAGATTTATCCGTTATTCCACACAATATGCAATATTTTCTTTAACGGCTGGAGTCGTTTAATTCAGTGTTTTTGTTTTGTGCAGTTAAAATCCCTGATGATTCCCCTTGCAGTTGCAATAAAAACGTCGGAAAATGTCTCGGTTTAAACCCAAGAATTATGATTTCTTATTTTGTTTAAATATTTATGAAAGCAATTTTCACTTAGGAACAATCTTGCCCAAAACACAACATTTTCTTTTAACTAAATAGATCTAAACCAGCTGTGATTGTTTCCATAACATGAAATCGATTCAGTCAACTGCTGGCTGAAATTGGCAAAATTTATGGGCTATGTGAAACATAAAATTCACGGAAATATTAATTTAAAGAGATATTTTTATGTGTATATATAAATTGTCATTGTACGTAGTAAACGAAATATTGAATTTATAAATGAAATTGAATGAAATTTTCTGTCATGCATGTCGTAAAATATAATATAATAAACGTCCGCATCTTGTTGTATTAGTTAAAGTCACATATTGAAAATCTTGGCGATCTGATTTTATTGCAAAGACGGTTGGTAGAGAAGATATGAAATAAGTACTGAAAGTATCTTTTGTGCGTTGATGCAGTTGTTTAGGCAGAGAGGCAAGAAAAAGTAGCACTGAATCTGTCGCTATATTATACTCGACGCGGAGATAGTACAGGCTCAATATGAGCAAAAGGATTTAACAAAACTCTTTTTTTAGCTATTATCTGACCTATTAAAAACTAAAATAGCCATCGGATATAATTTCCCTGCAGAATTGGAAAAAGCCAAAAAAAACATAATCGAACTGAAGACGAATAAGTTTTGACATAAACATAGTATTTTTTAAACGGCAAACCTACTTTTTTATTTCGTTTCTGGAATCCTCGCCTTTTTTACGTCTGCTGCGACAAGAAACTTTTAAATGTGTAACGTTTAAATCATACAAATATTTTTAAAATAATTACTACATATTCACGTGTGGTAAATAGATAATATTAAAAAGCAGGTACTCCACACCCGTTACTTGAACGTTTTCAACTAAATAGATCTAAACCAGTTACTTCATTTTAAACCCATTTCCTTTACTAAATGCAAACTCTCCTTTCTTCTATCCCCAAGCGGATACTATTTTTATCAATTATGAGTAAGGGAGAGTAGAAGTATGCCAGTTTTAAGTAGCAGCAACTAAATTCTGCCACAAAAATTTATCAGTATTCAAATACTAAAGGTTAAATGTAGTGGATATATATCGTAATTGGTTAGCTGTTTAATTCTCAATAAGCAATGCATATCCTTAATTATTTTGCCAGATTTTACAATTCTCATTCCAAATAGTATTTTATTCTATTTAAATGTAATATATTATTGTTAATATTACTTTAATATATTCTTTGGAAAGTATATGAAATATTTAGCAGTATAAGAATGGTTATGATATAAATATTAATTTATCGTATTCAGTATCGTTTTAAGATTTTAAATAGTTCAAAACGAATAGCTTCTAAAATACATTTTGACAAGGACAAAAATGTGTTATCTTGAACCCCTTCATGAATGTTAGAATATTTAAGAAAATTTAATTTAATTTTGCTTGGTCTGTCAAGATGTGACCGGTCAGGTATCTTTAATGCTCAGGGGAATTAACAAATTCCAATATTGTGATAATTAAAAATGAATCAAGTAATCAAAGAAATGCTCAAACCGTGTCAAGCTAATGACTAAAAGATATCAAAATTTAGCTGTAAAATTCTAAATAGCGTGATGTAAAGTAATAAAGTAACAGGGTAATAAGGGTGAGGTAATAAACGAAATGTATTATTATTATTATAAAATATAAAATAAAACAACTCTTTCAAGAAAAAAATCTATGTCCCAAAAAATTTAGAGGATAAAGAAACTGCTAAAGTACTAAGAAATGCATGAATATTTAGAATACTTGATAGTTTCAATTAAATTAATATATTGTATTATTTTGGTGGGTAATTTGCCAATTGACCATATCAATCACCCACTCATATTTTTTAGCAGTGTTAATTCAATACCGAACGGCAGTTTGTAAAAAAAAATATTTTACTTTCGAAACATTTTAGCAAGAATATTAAAAAGACCTCTGTTAAAATACATGTTGCCTCGTTAGGAAAAAAGAGAACAAAGCTTTTAAAGATGAAGTGTAAATCCTTGTAATTTGTCCTCCAGTTCGTACAGTGTTTTAAGTGCACTAAGACAAGCAATTTTCTTTGTTTTGGTTCAAAATAAGGATAACACAAGGCTTAGTAAGGTACAAAATTCAGCTAGTAACGGCAGCGGACTGTGTATAAATAAAAGCGAGCACTTTAATTAATAACGTAGTATTTGCTTTATTCTGAATTGATGTTGATAAATACAACATTATACAGGGTGTCTAAGAAATATAAGTCATAGCGTAATCGGAAATTTTAGAGTGCACAAAGTACTGTTTGAGTCAATAATACCTTAATAAAAATAAAAAGTCTTTTATTACTATTGTTACTATCGCCACTCATTTCCGAGATATAGAAAAGCAATATTTAAAAATTGGTTTTGTTGTCAAGTTTAGATAAGCCAGTTATTTTCATCAGTAACATTTTTAAACAAAAAATGTGTTAGTTTAAAGTTAATTTAAATTAACAATACCTATTCATAATTAATATTCAAATCGACAGTTCAGGAACGACAATATTTCAATTACCATGCTACACTAAGACAATATTCTCAGTTATAAACCACCAGAACAATATCAAATTGGACAATGTGTCAGAGGTTGTACACACAATTAGGCGAAACTGGTATATTTATGCAGTTAATAATAGTGGTTTACTGGAAATCATTACGTTGAGCAAGACGAGGAAATCTGTATGCTTGAATTGCTGAAAATCCACAGGATAGTACCCGCTGCTTGAAAGCCGCTACAGGGTGCCCAGGTTATAAGTTCACGAATTTCAAAATAAAAAAAGCTGAATCACCAATACAAAATTAATTGGCAAATGGTGTACATAAGCGGAGCATTGAAGCGGAATTTTATTTACTGATGAGGCAACCTTTATATGGAATGGTGTTTTTGAATGAAGGTATAATTATTATAACGATACAAAGAATCAACATTTGGTAAGGAAAAGTTACTTCCAGCATGAATTTGTAGGGAATATTTGGTGCAATATTCTGACTAATTTTTTAAACTGCCTGTTTGAAATGTTATGTGGTCAAGAATAATTAGTGTTTTTAGAAAATTGGTTTGGAAAAACACTGTTAAAAATTCTTGGGTACTGGTTTATTTTCTTGAAAGAATTATTTATTTCCTTAACGTTTCGCGTATAATAGAGAGCTTTTTCAAAATGATATTATTGGCCTACAATAAATACAAAACTATAAAACATCAATTGACACACTAAAAACTATTACAATAAAATGTTAAAATAGTTACAATTTTTAAAACTCCAGTTTGAAATGATTGTTAAAATCATATTAAAATACATTGGTATACGCACCCTGGAAATAAAACAACCCACTGCATTATAGTAGCAATGATGTTTCAGTTGTGACTTGTGGAAATTAAATAAATACTACCGATATGTTTTTTTTTGTTTTTGGCTGAAAGCGATCATTTAGATTAACAATGTTTACTTTATTTAAATTGATGTAAAATCAAGTTGTTACAGAAATTATATTTATGATAGTGTAGTATAGAGTATATAGGCATTTTATTATATGTAAAATATTAAATTAAAAAAATTAAAATATCAAACCGTGGTAAATCTGACTCAACTTCTTGACATATTGTTCATCATTTACGGAATGTTTTTCTTTTTTGACATGAAACATTAATGATTCATTTTTGATAGTTAGTATCTTTATTCAAAATTCGTCTGTCAGAAAAATTAAACTGCCTCGTTTGATTGTTTTTTTACTGGTATTTTACTTTTGAGAGGTGTGAATAGGGAGCCCAATAAATTATTGGATTTGTGACAAACAATTATGTTGCGTTTGGCTAGAGGGTATTTAATTTTTTTAGACAGTTCATTTATATATGGTAATGATATATAAGATTTGTTTTTATTTTTATTTTTTGTTCGATTATTCTCTTTGTTTAATTTATTGTAATAAGGTATGTCCTTCAGAATCAGAATTTTTCTGACACAAGAATTTTGAATAAAGATGCTAACTATTAAAAATTAATCGTTAAGGAGATTTTTCATATCAAAAAAGAAAAACAGTCCGTAAATGATAAGTCACCAACAGGAGCAAAACCGACATTTGTGATCACTAAGAGAACATCTTTCAACTAGTGGACTTATATATGTCGTTATATATTTTCTACTTTTGACATATATATATATATATATATATATATATATATATATATATATATATATATATATATATATATATATATATATATATATATTTATTTCAGATAAATGAACTTCAAATTCTGCTAGAATATGAATTCGCTTTAAGTCTATCAAAAAATGAATTAAATTAAGGGAACATAATACAGATTCTTCATATAGCCGAAAACTTCAAAAGAAAATATTGCAAGAGCTTTGTAAAGGCTCATACTTCAATATGACGCAGAATTAAGGGTCTACATGAGTCAGCCCCTACCCGCAAAGTCAGATAGTGGGACGCAGTACCGTGTGCTCGATACCCGCACTTCGAGCAACTGCTGACTGCGTCTGTAACCTGAGGTCTGACAGTTTTTTCCTAAATTATATGTAACAATTAAGTAGTAAACAAATTTTCAGTTATTACAAAAATAACCTTATGCTTGCTGACTGACTCACTGCGTTCCACAACTGTGCAGTCTGACCACTTTCTCACATTTTTTTGTACTGTAAGTTTGTAAGTTTAGCTCCAATTTTCAACTATTACGAATCACTTGTTGCGGTTCATGTAATAATTTAACCTACCTCAAAGCGCGCCTCCGCCAGGTACCTCGTTACCTTAATACTATATCAAATTGAAATATGAGCCATTACAAAACTATTGCTGTTGTAATACAACACCAACTGAGACGCCTATGCTTTGGTAACATTTCTTAAGATATTGCTAAAAGCACTTCGTGAATAATGAGCCAATTAAGCCGCACTTTTCTTGATGGTTTTTCAAAATGCGGAAATAGATTTAAGGGGATACCGTGACGGGGAAGTTATTCATGGCTTGGATATGTTCAAGGTTTTGCAACTACAATAACGTATTAATGCGGGGAGAGTAGATAATTAGATTTTAGATGTTTCTGTATGTTATTTCGTTTATAAACTACATTTTGAGACATACGCAACTTTAAGAGTTAATTATTTAAAAAATTAGTGTGCATTAAACTTTGAAAAGATCTCTTTAATTTCTCACTTTGCTCATTTTAAGGTAGATTGTTTGTTATCTTGTAGATTCGAGTAACACAATATTTTGGTCAGTTTTGTAAATTAAAAAAAAAACGAAAATTACTGTTTGAACCTACCTTTGCCGAGCAGATCATGCAGCAAAAAGGTGTTAAACTAGAAATTTACAGTCCGAATTCTGTTTCTATATTTTGATGAGACTAATATTTTGTCTTTAATGCAACTATTGCACCACTTTCGGATGTAAAAAATGATGAAGGAATAAAGATGTAGGAAACAGTAAAAGTACACGAAGACTTTTTCAACGTGGTTAAATGATTTTTATTTATGGTAAATAAGATGTTGCTCTGCAGCTTTCAGAATGAAGATATTAACAGCATTAAGGTGATGGGTTAGAGAGACATGATAACTGATTTGGACTTAGACGAGCTTTGTCTCCAGCAGGATGGCGAAATGTGTCACACCACCCGTGAACCAATCGGGCTTGTACGCATCAAGTTCAGAAACCGTGTTAGCAGCCGTTTTGGAGACGTTTATTGGTCAACGCGCAGTTGCAATTTAACACGTTTAGACTATTTTTTTTATAGGGACAAGTTAAGGACCGTTGTTACTCGAACGATCCATAATTGGTGTGGGTTCTTTTAGAAAAAGGTGGTAATAGCAATCAAACTTTACAGGGTATTCGTGAATTTTTGATTACGGCATGTTTTTAAGAATTCAACGTAGTTCTAATGTTTTTGTCTAGTTGCATTTTGTAGATTGCCTGCAAAGTAAAAAGTATATATTATATAATAGGGTCGTGTAAACAATTAAACCCACGGAATTTGATAATTTTTGAATATAAAATAGAAAGTTTACTTTCATTTAACTGTTTTAAGAAAATAAAAGAAATGGATGAACCACTTTTTCTATTAAAAAAACCAAAATAAATTCGACATTTTCACTGCATTCCAATGCGTCATATTCCTTAATATGACAATTTGAAAAAAGGCTATTTTGTATTGTTGCCAAACTTACATTATTGCATGGAGCTTAAATTTGTCATTTGAGAAATCATGGTCCTTGGGATTAGACCGTGTCAAAATGGAATCACTTTCCGACGTTTCGCCTTCGATTGCACGAGGCATCTTCAATATATTAGACTTTCGCCAGTGACGCATTTCGCTGTCGTTTACCTTTTATATTAGGGCTTTAATGATGATGTCTAAGGCGCCTAACCTGGATCTAACCCGGTACCAATCTACCTAGTGCGGTTAACACTAATCAACAGTGATGCCCTGCGCTCTTGTTCGCCTTTTAGGGCTTTAACGATGACGCCTACGGCACCTAACCTGGTGCTAACCCGGTACCAATCCACCTAGTGCCTTCGCGCTCCTGCTGGTATCGATCCACAACCCACAAATGCATTTTGTTTTCTTATATTTATATAGATCATATATGAAATAAACTTGGCAACGTAGCATCCCAGCACACTGGATTCCGTCCAACGGGTGACACTCCCGCTCTCTCTCTTTATTTAGCAGCTGCAATTATGTTTAAAAACGTTTAATAATGTCTAATATAATAATAAAATTACTTCTAACTTTTAGTTAAAAATAATTATTTTTGTGTTATAGAGCATTATAATATAATCAGTCTTTTACGTAGTTTATAAATTAAGTTTGCGAAAAATATGTTTTTAGCGATACGCCAAAACAAGTTCAGTGCAACCTTCCGAAAATTTAGTTTTTTTTGGATATAATTTGAAAAGGTGCCTCATCCATAAATTTTTGTGAATAGGAATTATTAAAAAAAGGTAATCTTTCAAATGTATATTTTAAATTTGTTAAATTCCATCGGTAAAATTCTTTACAAGAGCCAATATAATATATTATTATATTAGAGGAGACAGTAAGACAGGTACATTTTAAATTAGTAGAAAAATTGCATAGTAGCGTATAACTAGTGTAACGTTTAGATTGAGAAAAAATCACTTGTTTTATTAGCATTGACAACATGACAAATTCATAAACAGTGCTATCAAATAGTGGTTTACCCATACCCTTATAACTTTTTTTCCATCATAATTATAAATGTTAATTAATTAAAATTAAGTAAAATATTGTGAGCTTGTATTTAAGGTTATTCTATATTTTTTAAATAGCAGCGTTCACAGTTGCAGCGTTGAAATATCTCATTCATTCCTTGATATTTTACAAAAATCGTATTTTTTTAATGGAACACCCTGTATGTTTTTACTGAATTCAATTCATTATGACATTTTATTTATACTCATATTATTTGTGAGTGACGTTTTATGATGTCATGCATTTTCTTTTAATTCTTATTTTTTTAAAAATCTAAATTTCAGAGATCTGTAGGTCGTGGAGGTCATCTAACGGGTCCGTTGGTACCTATCCATCTTTGAGAAAAGTTATTATCAAGAAATTCTCTTAAGAGTCTAAACCTGTAGGTAAACAGCATTATATTGGGCTAATGGAATATTTTCGAGCAGTTCTGGTAGGGTCGTGCAGTCCATGGAACCAAGGGAAGCAGTGCTTCCCCAAAAAAAATTACAAAACATCTTCTAAAATGTAATTTTTGAAATAGGAAACCATTAATTTAGTTTATATTAAAAATGCTAAAATATTATCTTCATTATCAAGCCCACAATAAATGCGGCCTTGACTCCGACCCAGCCACAATAGAATATCGAATAGAACCTATGCGAGCCGTTAGCTTCTCTGCAGCCAAGTCCTGTATGCTTGATTTCCTGTGAATAGAGCCAGAGGTTATTGAACTTTCCACCGGCTGTTTGCAATTTTTGCATTTCAGTCGCGTTCTTTAAGTGGTGGCGGAAGCTATCGTTGGAGTAGGTTCTTTGTTTGAACGGCTATCCGTGTGTTGTGTGATACGTACGTCGCGTCGTGCGTGGTGCGATATGGAAGACAATAATACGGACGTGGATATACAAATACCGTCAACTTCGCTTGTCGGTAATAACGTTGAAAATGTTGGAAAATTTAGTAAGAAGAGTATGTGTGAATGTGTGGTGTGTGTCTTAATAATAAAGGGATTTTCAACATTAAACTTCGCTGATAAGCTTCAAATAATTTCCAAAGGAAGGGTAAAACCGACTATGAAAAATTTAACCACAAAAATGAAAAACTGTATTAGACACTTTTATCCGGAAAAACAATACGAATAATTTAAATGGCTAACTGGGTGTGAAAATATAAGTAAATTATATTGTTGGCCATGTTTACTTTTTGAAAATGAAAAAGGTCTCTGGAAAAAACTGGTTTTTCCGATTTAAACAATTTCCATAAAGCTGTAAAAAGACACATTATGTCTAAAGCGCATTTACAGGCCGTCATAAAAGAAAATGTCTTCGGCAAAACCAGAATTGAACACGCCCTTAATAAACAGTTGGAAATTAGTCACCCCAACACGATGAACTACTCGATAAAAATAGGCAAATATTAAGAAGACTTATCGATGTTGTTTGTTTTCTCGGACAGCATGAATTGGGATTTAGAGGTCATGACGAAACAAGGGTTTCTTCAAATAGAGGAAATTTTTAAGATTTACTTAGTTTAATGGCTAAATATGATGATTGCTTAGAAAATCATTTAGAGCAGTCTAGCGTTTTTCGCGGAACGTCGAATCGAATCCAGAATAATTTAATTTCCGCTGTTGCAACCATTATTCTAAAAAGAATTAAGCTGGTTGCTCAAAGCTATGATGGAGCTGCATTGATGGCAGGACAATTAGGGGGTCTGCCAGTTAAAGTTCGAGAAACTTTCCCAAGTGCTGTGTTTATTTATTTATTTATTTAATGTTTTTATTGTTGTACAAATACAAAATATAATTAATAGCTAAACCAAAAGTAAAACCTTACAACAAAAGGCAGAGTTCGCGTCCGACCGTAAAAACGGAGGCAGCGCTCTTCCACTCAACCGAGTAAAAAAATATAACGAATGCAAAGGAGGTGCCAAACTCGCCCAGCATGTTGATGAATACTAGTGATATAAGTTCTAGTTTCTAGAACAACAAGATACATATGTAGGACAGAGTTAGGAGACTCATTTACAATTTACAAAAAGGCTATAAATATGAAGTAAAACAAAATGGAATGAAAAAAATACGATAATAAAAGTTATAAACAGAGACACATGAATATAAGTTTGATACAACACAGATGAAGGTAAACGAGAGTTGAGAGAAAAAAAGAAGTATAAATACAAGCACCTCTAAAGCAGATCCAAGTCGATTTCCAGGGTAAGCTACTGACAGTTTAACATTGACCTTTTAAGGCGTTTTTTGAATACAATAAGATATGTTTTTAAGATTATCTGGAATATCGTTGTAAAATTTGGCAGCATTGTAACTGAAGGATCCACGAAATTGTGCGGTTATGTGAGCGGGTATAGTTAACTGGTTTTTTCTTCGTGTGTTTAAATTATGTACTGAACCGCAAAATTTTAATTTATTGTAAAAGTAGAGCGGAGATCGCCTGCATATAATTTTGTAATAGAAAATTGTGCAATGCAAGTTCCGTCGATCCCTCACGTTAAGCCACCCAATATTACTAAGATAAGCTGATATATGATCTCTCCTTCTCAGACGCAAGACAAGACGTACAGATGCATTCTGGATGAGCTGTAGGCGTCGGTAGTCAGCCATTAGAATATTCGGACCATAGATCACATCGCCGTAGTTTAGATGTGAAAGAGCCATTGCCTCACAGAGGATCTGACGAGGCTTGCTATTAAGGAAATATCTACATTGGTATATCAACTCGAGATAAATAAAAAATAAAAAAAAATGTGTTCATTGTTTGCTCATAAATTAAATTTATTTGTCCACAAACGATTGCCCAAAGTAGCTCCTACTAGGTGGAACTATAATGGAAGACTTGTGTTAACAGTATCTGAAAATCGTGATTCACTGATTGAACTATTTGAGAATATAATAGAAAATAATGAAACGTGGGACTCAGAAGCAATAAATAGTTCGAGGGGGTTTTTGGACTGTTTGAAACGAGATTTTAATTTTAATTAATTGTTGAACATATTTTCAGAAATATTTCCATTCTCGGACAATGTTTTTAATATATTACAAACTAAAACAAATGATATTGCTTTTTGCCTAAAAGAAGTGGATGATTTTTAGTCCATGTTAAGCCAAAAAAGAGATGACTGACATATTTTGGGAGAAAACGATGACGTTAAATGTAGAGCCACAAGCCAAGCGTCTTCGAACAGACAAGGTGGGAGACGTTCAAACATCATATAGACGCCTCTTTTATGAAATAATCGATCAAATTCAGCAACAACTAAACTATAGATTTAACTGTTTAAATGATTTTAAATTCCTCGAGCTCTGCAATTTTGATGCATTTAAAGGAAAAACTTTTCCAGAAGATGCGTTTATATCTCTTCTTCTTTATTATGGCCAGTTTTTACACCTGAACTAAAAGTGATTTACGAAACTGATGACATTAGCACAAAAAATAACGCTAAGGAACTAATGCAGTTTTTAAAAGACAAGGAGCTAGAAGATGCCTACACCGAAGTATCGAAATTGTGTGAATTAGTATTGACAATACCTGCCACGCAATTTTTCAACACTTAAACGTATAAAAAATTTCGTGACAAATTCAACGGGGCAGGAGAGACTTTCGCATACATCGCTTTTGTCCATTGAAAATAAACTTCTCCAAAATATGTCGGAGCATCGACGTTTTTATGATGACGTCATTGACGAATTTGCAAAAAATGATCGAAGAATCGAATTACATTACAAATAGGTAAGTTTCTAAAAAGTGCTTCCCTTTCTTAAAATTTCACCGCACGCCCCTGAGTTCTGGAATACCTTCCTTAAGGAATCTACGTGCTGTAAGACCTTCTTCAAAAATCCTATAAACTATATGTCTGCCCAAAATAAAACATGACAACCCAACTCCAAAGCGTCCTTGTTGTAGCCTTTCAAACATTAAATGCTGATTTTTACTATGCCAGTTCCTGGTATTGTGACGGCTAAAAAATTCCCGAACTTGAAAGAAAGCATTCGTCTGACCAGATAACAAGTCTGCCATATAAATCGTTAGCATCGATTTGTTGCAAATACCACGGCGAAACAGTGCCCGGCGCACGGCATCGCCAGGATGCAAATGTTGCATTATATTAAACTTGTGTCGATGATACTTATATTTCTTCAAGATCCTCTGACCGTCAGTTTTTGGCACACTAATTTCCTTCTCAACTTCTCTACATGAGGACGAAGGTGTTGCTTTTATATATCCCAAAACATCTATCTTTTTTTCCTGTTCTCTTTGTTGTACGTTTTAGGACGCGGGTGAACAAATGATCCGTGCTCAAATAAATTTGCTTTTACAAAAGTAAATACCTCAAAAAACGGTTACCTTCTTTCTGGAAAAACTTATAATGATAATACAGATTTTTATTGACATAATAGCTTACTTATCTTTAAATATAATTCCGAGGCTTCTTTCATTATTCTGTATAAAACATGCCAGCATATCATATTTTTCATAATTTTCAAACGAAAAATTATTCGAAATTGATAAATACCAATTAAATAAAAATACGAAAAGAACGTTTATAAACCAAAAGTCGATCCAAAAACCGATGAGGCAAATATTTGACATTTATTTTTGTTTGTTGTCATAAACAATCGCCATAGCCTACTATTAAATTATGCATTTAATTTCAGAAAATTGCCATTTATTTGCGTGTTTCTGACAAAAAGCGCATACTATCATATAGACAAAGACACATTTTATAGTTTATAAATATACAGGGTGTTCCTTTAAAAAAAATAAAGTAGGATCCCATAACTCTTTGACCTGACCCTGTGTACTAATTCCGAAAAGTTATATAAGAAACAGTTTTCATATTTCCGATAAGTTATCTGATAGTTAAGATCGATATACTGGTGCCTGAACATGCAACATTCTTAATTTAGCACTGTATCTTAAAAACTAAAAGGGCTATGAAAATTTTGTTCATGGCATCTTTAGTTTAACGAAAAGGTAGCACACTGTCGCGAAAACCTCAACTTTTTATCTACAAAAATAACGGAGATACCCCGCAAAAGTACCCAAAATGAAACACCCTGTACAGAAAGTGCTATGCTACCCAAATTTGTATAAAGTTGAAAATAAACACTTCAATTGTAAATATGAACACACGCCTCTGTTGTCATCAATATTCTGATCCCAATTCACATCAAGAAGGAACTCGGGCAAATGACGCCCAAGATATTTTGTAAATAAGCAAAAAAACTATCGCTCAACAAAAAATTGAAAAGTTCGAGCATAATTTAGTCATGAAAAAATATTCGCAATTTTCAGGCCGGATCTTATTTTGCATATCCCATGGAGCTGTACCCTATTTTCGAAACGTAAATTTCTGTAAAATTTATTCTGAGCACGTGAAAATGTGGATGAATGTAAAATTACCGTGATACCAATTCTTTTCAAATTTTACTTGTGTTATAGAAGACAAGAAAATATCTTAAGCGTTTCTTACTAAATTCCTTACGGCACACTATGGTCTGAATGACTAGAATTTGCGCCGAAAGTCTCAATTTTCAATGTATTAAATAAGTCATTTTAAGACACGTATGATATCACCTGATAACCCCTTCATTGCACCGAGAGATAATGAATCAACTAAAAATTAAGTAGGCTTTCCTTTTTAAATAGTTGAAAGTTGGCGTCTGTCAACAACGTTTTTATTTGTGTACGTTTAAGACATTCTTTCTCTAGTTTGGCGGAGTTTTTTTAAGAAACAGTTAAAGAAAATAATTTATTCTATAATGGATGTTAACTTAGGAGGTAAGTGTAATAATTTTGTTAGAAAGAAAATGCTTGTTTAGCACGCTTGATTTCCATAGACATATAAATACCAGAGAGGGTGCTTTTTACTATTATTTTTATTGTTGTTTAATGTTTCTTAGAGCTATCAAAATTCTGTAAACAGGTGTTACAAAGTTTTTCCTGGTGTTATATTGTTTGAAGTGTCTAGTTTATAGTAGCACCTAAGATTTTTGCATATAGTTGCATACTTGGCAAATTTTTGTATTTTTTGTAGGCGAGTACCGCTTCTCAAATCAGCAACTTTTTAATGTTTGGCAAAAAGAAACCAACGCAAAGTTCAAAATTTCCAGTTTAACCAAATTTGTATTAGAGAACATTAAAAACCTTAAAGTCACAGAAGAAAATAGTAAATTTATGGAAGAACAAGTTAAATTTTTGTCTTCGAATATAGCCAAAAGATGGAAAAAAGTGAACAGGAATAAAAATCATTTTGAAAAAAAATACAAAGATTGGCTTTTAATGGCTTCAGTTTTCAAGACACAACAAAACAATTCAAATACTCTGGTTAAAACCAAAGCAGAAAATGTATCTATGGGTCGCCCGCGCTGGACGTTTGAAAATAAGTCGTTAAGGTCACAGCAAAGAGACGCCTTTGAACTTTCTAAGAAGCATCAACATAACCCGAATTTAATGGTTAAAGCTGCCAGCATTGCAGCTCGACATAGCGGTCAAAAAGATCTTTCTGTGGTACTCAGGGAAGCTGCAGTAAGCCCTAGCAGACCGGCAAAAATGAAACGCTTTCTTTCGCCAGAAAAATTTAAAGAGCCAGTACTTTATACTCCACAGGAAGCGTTAGCCTATTTGTTAGAAAATAATTTTACAAAAAGTCAGTACATAAACACCAGAATTGGAGCTAAGGAGAGGAACTGTGATATTTACCCAAGTTATGAAAACATTTTGCAGGCAAAAAAAGAATGTCGACCAAATGGAATTCAAATTTCGGAGACAACTGCATCGGTTCCACTGGCAGATTTGCTAAATCACACAATTTCAAGAATAATTTTACTGCAAGAAGATGTTCTTATAAATTTATTTGAGTTTTTAAAGTGCACTAATATGAGAGCTACCATGATTTGTAGTTATGGGTTTGACGGCAGTTCAGGCCATTTTTTAGGCCATAATTATAAGCAAAAGTTTAGCAACTCATCCTGTGATGACTCTAGCATATTTGCCACTACAGTAATACCACTTCGGTTGGTGAGTTCCAAAAATGACGTCCTTTGGGATAACCCAACACCACAATCTACTCGATTTTGTAGGCCGCTTAAAATACAGTACACAAAAGAAACAAAAAATCACGTCCTAAAAGAAAAGGCAGATTTGGGCGAACAGATTAAGAATTTACGTCCACTGGAATGCAATGTTGGAAGCCATACTCTAGAAATTACTTGCAAATTGTGCTTAACAGTAATCGATGGCAAAATTTTAAGTATCCTAACAAATACCAGATCATCCCAAGCATGCCCCATATGTGGAGCAACGCCTTCAACATTCATGAAGGTTAAAGATTTTAAATCTGCCATTTTTACGCTAACCAAGACTCGTTACAATTTGGAATTAGTCCATTACACTGTTGGATAAGGTTTTTAGAATGTGTACTCCATATCGGCTACAGAATTGAAATTAAAGTATGGCAAATTAGAGGAGAGCCTAACAAACTTGTTGTCAATGAAAGGAAAAAAATGATACAAAATCACTTTTGGGAGAAGCTAAGTTTGCACGTGGACAAACCTAAACCAAATTATGGTTCTAGCAATGACGGTAATACCGCAAGAAGAGCTTTTGAAACCCCAGGCATTTTTTCAGAAATTACGGGTGTTTCACTTGAGCTGATAACGAAATTTCAAACTATTTTGATTGCTCTGGCTTGTCGGTTACCTCTTGATCTTAAAAAATTTGAAACGTACTGCTTTAACACAGGTTCATTATTTGTAAGTTTATATCCTTGGTTCCCCATGCCAGCTTCCATCCATAAAGTTTTGGTGCATAGTAAGCAAATAATTGAAAATTGTTTATTGCCTGTGGGATACTTTGGTGAAGATGCTGCTGAATCAAGAAATAAACTTTACAAACAAGATCGTTTACATCATGCTAGGAAAACTAGCAGAGTAAGTAACTTAGAAGACGTATTTTGCCGAGGTCTAGATACCTCAGATCCTCTTATTTCAAGTGCCAGCCTTCGTTCTAGAAAAAGAAATTTTAAAATAAAAAATCTTCCAAGTGCTGTAATTGGGTTACTAAAAGCTCCTGAGTTAGAAACTGCTTTATATTTAGCTCCTAAAGACACGGAAAATTCTCAAAATGAACCAAATTTTAATCTTGATAATCTGGAAGATATTTTAGATATTAGAGGTTTAGAAACTTTAGAGTTATCAACTGAAATGAACTTTTAAATCTATATTGTTTTTGTTATTGTTCTTATATCGAATAAATTTAATGTTATTTTTATGATCAGTTAAATAAAAATTAGGAGATAAGTAATTTAGTAGTTGATTAATAATTTAAATAAATTGTTAATTATTGAACAAGTTAATTTGAATAAAATTTTGTCTTTAGTATTAGTTAAAATTTATTGTTCCAATTTTTATTGTAAACTATTATAAAACATAAAATAAACTATTATCTTCTTTCGAAAAAAGAACTAAAAATAATGGTTTTTATTATTTTGCGGTATAATTTGTTTTAATCAATTAAGAGATTTTGTAAATATTTTTGGCGCAAATTATGATCATTCAGACCATAGTGCGGCAGTGCTATTAATTGACTTGTTTAAAAAAAATCTTTATTGATATTTTTTATTGTAAGTTTTTTCTTAACATAATACCCATTATCAAAATCAGCGACGAATAAAAAAGATTCTCACTTCAATTATGGTAAGATGCTATAAAATAATTATTTTTAGTTTCAAACACTTTACTTCGTTTAGTAACCCTTAAGTACACCACTTCGTGGGCCACCTATTGGTTTCATTTTCAAATCACTATTAAATTTATTCAATATTTTTAAATAATTGCTGCTTTATTTAAAGAGAGTAGTTGAAATAGCTGAAAATTTTAAAACTGACACTTGCAGAATTTTTTACCTAGAATCCAGTGGCGTAGTTAGTTTTGTAATAAGACCTGTCATTATTATTATTTTTGCGTGAAAATACTAGATATTTACGATACAAGCGAGTTAACAGCATCTTTAAGAGCACGAGTTTTGTAACTACACAAGTATCTCAATGAGGTTAACTCACATATATTGTACATTTTATCTACGTCTGACGCACGGCTGTTGAAATACGTACATATTTTTATTAAACAAATTTTTCAAAAAGTTTAAAGCAAGCATAAAACACTTTCCTATTAACTGTTACATGTTTGCACTTTAATCCTGCCACTCTGCGTTACCCCGGACAATGTCAATTTAAGTAACATCTGATTGACAGTTTTAATTTGCTTAGTTAAAATAAGTGATTCAGAAAGAAGCATTCCTTCGAATATTAAGCAGGAAGTATCCAGTGCAATTGACGGATTGCTTGTTCCAAAAATGGTGCAGAGAGAAGAATATGCAGAACTATGGGAATGAAAGGTACTTATTTTATACTTCGGGGAGTTATCTACTAACTATAGGTCTTCATTTCTCTGGGCGTTTTATTCTATGATAAGAACAATGATATCTATTAAACTCAATATTGATATCAGCAAATTTAAAAATTTAGTATCCCTCCTCAAAAGAAAATCTGAGGGATATCAATCAAAAAAGTCAAGGGTATTAACTACAACCAATATTACAATATTCCCTCTAGAATTCAAAACAAGTAATTTACTTCATATTTATTTTTACGTTGCCATCCAGATAAAATCACAATATTTGCCAATCATTTCAATATCCAAAGCAGGTAAAGGAATTTTATATTTAATATGAACATATCCTTTTGGTACTCTTAAGTCGGTTTTCAGTTGCAGTGTTGCCGAATCGAGTTAATGATTTTTCTTAAGTTTCATGGTGAATTTGAATTTGCCGCTTCTTTTCACGAGTCACTTTACTGACTATTTCCGTGCTCGACCTTCTTGGTTGGCCAGCGGTCTTCATCCCTTGGTATCGTCATTCCGGTTGGTAGTGGAGGTACTTACAACACCTCCATGTGTTGATCCGAAGAAAAATCGGGAATCATCCCGAATATACCCAGTAGTGGTGATTTGAATTTTTGTTTCTTCGCATGAATTAACTATCTGCTTTATTTGAGAGCCAAAGTAAAGTTTGTGCTTTGGAGAAAACCTGGATTTTTATCCAGCAATCTTTGGCCATGCCGGAATCAAACGTTTTGGAGTTTTTTTTATAGTAACTTTGGGATTTAGTTAAGGTAAGCCGCTTATAATAATTTCACATACCTTTTTCTTCGCTTTGAAAAATGTTATGTATTTCCCAGTTTTCGTTTTTTTTTTTTGGAGTACTCATCCATGGTTTTCCCTCTCCTTTTAGAATCCACATGGAAGTCGACTCCTAAGTTTTGGCATACCGTACCGTACCATGAGTTATGAATTATGGTCTTAAAAGAAACGTAATCTGTTGTCCCGCCTAGACTTCTTTATTTTATCCAGTTCTGTTCGAATGCTGTTAGTTCCAGACACTATAACTGTTCCTGTGATTTTGAAGTGATCCTCTTTTGATGTTTTGATGCATCCCTTGAAGTCCTGACATCCCTGGAAGGATTTGTAAAGGCCAGATAATATTTTTTTATTATTTATCCATTTTTATTCATTTTTTTTACTACAAGCATTATTTAATATTATACATTTTTACATTTGATTTACAGTTTAAACGATTTATGCTATTTAAAAGTGAACCAGATAATTAAATATTTCTTTATAACTTTCATTTATGTAACAATAATTAAAGGTGTTAAAATTATTAATGAGTTATGTGAACTATAGTCGACTATGGGGCTTATTTAATTTTCTTTATGAAAATACTGGCATATTAAATTCCTCTTTTTTTCACCTATTTTGAATTATCTCATTTAAATTGTACATTTGCTATATAATATATGGTGTCGTAAGTATAGAAAATTTACCTCATATTTTCATTTATCCTGCCTACACTCACCTATTTTTTTTTGCTATAGGAACTAGCTTAGGCTAAAGTTTATTTATTTTGGTTTCGCAGTTTTCCTTTATTAAATATATAAAAAAAAACAGCGTGGCGCCCTTTTAGTAGTCTACTTGGATTATGTAATGTATTTTTTTAAAAATTTACTTTTGATTTTAAAGAACACACCAAAATTTAATAATTAAATTCTAATATCTAACATCAAAGTTAATTTAATAAAATTATTTTCCATTTACCCCCGAACCCATAGTGCTCTCCACATGAAAAGCTGCGGTTAGCTGAGCGTAAAAAAAAACAAGGGGTACGATACGCTACAAGATACATTAATCTTCGCCGATGTAACATCGAGTATGGTAGATTTTTCATCCAATTTCGAAATGGTGTGCGTATGAAGCAACCGTGTATGAAGCAACCGTTATTACCGTTATTAACCGGCATTAATTCTTTTGGATCCTTGCCAAAACAAATTGCCTTGTATCTCAAACTTAAACATCCAGAACAATATACGTGGCATTGCTTCGGAAGACCATCTACGCCCCTATTGGCTGATTCAAAAGTAGACATTCTAATAGTAACCTTGAAAATTCTACAGAAAATAAAAGAAAAATGGCATCCAAAATTTTGGGTGAAATGGGAGAAACTTTGGACGAAACCCGAAAAAACGAAACAAAGCCATCAGACGACCAGTTTAAATAATGAAAACAATGTATTGACTACAAATTTAGCAAACGTGGCTGCTTCGTCAGGAACTGAAAGATTGTACTATTAATATTTACAACAAATAATTTTTTATGTTTTATAGTATTTTATATTACAAATTTCAAATTAAAAAAGAATGAACGAGTGAAAATACGTACGGTAATAAAAAAGACTGCGGTAATGAAGCTCTTAATTCAAGCAAAATGCGTGGGTTAAGACCTTCTTAACTCACGGACGTAGATCAAAATACATTAACAATTAAATCAAAGATTTGAATTCGGTAAAAAGCAAATTACATTATAACGCCATTTTGTTAGCTTTACGGGATTTTTGTAACCGATATTATTTATTTGATAAAATGTTAATTTATAATGCAACTATCAAGGAAAAGGATTTTAAAAACGTGTTTTAAAATAACAGTTACGAAATAACACATTGTACACTTCACAGCCATGAATCAATCATTACTGTTAATAATGTTATTTAAGTAAGCAGTAAGCAGCTTGTGGTGAATTATATTGGGAGGTCAATAACAAATGTAAAAATAGGCATACTTAAAATAAAAATAAATATCTTATATTTAAAATGCTGAATGACACGTTCGTTAAAATTGCACGCACGTTCCTTTTATAAACGATTTCTCGATACTTAACATTGATAAAGCGGATAGTCTATCTTGGCCCAGCTCCTCAACAAAATTTATAAACCCTCGAAAAACCCCTGGATTTTCAGACAAAGCCGTTTCATCATGGCCACATAGGTCAGCTTGAATGCCCCACAAAATTTTACACAATCTATAATTTTGTTTTAAATATAACGAGTTTTGGATACATTTTCATTAAAATCTCTAAGTGTCTAGCTGAGTGCGAATATCAACACTTCCGACCGTAGCATAGTTCACCGAACATTTCATGGGATCTGCATTTTTATTTTTTCTTTTGAGTGTTTTAAGTCTTTAACACCGGTTTTGCACAATAATGAGTCCGACGAGTCCTTAGAAAACAACAAACATAACAGTAAAATGAGTTACAGACTTCACAACTACATATCCAGTTAGCTAAATCGTACATACTTTTGCGAAAGTTTGTTTTGGCAAATTGCGACCACTTGCCGGTTATTTTCTCAAAATTAAGTTCGTTAGCACTCTTTAGATTAATTTCTTGCACTGCAGACATTTTATTTCATCTATATTCACAACTCAAACATAGACCACCTTGAAATTGCAAGCACTTTTTAGTTGTTTATTTTTTTGCACTAGTCACTACCAACATTTTATTTCCTGTATATTTCCAACTCACATATGGATCATAAAAATAAAAAAAATATATTATACAAAAAACAGTATACAAATCAATTTTCATCCATTAAAAACGTCCGAAACAATATCGAGTTATAATATCGAACTCTGAATAATTGAACTTCCGCATGCCGACGTCATGTCGCGACCGGTCGATCGAATTATGAGAAGAGACCGGCTGATCATCCAAATAGCGATTTCAAATTCCATTTCCTATCACGTTCGGCTGCCGCTCGCTAGCTGTGAAATCTTCGGGTACTTTCGTCAAGCTTTAAGGTAATCAGGGCAATTCGGACTACCCATCCTAGCTTAGTATAGCGTATTTTATTGCCTAAGGAACGCAACGAGACCATTCGAACCGCCGCGCGCGGTTAATAGTGTAGCGTATTTAACTTTTCCCAAGGTCCGCGTTTTATTACAATTATTAGGAGGGACGGTCAAACGAATAATTTATTTTCCAAAATATTTTTGGGGGGTCATTGACCAACTGACCCTATAGAAGAGCTGCCACTGTAAGTAAGTGAGAAAAATGTTAATTTGTTACAAAAAGGACATCAAAAAGGATTCTAAAAACATGTTTTAAAAATCTCGTTTCGGCAACAATATAGTGCGTGTAGGTGTAAATGTAGATAACTTATTTTTGTTTTCCTTTCTACTTAAAAAGTGTTTTCAACTTATTTTTCAATATAATTTGTATTCAATGTATGTATTTAACTATTTTTTTTTTGATACGAAATACTAGTTATATTGATATCTGATGAAAAATAAATACATGTATGATTCCCACCAAAAATGAAATCGTGCTTTGGGTATTATTAAATGACAGACATGTGCATAATATAGGCATAATGAACGAGAAGAAAGCAAAAATGGAATTGAATGATAGATCTAATGAAATTGACATATGATATGTAAAGCGAATATTCAGACATAGCAACGGTGTTGATTGATGGTAACCAGAGTTTCCTTTCTCTTATTTTAAACAATTATTGATGAACTGACAATAAATAGTCTGTTACGAAACAGAAAAGTTACTTAGTTGAAAGCTTTGATATGTATCTATATTAATACAATATATTTCACTTACAGGGGTGCCCTTTATTTGAAAAGTCCTACAGAAATGTTTTCATGAGTTCTCTTTGGCACGGTTTTTAATGGTGTCGTCAAAAGAAAAACAGCAGGTGCTAGCATGTATCTCACTCTATAGCACATTTTTTAAAACAACTTCTGAAGCATAATTGGATAATGCAATTTTTAGTCAACAGTTGATATCTACGTAATACTTGATTCTTGTGCAAAATTTAAAGTAAATTGGTTAAGTAGTTTTTGGGTAATAATTTTTTTAACATTTCGCCAGGCCGCCATTTTGTTTTGCCAGCTTGGAGTCGTACTAAAATTTTACTAGATAATTTTTACGTAACACTTGAGTTTTGTGCAAAATTTAAGATAATTCGGATAAGAAATTTTTTAGCAATAATGGTTTTAACTCTTCTCTAAGTCGCCATTTTGTTCAGCCATATTGGATTTTGACCATAATGTAACCATTTCATCCCCTTTTGATCCTTGATTTTTGGTCAAAATTTGAAGTAAATCGGATAAGTGATTTTTGAGCTATGCCGCGTAAAGAGAGACCGACGGAATTGAGAAAACATGTTTTTTTTTTTGGCATCTAGGGACCCTAAAACGTGAAGATCTGTAAAAACCTGGTAAGGTATTTTTTTGACGATTACAAGGGAAGTAAAAATAGAAAAAAATATAAATTTTCAAGTATTAAATAGTATATTACATACCTAGGTTTCATTCCTGCCTAGAGAAAAGCGCCGAGGTAAACCATTTCTCGTGACAGGAGTGAAACCTTTTCAGTGAGAATTGTACACTATTTATTTACAATCATACTTTTTAAATGCAAATGATGCCTTTGTGACAATAACTATGTGATAAATTAACACAGTAAGACTCTTGTATAACCACAAGCTTCGCTACCATCAACAAATAAAAAGTCATATTGACATTTTGACAATGGTTACTATGGCACTAAACAAGCCAAGCATACAAACTTAAATTATTTGCATTTTTGATATATTGTCGTAAAAAAAAAGTGTTTTCGAAGACAATGGGTGATTCAGAAGAAATCATTTGTACTCCTCAATTGAGAGAAGCCGCGGAAAGTTCGGAAAAAATTAAAAAATCAATAACATTGAACCATTTTCGTTATTCAATAAATATAGACATGAATGCCAAAGTCAGAAATATGTTTCTTTTCAAACTTGTAAAATGTCAGAAATGTCAGCATTATATACGTGGCTGTAAAAAAAATTTTTTGTAAATAGATTTTCGCAAAAACCTGGGTATGCACTAACTCGATACAGTAGAACCCGAAAATAACCTCTGTTAACTCCTAAAACTCACCGCTGAATTTTCATAGCCTCAGAAAACTCAAATTTTCCACCTTTTACTTGTCCCAAAAACGCGATTTGCAAAGGTTCGGGAAAACCTTCACAACTTTTTTCCCTTATCAGAAAAAGATCAATCTATAAACGATGAGATTTTCAAATTTTTTCGATTCCCGACACATCCAGGATATATAGCTAAATTTTTGATATGCATCAATCCGGACAAAAATTAATATTTTCGAAAACTTAAAGAGAAGAAATACCGTAGAATCCGAAAATAACCTCTGTTTACTCCTAAAACTCACTGCTGAATTTTCACAGCCTCAGAAAATTCAAACTGTCCACTTTTTACCCATCCCAAAATGATGAGTTTATAACATACTATAACGAGAACGCGCTAACCAATTTAAAAATGTGAAAAAAAAAATTTAAAGTGAAAATTTTGTCACATCTCAGAAAATAAAAATGTAAGCAGGAAACTGATGTGTTCAGTGCATTCAGCAGCTCGAAATACCCCTATAACTAATTTTTTCCGCGATAATCGAAAAAAAATTTTTAGCCCAAAAAAAAAAGCATCATACCAAACTTTCCGAAAAAATTTTGGGTCTCAGATTTTTGCAAAAACCTAGATATACACTAATTCGATACTGCAGAATCCGAAAATAACCTCTGTTTACTCCTAAAACTCACTGCTGAATTTTCACAGCCTCAGAAAACTCAAATTTTCCACTTTTTACCCGTCCCAAAAACGCGATTTGCAGAGGTTCAGGAAAACCTTCAGAATTTTTTTTCCAGAAAAAAAGTTTTACCGCGCTCGACGCCACGCGATTCAGAAAGAGTCGATCTATTAACCAAGAAAATTTCAAACCTCTATCATTACCGTACCGTTCAGGATACACGAGCAAACTCGACCTATATTTGGACTTCATGCGAGGTCCCGGTCGATATCTCGCGAATCAAAAGTCCTAGAAAATCGTTCGTGGCAAATTCTGAATCTACGGAAAAATCTCTATCAGACATGGATATATTCGCAGGAAATACGCTCTCTTTGCCCATTTCTCACACGACGAAAAAATATATTAATTTTGATAAAATGGCGAACGCACATTTCTCACCCGTATGACGCAATTTGCAGGAGTTCGGTAAAACCGCCACAACTTTTTTCCCTTTTTAGATATTTAGACACGGTTTACGCCATTCTATCAGAAAAAGATCAATCTATAAACGCCGAGATTTTCAAATTTTTTCAATCCCCGACACGTCCAGGATATATAGCTAAAGTTGACGTACTTTAGATATGCATCAATCCGGAAAAAATATTTCGAAAACTAAAAGAGATAGCAGGATGCGGTTTGCGTTGTTTTATTAAGAAATGATGAGTTTGTAACATTATAACGAGAACGCGCTAATATAAATAACCTCTGTTTACTTCTAAAACTCACTGCTGAATTTTCACAGCCTCAGAAAACTCAAAAGTTTGACATTTAACCCCTGTTGACAGTTAACAAAATATCACTTTTTTTCCCGGATATATATACACATAAGTAAAGGTAGATATTTAATTTTAGAATATTATACAAAAGTACAACTATTAAATGTGCACTGCATGAATGGCATGTTCCTTGAACTATTCGGTACAACAGTTTCTTGTGTTGAAATTAATTTTTTTTCTGCCTATGGATTCAATTGCCGTTGATGTACCTAGTCGCAAATCGGGTGTTGTTTCAGCACTGCCACATTTTATTAGCTATTTCTGTCCTGTGTGCTACCGATTCATCAACATACCCTTCACCGACCGTTGATGACTCTTATATTTTGCACTCCCCCGTGTCTCTATTATTTAAGAAGATAGCAAAAACTTTAAATACAAAAATTCTAGAGTTTTTACAGAATTTTTATAACATGGTATCACAAAAAACAATTGAACATAAAAAAATAGACTCATTTTCCAAACTTTTGTTTTTTCTTATGGAATATCCTGTATATTATATGTTCATCAAATTTGTTTCTTCTAGCTGGTTATAAATATACTAGGTTTAATACCTTTATCTCTAAAGATGCCTGAGTAAATTGAGAAAAACCTTGTCATAAGAGGTAATGTAAAGTTTGGTAAGTTTATCATGAGCTATGAAAAGAATGCGAGTATCCATGGAGACAATGCTTTCCTCGCAGCTGATACGTTAGATTTTTGCATATCCATGGAAACGGTCTGCTTTTGACAAACCCCCCCCTTACGTCGCGGGTCAAGATTAGTTTGTCAAACTATATTCCATTTGACTCTCTATAGAGTGGAGCCTTCTCCCTCTCTCTCATACACATTGCCTCTTATGGCAAGGTTTTTCTTAAATTTCTCGGGTATTTTTAGGAAAAAACGTTTCAAACCTAGTATATTTATAATCAGCTAGAACAGACCCGTTTGACAAACATATAATATACAGGGTGTTCCATAAGAAAAAAACAAAAGTTGGTAACTACGTATGATTTTTTATGTTGTTTTTTTCCGATATTATATTATAAACATTCTGTAATTTTTGTATTTAAAATTTTTTGCTATCTTCTTAAATAACCGAGATACGGGGGGGTACAAAATATAAGAGATCCCTGTACATACGGTAAAATTTAATATATTTTTCAGTAACTACAAATCTCCTGTTTACATCATTCTTTGTTTGCTTAAATTTCACGATTAATAACGTTCCCGAATCTTCAATATCATCTAATTTTACCTGGCTGATTTCACAAATTCGACAAGCTCCTGCAATTCCAAATACAACGACAACCTTGGTCATTAAATAAACTTCATCGGGACAATGCGAATACCGCTTGGAGTTATAGGAGGGATAATTTTTTCCGACAATAAAAAAAAAGTAGTCAGTTTTCATAGAGCACACAAGTCTTATACCCCTTTTTGTACAATATCATATTATATGGACTTCAATGTTCAGAATCCGCGGATGAGAACTGTAAATAATTTTGCATCGATTCGTATGGGGGGAGGGGTTAATTAACCCCATGACCCCCCTTGTATACGCGCCTTCATCGGGAGCATTATTTAAAAAATCATTAATTTGTGAATAATTCGACCACACTGTTGATGGTTTTTATTGTTGTGCCAGTTCCGAAAATTAAGCCAATAAAACCGACTCCGAGAAAGATCTGTATGTCTTTTTCGTCTTCCATTCCATAAATCTCGAATACGCGGTTTAGTACATTTTCCGCGATAGTTTGGTAATAATTTTTGTGACGCTACTTTCGCTGCTTCTACTAACTCGGGTTGAGTCAGCGAAAACTCGGAATCAGACATTTTTTAGCTTTATATTATTCAAAATAACTACTAAACAACCTACTAAGTTCGCAATGTTTAAATCAAATCACATAAATAAATTGACAGATATTTGATAAATTTTAAGGTTTTCTTAGCAAAGCAGGTCCAATTGTCGTTCAACAGCCTACCAGTTTAAAACTCCAAATTTCACATCAATAATTTTCTGACTTCATTCAATTATTAAATTAAATCCTCGTTCTTCCCGTCACAGTAGTATCACAAAATAAGATATTTTAGTAAATACGCCTTTTCTTAATATAAAATTACACAATAGTAACAAGTGCGGAAAGTGCTACTTGTCCGCAGGCAATTGAAGTTTTGGCCTTCAATCGCGTGCAGAAAAGTCACTTTACGCACGTGTAAGGTACACTATTTTTTCTACAAGCGTTCGGAAAAACCTAAAAGTTAAAAAGAATCGTTTATTTATATGAAATACAAAATCACAAATTAATTATTATTAACAACATGAATAGTAAACGTGTGGTTTGTATAGAGGCTAGATTTTTTTCCAAGGAACTCGAGACTTGCAGGTTGGGTTTGGATTTTCAAGTTCTCTTTCACGAGCACTTGGTGAAAGTTGGTGACTAGTGGAAGGAATGGCATTGTTCAATACTTTATTTGATAGATTCTTTTGAAGACTTGTTGAGTTTTCTAAATAACCTTCTGCCACGGTTGAAGATTTGCAACCTCCGAGGCGTTTGATATTTGTTATTCCTTCACTGGAATCTGCAGGCATTGTTGCTGTTGAACGTCGGAATCTGGGGCCTGTATATAGTTCAGGATTTGGGAGCCTCGGATATGTGTCTATGGTGATTCAAACTGCCAAATAAAAAAAGCAGGTGTTTATTATTGCTTAACATTGATTTTTTAAGGCATAATACGAGAGCCATTAAACAATTTTTTAAAACAAATTTTACTATTTTGTTGAAAATTATAGCAGGATTCTAGCAAATTTATGTTCTTAAATCATTTTGCCAACTATCAGCATATCAATATATTTTTAAATATTTAAAATCAGTAAGTAAATTTAAAAAATGCGGTTCATCAAGAACGACCAGAAAAAAAATTTAAATGAGATTTACAGCAAACATTCCATGCATACTAACTCTTTGGACCATAAATTTGTGGAAAATTTGTAAAGAAAAACATAAATTATCGCTATAATGCTTTTAAATAATCAGTGTTCTTTCTCCTTTTTTTTATACGTACTAAAATGATACATTTATGAACTGCTCATATACTAATAAATATACATTTTTGGCCAATATAGGTTTCTGTTCAAGCAACTTTCGAAACTTAAATTTTCAAATCTAGCGTACAATTCTACAAAAGGAACGCCAGAGCTATCACATTTACGGGTGGTTTCACTGGAAATGCAAATGTCTCTTTCCGGCAGGGAAATTTGGTAAAAAAGTTTCCACTACTGTGAGTTTCTCCCTTTTAACGTTGTCGATGTCAATAAAAAGAACCACAGCAGTGTGAATTTCATAAATGAATTGCGGTCGGTTTGAAAATAGTCTAGCTCTAATCAAATATTCAAAGATGAATAAGATTTAAATAAGCTTCCTCCTTAAATTATTTTTCTATGAAAAATCATCGAAATATAATAAATCAATAGTAAGTGTCTTGCCAGAATATGATTTCGTGTTTTTTGGGGGCGATTTCAATATAGATTTTTTAAACACGTCTCACTAAAATTTTATTTCGTTTAATAATCTGCTTAATAAATATGGTTTAAGTCAGTTTATCAAGGAGCTTACACGAATTACTGATACCTCCAGTACACTCATAGATATATTAATATCTTCAAATTGTAATGTTATTCGCGATGTCTCTGTTCTTAATATGGAGGACATTTCTGATCACAAGCTGGTAAGTTTTGATATAGATATTTCTAAAAGTAAGCTAAGACCCTTTTATCGTACTTACAGGGATTTCAATAATTTTGAAATCGATCATTTTCTGTTGGACCTATATAATATCAACTGGGACAATATATGGCTCAAGTTTCGTTTACCTGAAATTGATTATAAGGAAAGTATCTAGTTTTACATATTCTAGGAGCTTTTCTAAATAATGGAAAATAAGAATTTTGCTGCGGAAATGCGTCATTTCCGTTCTGCACAGTTTAGTATACCTGAAATCAGTTACATGAAAACTTTGCATTACATCTCATCCCAAACTCTTTCCCAAGCACGAAAATGTTAAAATGTGTCTGCGGAAATTTGTCATTTTCATTTTCTGCGGAAATTTTGTATAGTTTAGAATATCTAAAATCAGTTACACAAAAAAAAAACTTTGATTTACATTCTAAATTCTTCTACATTTTTTAAGTAACGAAAACGAAGGCATGATTGCGGATGGAGGCAAAATAATCGATGGCATTATTGCGGAATGCTCGTATATATTTGTTCGATTGCCTGACTCAAGAAAGGATCATCCTTCTTTGTTTATATTCCTTGAAGTTCTCAAAGATATGCAGACAGATACTTATATTAAACTTCGTGACTCAGACAAATTATTGAGATTATCTAAAAAAAATTTCGGGCTGTCACGTATACGGGTATAAAATGTCGCTGACAATACGATGCGTTCAGCCGTTATTTTTACATTCCGCAATCGTGCCCTCACTTCATTTTGTGAAAAACTGAATACTAATGTTTCGTCCGCAATCGTGCCGCGCCCTGGAAAAGCGCTCAAAATTTCCGTGAAAAATGTAAATGACAAATTTCCGCAGACAAATTTTTACATTTTTATCTTGAGTAAAAAGTTTAGAATATAAATCAAAGCTTCTTTTTTATGTAACTGATTTCAGGTAAACTAAACTATACAAAATTTTGTCGGAAAATTAAAACGACAAATTTCCGCAGTAACATTTTGGCATTTTGGTGCTTGGGAAAGCATTTGGGATGAGATGCCAAGCAAAGTTTTCATGTAACTGATTTCAGGTATACTAAACTGTGTATGAAAATGAAAATAACGCGTTTCTGCAATAAATTTTTTCATTTCCGTTGTTAAGAAACACTTCTAGAAAAGATTTCTTTTCCCTTTAACCCTTTCGCGTCGACTTTATTTTTAAAATTTTTTATTTCAAATTACTGTTGGGTTATATATGTCCCAGAGCAAATTCAAAAAATTCGGATGGGAGCTGGTCGAATCATATTTGAATACTAAGTTGTCCCACACGCTTTCTAATGCTTTAGGAGCAATTTTTGTATTACGGGTTGCCGATATTTATAGGTTAGTTTGTATTTAGAGTAATTAAGACTGCCACGTGTTGTTGTTTACTGCAGAATATAAGCCATTTTTCCAGAATTACGTTAAAATAATTGAATATAGTGTTTGGACCATGACCAGGTAAGTTTTATAAATACCTTGGCCCAGTTTTATCATAATATAATTCTATTTTTTTGGCTTTTTATAAACAAAAGTTGCGTCGGGACATATATGTCCCAGCCGAATTCTTTTTTGGTATGTTATTGTCCCACTAGTGTTTTATCGACACATATTTTTAGGCGGCGATTTTTAACCCAAAAAGAGTTAGAGGCTCTCGTGGAAGAAGGTTTATCTGATGTATCTTCCGAAGAACACCCATTCCAAGACAGTGGGTCAGAATACTTAGAAGAGGATACTTCTTCTAGTGATAATTCTAACGTTGGAGAGACTATTTCAAAGCGTAAAAAAGTTCTAAAAAAAAAGTCTAAAAAATCTAAAAAAATTGAGCCGACTTTTTCGGACCATACTGAAGCTTCGACGTCTTTTCATAATGGTGAAAATGAATTTTCTAGCAGCTCTGACAGTTCGGATGACGAACTTGTTCAACCAGATACCCCCGCCCCTTCAGCAGACAATATTGTGATATGGAAAGAAGTTGTTGATTTCAATCCTCGCTTCAAAATTCCAGAGGAAGCTAATTGTACCCTGCTGGCTAACGTTCATCGAGAATCAACAGAGCTAGATGTATTTCTACAACTAATGCCACCTTCATTATTCATATATATCGCGCAGTGTACCAATGAGCGTTTAAAAATTTTGGAAGAGGTTAAAAAGAAAAAACAAAAAGAAACAGATTCATATGAAATTATGATTGTTACTGGATGTTTTCTTATAATGGCTTATAATAAATTACCTCAAATTCAACATTATTGGGCTTCTCATAAGTCTTTGGGAAATGAAGCAATAAAACAAGCAATATCAAGAGATAGCTTTCGACTTTTATCTAGTAAGTTGTACTTCAACCAGCCTAAAAAGCCAACTGATGCCAGTAAAACTTATTATGTTGACGAGTTAGTTTCCTGCCTAAAATATACTTTCCCTAGAGCTAGAACTGAAAGTAAATTTCAGTCCATTGATGAGTCGATGACAAAATTTAAAGGTCGTTCGTCTCTCAAGCAATATTGCCATTAAAACCGATTAAACGAGGCATTAAAATATGGGAGCGATGCGATTCTAAAACAGGTTATGTATACGATTTTAATATATATTCAGGAAAACAAGCAGGCCCTGTAGAAGGTACATTAGGTGAACGGGTGGTGAAAAAATTAACTGAAACTCTGAGAGAAAAGGTTGTACTTATCTGCTATGATCGGTTTTTTACATCTGTCGAGTTGATGAATTCTTTACCTTTACCCCAAGTCGGTACGTGCATTTCTAACCGTAAAAATATGCCCAAATTTGAGAAAGAAAAATGAATCGAGGAGAAATGCAAACACTGTGCTGCGACCAGGGAACTATAGCTTTTCTTTGGATGGACACAAAAGAAGTGACGTTGCTTAGTAACTGCCATACAGACCAAATAGTTGAAACTGAGAGGACTGCCAAGGATGGAACTAAAAAAAAGGTACCATGCCCGGAAGCAATACGCACTTACAACACTTACATGGGTGGTGTGGATCTATCTGATCAACTAACTGGACTATATGACATCGACCGGAAATCATTGAAATGGTGGAAAAAGGTATACTACAAGCTGTTGTTAACCACCGCAGTAAATGCGTGGATAATTTTCAAGGAAGTTCGAAACCGAGACGTTCCATTTTTGACATACATGGTCGATTTAGCAGAACAATTAATTGGAGCTGGACGAGAGAATGCAGCTGTAACGCGCAAAAGATCATTTGGAAGAACAACGATCTCATCAGCAAACCTCATCAATGTGGGAGATCATCTCCCAATTGTTTCAAAAACTAGAAGGAGATGCCGAAGATGTGCTCAACAAAATAGAGAAAAACGTACAGTAATAATATGTTCCGCATGTGACGTGCCCCTGTGCAAGGACTGTTTTTCATGTTACCATTCCTAAATAAGCCTTATATTCTCATTTGTGTTAAAAACAATACAGTTTTAGTTTTTCGTAGATATGCCTTTGTTTTACTACTGGGACCTATATAGCCCATATTTTAATACTACTGGGATATATATAACCCACGTTGTAAGTTTTGTATTCTTATAAATAAAATTAAATTTTAAGTATTATGGGCTTTATAGGGCCTAACAAAGTTAAAATATTCGGAAAAATATTTAAATTTCCAGATAAAAAAAAGTCGCCTTTTCAAAACCTTTTTTTCTCTGGGACATATTTAACCCAATCGACGCGAAAGGGTTAAAGTATTTTTACCCCACCCAGCACCCCTATTCACTCCAAGATCCCGCAAGCTTCTAAATTAAAAAAAAAAAGGGGTGTACAATGGAAATGACGCATTTCCGCAGGAAAATTTTTCATTTCCGTTGTTAAGAAGGGCTTCTAGAAGGCAATCAAATATTTTTTTTCCAAATAACCCATTTCAGGTAAACAAAACTTGCCCCCAATATATTTTCAATAAATGATATTAATACTATAACTTATTTTTCTAATAATGTCACAATTGTTTTTGACAGACACGTGCCCTTTAAAACCAGCAAAATTACGAAACCACCGGCCCCGTGGCTAACTTCAAACTTGAAACTTATGATGAAACTCCGGGATAAAGCATTTTCTAAGTACAAAAAAGTTAAATCAAATGGCGCATGGTCAGATTATAAGCGTATTAGAAATAAAGTAAATATTGCAGTTAGAGTCGAAAAAAGGGCCTACCTTCAGTATACATTTAAAAGAGACCCCAAGAGCTTTTGGCGTACGATTCAATACTTAAACTTAAATTCAGGCAAACGTGACAATTTAATTAACTTCGAAAATGGTTCAGCTGACGATTTTAATATTTTTTTTACTAACTCTCATCATATAGCTCAAAGATTTGGTTGTTACAAAGATTTTCAGTTTACACAAATTTCTGAAGAATGTGTAGAAAAAATTATTCACAAAATAAAAACAAATGCTGTAGGTAGTGATGGTATCAATTTAAAAATGCTTCTTTACATAACTCCCTATTTAACTCCGCATATTACATTTATTATTAACAAATGTCTTCGCCAAGGACATTTTCCTAAGGAATGAAAATCTGCCATTGTGGTTCCTGTGCCTAAGAAAGCTAATGCCTCTGATCTGTCCCACTATCGTCCAATCAGTATATTGCCAACCCTTTCCAAAATTTTAGAAAGGGTTATGACGTCTCAAATAAGTTCCTTTGTTCATCTAAATAATATACTTCCTTCAACGCAGTTTGGTTTCCGTAGCCACCATAGCACAACAACCGCTTTATTAAATATCACTGACGATATCTGCACTGCTTGCGATAAAAATCTTTGTACTTGTTTAATTTTGTTAGATTATAGCAAAGCCTTTGATACCATTGATCATAAAGTACTTGAGACTAAACTTAAATATTATGGTTTCGGCAATTCTTATTTATTAATTTTATTAATCTTATTAAAGATTACTTTCATGATCGTAGGCAAAAAGTTATAGTAAATAATACGTGTTCCGATTCTATTGTAATTAATAGGGGTGTGGCGGAAGGAAGTATCCTGGGTCCTTTAATTTTTTCCTTATATACTGCGGATTTTCATAAATTCTTAAAACACTGCCACTCTCACCAGTACGCAGACGACACGCAGGTATACTTTTCTTTTTCATCTGCGGAAGCTGATAATGCTGCTATTAAAATTAATTCTGACCTAGAACAAATACTCGCAGTCTCGAGATCTCATGAGTTAATACTTAACGAGGTTAAGACCCAAATGAGAGTCTTTGGTAGGGGTAGAGACAGGGTACTTACAAACCCACTTTTTAAAATTTTAATTAATAACGTAGATTTAGTTGCCACCGATACTGTAAAGAACCTGGGACTTTCTTTTGACTCCGACTTACGTTTTGCCACTCATGTTACATCTCTTATACAAAAAAACCTTTGGTAAACTGAGACTGT
This sequence comes from Kuschelorhynchus macadamiae, assembly GCA_030620095.1. Taxonomy (NCBI): domain Eukaryota; kingdom Metazoa; phylum Arthropoda; class Insecta; order Coleoptera; family Curculionidae; genus Kuschelorhynchus; species Kuschelorhynchus macadamiae. Next base: position 1,057,533 of record JAUTXW010001600.1, on the reverse strand, counting down.
TATACAGGGTGTTTCCTAAACATTGGTAAAAAATTCGTAGGGTGATTCCTAAGGTATTTTTATGAAAAAAAGTTATTACAAACATTTGTCAAAAATGCTTCCTAAGGGAGCTACGCCCCTTCAAATGGGGCACCCTGAAGACGGTTTTTCATCCATATTTCCGAAACCGTTCATACAAAAATCATGAAAGTTGGTACATCGTACAAACAGAATCAGAATTTGAGCCGAGAGTATCAAAATTTTAATCAGGGGTGTACCATACCGGGGGGTTGAGGGTAAAAACAACCCCATTTTTTATGACATGCTTACTTTACATTCTGATATCCTGATATGATACCTGGAGGTTTTTTACGTAAAAAAGATACTCTTAGTTCATATCAATAGGAAAGTAGTTTTCGAGAAAATCGCAATTTTCTACAGTGATGCATCGGCACCCTAAAGACACCTAAGACAGCAAGAACGGTGGAAATCGAAGAAAATGTTCTGCATATAATAGAGGAAGATCCAGGTACTTCCACTAGAAAAATTGCAGGTGCGTTGAATATCAGTAATAAAACTGTGTGGACAATTCTTAAAGACAATTTGTTGTATCCATACCACATACAACGAGTTCAGGCACTTCTCCCTACTGATTTTCCTCCACGCATCCAATTTTGTCAACGGCTTTTGCAGCTATTGGTTCAAATCCCTCAGATGCTGTCGTTGATTCTTTTTACCGATGAAGCGCATTTCTCAAAAAATGCAATCATGAATTTTCATAACAATCATGTATGGACTGACGAACATCCGCATGAGATACGTGAAGATCGTTTTCAGCATCAGTTTTCTTTAAACGTTTGGATGGGAATTATTGGTGACTGGCTGATTGGACCAGTATTCCTACCAGAAAGACTCACCGGCGAGGATTATCGAAACTTCTTGGAAGAAACCCTACCTAACTTCCTTGAGGATGTACCATTGGCAACGCGAGATGCAATGTGGTTTATGCACGATGGTGCGCCAGCGCATTTTAGTATGGCACCTCGTGAGTAGTTAACAGCAACATATGGAGACCGCTGGATTGGTCGGGGTGGACCTCACTTATGGCCTGCTCGGTCTCCGGACTTAAACCCTTTGGATTATTTTCTATGGGGTCATCTAAAGTCATTAATTTATGTCACACCAGTGGAAAATGTGGACGATTTAAGAAATCGTAAAATTGCAGGTTGCAATGCGATTAGAAATACCCCTGCCATATTTGAAAGAGTTCGTCAGTCAATGAGGCGAAGACTAGATTCATGTTTCCTAGCAGATGGTGATCATTTTCAACAATTTTTGTGAAGTAATACGAAAATTAAATTAATGAATATTTCGATAATAAAATAGTTTGTATTATTCTTGTTTTTCGAAAAGCATTTCTATCACCCTCTGTTTTCGACACTAAGGACTCTCCAAAAAAATATCAAACGACAAAATACTTACTGCTTACCTATGTATTCTTAAAGGGGTAAATAACGGCGTCGACGGAATAAATTGCAATTTTCTCAAAAACTAATAGCCTAATCAATGTGAACCAGAAGTAGTATCTTTTTTACGTAAAAAATATTCAAAGATCTAATTCTAAAATCAAAATGTCAAAAATAAATTACTATAAAAAAAATGGGGTTGTTTTTAACCCTAACCAATTCAATATGATAAGCCTCTGATAAAATTATCAAAGTTTTAGAGCTCAGAATCTAATTTGGCGTCAAAAGTTTATGCAATATCCCAAATTTCAATATTTCACGGTGAACGGTTTCAATAATTTTGAGGAAAACCCGTCTTTAGGGTGCCGATGCATCACTGTAGAAAATTGCGATTTTCTCGAAAACTACTATCCCTATTGATATGAACTAAGAGTACCATTTTTACGTAAAAAACCTCCAGGTATCATATCATGCTATCAGAATGTAAAGTAAGCATGTCATAAAAAAATGGGGTTGTTTTTACCCCCAACCCCCCCGGTATGGTACACCCCTGATTAAAATTTTGATACTCTGAGCTCAAATTCTGATTCAGCATTCAAAGTTTGTACGATGTACCATGATTTTTGTATGAACGGTTTCGGAAATATGGAGGAAAAACCGTCTTCAGGGTGCCCCATTTGAAGAGGCGTAGCTCCCTTAGGAAGCATTTTTGACAAATGTTTATAATAACTTTTTTTCATAAAAATACCTCAGGAATCACCCTACGAATTTTTTACCAATGTTTAGGAAACACCCTGTATATGCATGGGGATATTTTTGATAGGAATGCGAGACTGAGACTGACAGATTCTCTTATTTTATCCGATTTAATCTATTGTGATATAGTATACTGGCCTGCACTGCTTCAGAGGGACAGGGAAAGTCTCCAGAAACTTCAGAATGCATGTCTTAAATTTACTTTTGGTTTGCGCAAATACGATCATGTTACCCCCTCCCTTGGTGAATCAGGATGGCTCACAATCAAGGAAAGGTTTCAGGTTCAGTTAGGATTACTTGTTTATAAAATTCGCCAGCACCAAATCCCTACATATCTCTTTAATAAATTAATCAGAGACTCTGATGTTCACGATCTACACACCCGTCATCGTGAACTTTATAATGTTCCCAGACATTCCACAGAGCTGTTCCAGCGCTCTTTTAGTTACAGTGCTGTTATGCTGTACAATAGTCTGCCAAACGACGTCAGACGGGCTCCTAATGCCTTCGCATTTAAAAAACGGTTTAAGAAATGGCTTTTAGACAATCGTGTTAGAATATTGTGATCTTTTCTTTTCTTTTTGTTTTATTTTAATTTTTTGTTCCTCCCTGCGTGCACAAGGATCTAACTTAAACAGTGTATTGTTATTATGTATATATGTGTATTTGTTTCTATATATGTATATATTAAATAAATTAACATTGTAATACACACTTGAACTTATGTATAATTAATATTCTTTTGTGAATTACTATTTAAAATTAATATGTGCCAATAATGTACTAATTTTTATTAAATTTAGCTTCTTAATGACTTAGTTAGGGTGATTGTATTAGAGCAGCTTTAGTTGGATACCGCCACTCACATCGGATTTCTATTTTTGCAATTTACTTCGTAATATAAAGGCATTATTTATTTATTTATTTATTTATTTATTTATTTAAATGTATTCATAGTGCAATCAATAAGTAATAATTACACTTTCAAGGTTTTCGTATTACCTTTTCAAATCCCTTTAATATATTTTGCAACAACACGTATTTTCAAATAAGGTAGTGAGGGTATATATGGCCCGCCGGATTATATGGCCCAGTGGCAAAAAAAATTACAAGCGAACAATTTTTTTAAAATCTGGCAACGCCGATTTCCTAAACGGATCAATGCCGAAGAAACTTTTAAAATTTCGCATCGGCATTGTGTACTCTGCAGTTAAGTGTTGCTGTGTGCATTTCGTCGCTCTGTTATAAATTAATTGAAGGTTAAAAGACAAATATTTTGAGAATTAAAACGACTTAGTGATAGTGGATATAGCACAAACTGTAAGTACTGATGTTGTTAATATATTCTCATAAAAATATTGCATGTTTTTCACATATTTTTTTTTGTTACCTGCCGATAAAAATTGAGTGCATTTGGTTAAAAATGGGCCATTTATCCGTTGCTGGGCCATATTACCAGGAAAGACTTTTTGAAAGTTTTAGTAAGGTCATTTTTTTTTACAGATACGGTCAACATGGTGAAAATAAAGGATAAAAATAGAAACATTAGAAAACAGTGGACATTTAAGTGCTGCGAGCAGTTATTAATAACAATCAGTCACAAAGAGAAGTATCAACAAGATTTGGAATTCCACGACAACCTCTCAGAAGATACATAGGAGAAGGTGGTGCTTCAGTAAAACGCTTAGGAAGGCCAAGCATTTTGTCCCCAGAACAAGAAAGAGACTTCGTACAAAGAATTATTAGATACAGCGAAATAGGTTTACCTCTAACTTCCAATTTAGTTCGTCACCAAGCTTATAGATACTGCAGTCGTTTTAACATTGCTAATCTTTCAAAAATAATGAAATGGCGGGCAAAGATTGGTTGCTTCTTTTTATGAGGAGACATCGAAATTTCCAGGAGAAAGGCTCAATCAATGAATCCGGCCAGAGCTGCAAAAGATGAACAAGCCCATCGTTGCAGACTACTTTCAAAAACTTGGCCAAGTTTTGGATGAACTAAATTTGAAAAACAAACCGCACAGCATTTATAATATGGATGAGAAAGGGTGTCCCTCACAATCCATCACCAACAAACTGTGCTTGCACTTAAAGGAAGTAAACGGGTTCACCTCATAGCACCAGAACATGCTGAAAATGTCACAGTGGTTGGTTGTGCAAACGCAATTGGAAACACAATACCTCCAATGGTCATATTTAAAGGGCAAGCGTCTGAAACCGGAATATTGTGACAATGTGCTTCCTGGTACCTTGGTAAAAATGGCTCCAAAGGGCAGTATGGTAACTGACCTTTTTATTGAATTTCTACATCATTTCGCAAAACATAAAGTAGCCGGCCCTGTTTTGTTAATATTTGATGGTGCCTCAACCACATAGCATTTAAGTTTTGTAGAAGCTGCTATGATAAATATTACCTTATTCTGCCTATATAACACAACCCACGAATTACAGCCCCTAGACAAATCAGTTTATAAATCATTCGAATCTCATTGGGATACAGAGTTCTCTTTGATATTGGGATGTGTAATTATGTTGTTAAACAAATAACGTTTTAATATTATTTTATCTCAAGTTTATCCCAAATGCATGACTCCCGAAAATATCGTAAATGTGTTTAGAGCTATGGTATTTACCTTTTTAACCCATCGGCGATACCAATTGTGCTTTGCTCCGGCAAACTATCAGAGCGACCTCAAAATGTCCCTGTAACCTTAAACGAACTTCAAAATTCCGAATTCACTTCGGAGGAACCTTATTCCACTGGCCAGCCTAATGCGAAGAAAATGAAAATACTCTCTCAAACATCCTTGAGACTATAAGCGACAACCAAACAACCCTGAGGCTCAAAAAGTCCATCAAAACCATTAAATCTAAATTTCGTTTAAGGAACTTTTACCTACACCTGACGGTACCAAACGAGTCACTAAAAGAGTTAACCGCCGTAAGGCTCTTAACTATAAAGCTCAAAAGGTAACCCTACAACTTTTTAATGAATCCAATTGCCAGCCTTCCAGATCACGACAATCAAAACCATTGCCTTCAAAGCCAGTAGAGTCCTGGTATTGTTTGATTTGTGATACCGACCAACAGATGGACAGACGGTTGTGCTCAACGTGTCTGACATACTACCATGAAGAGTGTGTCGGACTAACAGCAGATGATGAGGATGATTTTGAGTGCCCAAACTGTTCCTAAAGACTTGTTTTTGTTTATTGTTTTTTTTTTGGCAATTTAGTAATTAGTCTAATATGGCCACACTTTGTTTTTCTTATATTTTCCTTTAGTTTTAAATATCTACCAACTAAGTAAGGGTTGTTATTTTATTTTAGTTTGTTTTGAATGATATATTCACTTACTTTTAAGATGATTTAGTATGGGATATTAACCACCATATAGCCAGATAATATGGCCAGATGAAAGGATTTTTATGTTTGACAAAAAAAAAATAGTTTGATTAACAAAACACTTAAACCAAATATGTAACTTGGAAGTACAAAGTACATGCTCAACATATGTAAGTTAAGTTTATATTTTGTTAAATAAAGTTTTGAAAAAAATCATGATTTTGCTTAGGTGGGCCATATATACCCCCACTACCTTACTTCATTTGTATGTTAGTTAGTTAGTTATAGTCAAAAGCCGAGTTATCGTGCGGGTCATACGATTTATCAACGACAAACTTTTTAAGTTTGTTTTTCTTTTATTATGTGTAATCATATCCTCCGCATAAAATCCGGCAAATGAATTAGATAGACCTATGATATTTTCATATGAAAAAAGCGAAAAAAATGGTATTAAATCTAATAAAATATTTCGAAAATGAAAATTCACCGGCCAATATCCAGGAGACAGTAGCGGGTCTTGTAAACAATTAAACCCACGGAATTTAATAATTTTTGAATATAAAATAGAAAGTTTACCTTCATTTAACTGTTTTAAGAAAATAAAAGAAATGGATGAACCACTTTTTCTATTAAAAAAATCAAAAAGAAATTCGATTTTCCACTACATTCCAATGAGCTTTATTCTTTAATATGACAATTTGAAGAAAAGTTATTTTACATTGTTGCCAAACTTACATTATTGTATGGAACTTAAATTTTTCATGTTTGTCTCTCGACTGTAACGCATTTGGCCCCTCCCCCCTGTGCCGATACCGAATGTTAGACTTCCGCCAGTGATGCACTTCGCTGTCGTTCCCGTTTTATATTAGGGCTTTAATGATAATGCCTATGGCGCCTAACCTGGTGCTAACCCGGTATTAATCTACCTAGTGCGGTCAACACTAATCAACAGGGGGGTGCATCACTGGCGGAAGTATAACATTTGACATCGGCCCCCTGGGCCGATGCCGAATGTTAGACTTGGTTGCCAGTGGTGCCCTGCGCTGTTGTTCGTCTTTTAGGGCATTAACGATGATGCCTACGGCGCCTAACCTGGTGCTAAGCCGGTACCAATCCACCTAGTGCCTTCGCGCTCCTGCTGGTACCGATCCACAACCCACACATGCATTTTGTTTTTCTTATATAATTTATATAGGTCATATATAAAATAAACTTGGCAACGTAGCCTGCCCAGCACACTGGATTTCCATCCAACGGGCGACACTCCCGCTCTCTCTTTGTTTAGCAGTTGTAATTATGTTGAAAAACATTTAATAATGTATAATATAATATTTACTTCTAACTTTTAGTTAGAAATAATAATTTGTGTTATAGAGCATTATGATATAATCAATCTTTTACGTAGTTCATAAATTAAGTTTGTGAAAAATATGTTTTTAGCGATAAGCCAAAAACAAGTTCAGTGCAACCTTCCGAAACCTTAGTTTTTTTGGATTTAATTTGAAAAAATGGTTCATCCATAAATTTTTGTGTATAGGAAGTATTAAAAAAAGGTAATCTTTCAAATGCATATTTTAAATTTGTCAAATTCCATGGGTAAAATTGTTTACAAGAGCCGACAGTAGCAAAAGCTCTGGGAATCAGTATAAGGACTGTGCAGAAATTTGTGCATGAAAAAAAGCATAATTTACTACCGAAGAAGATTAAGAAATGTACACGAAAAAGCCAAAGACAGAAGACTTAAGTGACAATATAAAAATGGACGTTCGTAATGCAATTTACGATTTATACACATCAAAAACTAATATAACTCTTCAAGTTTTAAAAGTAGCTTTAAAAAATCGAGGCATATTGGAAATTGGAGTAAAATCGTTGTCAAAATTAATAAAAATGTTGGGTTTTCGATATAAAAAAGACCGTAATCGAAGATTTTTATGCGAGTTGCCACATATAGCCAGTCAGCATATCCAGTTTTTAAAGAAATACACGGAAAATGTTAATTCAAAATTAAGAAAGTGGTATTTTTAGACGAGACACTGTAAAAAGTGTCAAGAGAAAAAGGGATGTGGGACGGGAAAACGGTTCATCATTTTGCATGCAGGTTCTTCAACAGGATTTCTCCCAGGTACAAGTTTACTGTTTTCTTCAACATCCAAAAGTATGGACTACCATGATAATATAACTGTGAGTTGTTTAAAAAGTGGTTAAAAGTATAATAATTGATTCCAAATTTAGATGCTCCATCTTTAATCATTCTGGACAATGCATGTTATCGTTCAAGAATCTTAAATAAACAACCTACTTTATCCTGGAAGAAAAGTGATATTTATGACTGGTTAATAAAACAAAAACAAAATCCTTTAGCCAATATGCTAAAACTAGAACTTTGGCAAGAATGGCAAAATCTATTAAAAAACCAACAGTATATGCCGTAGATGAAATATTACGGGAAAATGGTCATGAGGTTTTAAGAACTGCCGCCATACCATTGCTAGTTTAATAGAAAGCAATAGAATTAATATGAGCTGGGGCAAAATCATATTACGAAAAACACGTGAACGATGGTCTTCCATCAGATGAAGTGCAAATTGTTTGGCAAGAATCATTAAATTATATTACGCCGGAGTACTGGAAGAAATCTGTGGAACATAAGGAGAAATTAATATGGGATTGGTGGAATCGAGAACAAGTTCTAGATGTCGAAATAGCACCAATGATCATTGCGCCATTTGAGGACGACTCAGAAGATGAGGACTTTTTAAGCGATGGTGATATTTTTTAGTCTATAATATTAAAAAGTTTCTGAATGATTATATTAGTCTTTGACGTGTATATAGTAAATGTTTTTTTTTTCATACACAAGTTTCTGTACATTCCTTATACCGATTCTCAGAGCTTTTGCCACTGGCTCCTGGATATTAGCCAGTGAATTTTAATTTTAAATTTTTTTAATAGATTTTTTGCTTACTTTTTTAGTACATTTGTAATTTTGTAGGCTATAAATAAATAACTATAGTTGTTCCAATTTTAAAACGTGTTTAAAATAAGTAAATTTTTTTATTAAAATTAATAAGACAAAATTTAATATATAAAAATCAGTAAAATCGCTTTATCAGAAACTCGGGGCTAACGAACATACAGACATACCTACAGACAAACGGAATTGAGAAAACATGTTTTCCGGCATCTAGGGACCCTTAAACGTAAAGATCTGAAAAAATCCCTCGAGAGAAGTAATAACTAATTATCTTGTGTTTTTAACAAAAGTGTATAATATTTTTGCAAAATAAATTTTTTTTATCACAATGCAAAAAAAAAACAAGTTTTACTGTTATAAGGGGCGGCCCGCATTTAAATAAATGACCCTGTATAAGATGGTTAGAGATTTAGGTCAAGCGGGGCTCATAATTTTTGGTGATTGATAAAGAAATCTCACTTTCATTAAGTGGCTGTACATAGAACATATCCTGATTGTTCCACTGATTCGAACGGCCTTCAGACTTTATTAAGGCGCTTGCCATTTGTGTGTATTTTTGTTTTTGCTAACCAAAAAATTTTAACTGAATACATATTTAGCGAATTTTCTTATTTCGGCCCATCAAGATTTAATAGCTCGATAAAAGAGTCACTCAACATTTTGGTATTCACTGTGTTTTCTGATTTGATTCATAATGTTGGTGAACTTTGGACCCGCACGATAAGACCGCATTCGATGATAGTATGCATAATTGGGTTAAATTTAGCAAATAACTTTTAAAGCAGTTCCTTTTGTCGGAATAGACTGAAAATTGGTATACACATATAAACCAGATGTCAATACAATATTATGGTGTTCAATCGTTAATGTGTTATACAAGGTGCGTAAAAAATGCTAAAAGTACAAATAAAATAAGCGTAAAAAACAGTTCTCGTTCTCGACTTTGAAGGAAAAATGCATATTTTAAGAACTACCGCATATCTAAGCATGTTTTGGGATTTCTGTGTTATTTTGTTATGTTTTATGGCTACCCGCCGCCGCACAGACTATTTTCGGAAAATTTTTCTAAAGAATTACCCAAGCAAATTAACTTAAATTTGCATTTAACTAAGCATTTCTAAATTTGTTCATAAAATTTCGTCCACCGCCTTTTCGATTGGGCATTAGCAACCTTTTATAACAACTAGTATTTGATATCTTTGGATTACCATGATAATAAAAGTGTATTCTTAGAAATTATTTTATAAGCCTAAATTGACACCATTGTAAAATATAAATAAGTCAAACAGACTCGCCTAATAATTATGAATCAAGTTTTTACTTGTTCATAGCAGGTTCTTACACAAACATGTAGTCTACACTCAATATGTTTTTTAAATTATGCCCACTACATTGATTTAAAATTGCTTTTTTTTTCGTGGTTGGGTTATAAAAAACTTTGGCTTTTGTAGTATTAAACAATTCAAGATGGGGGAATTAATATGGCTCATAATTAGGATCATTAATAAAAGATACTTAGCGAAAGAATTTTTTATATAAAAAACTGGTTTTAATATGGTACATTTTAAATGTAATTAAGCTAAAATTGAAAACTAAAACTTTAACAAGTAATCAATAATAAACAGAGAAGTAGAAATAGAGAATTAATATTTTGAAAACAATAACTAGAGTTACTAATAATTATTAAATTCAGTTATTAAGGTGTAATTATAAGGATCTGAAGAAGCACATAGCATATTAAATATGTCGTTCTTAGCGAGTATGGAACATTTTCGGGAATGATCCAAATGATATTTTCGGTAGTCCTTGTTTCGCGCCTCCTGTGCTTCCTATATACCAATTGGAAGCATTGCTGCTTTGACAATATCTCTACCATGTATCAAAATTTTGTGTACTGAACTGGGCATAAAATACCAGTGATACAACTCAATATACAATTTTGCAGTTTCAAGACAGTAATCTCCAATTTCTTCTTATTTCAGCTGTAAGCTGTGGATTTGCAAAAAATCTTCTGGAAGTATTCCCATCGTTACTGGTTCCCATGCCTTGCTTAACGAAATCCACCTTAATGCCCAGTTGATTGTTAAATTTATTCTGGACAATTTTCTTTGTTTCTTCTTTTTGAGATTTTGTTTCGTTGCTAATGCACCAACATCGAAAGTTTTGATTATAAGCAATATGTAAAATATATTCCATAAATTTAATTCTTGCATGTAAAGGGTGTAGTCCAAACTTAAAAGCCTCTGTAGTTACGTTCCCGTGAGAAATGCAATTCTGCATTTATGCACTTGCAATTCTTAGACTTTTATCTTTTCGTTCTCATGCAACATAAGCATTACTGAACTTATAAATATAACTAAAATGCATTTTGTAGTCAGTTCTCTTTGTACGCTTATGAAATAAAATTGATTTTTTAAAAATAATTTCTCGTGTTTCAAGTTGTTAACTGGCGCAGTCGGTAGGATTATTGCCAACAGTCGCGCATCGTGCGTATTTTCTGGTTTCGTCTCAACGATTCGTGGCAAAAATCGGACAATTAAAAAATCTTCAGGGTGTACTAAGAAACTCAAAAATTGACCAGGGATTTGGAACAGCATCGTCCAGCGTCCTATTGGTGCGAGTTTGGGAACACACATCGTCCCACCCTCATAGCTGCTAACCAGGGAAAGGACCACATCGCCTCTCCTATTGGACCCTAGTTTAAGAATGAGAATTGGAATTATCTTCAGTACATTGCTGTAAGTGCTTCCTTTCAATTTTCCTTATTTCATTTTATTTTTATCCTATCTTAAATATTGATATTTACGTCTCTTGTAATTCCGCAAACTGGAAGATTTAACATCAGCTTTTGGAAATTTAAATTGTGAAAGAAATCTAACACCTTTTTCTAATTTAATTCAAATAAGTAAAATAATGACTACTGAACCTAATTTACAACTAGTCAGATATCAGGCAGACAATATTCCCTTATTTGATGGGAATCCAAAACAAATAAACAGATTTATTAATGCTTGTGATAATTTTTATAATAATCATAGAAATAAAACTGACAATAATGCACCTATAAATGTATGTTTACACGATACTATATTAAGTAAACTTGTAGGTAGGGCAGCCGATATTATTTGTTCTAGAATAGAATTAAATACATGGCCCGCAGTAAAAGCTGCAATAATTTCGACTTTTTCAGATCATAGATCGATTGATTGTATTATTCAAGATATAATAACGTCCAAACCGGAAAAAAATGAAACACCGCAACAATTTGGCCTGCGTTTGCAAGACGCTCGCAGTTTGTTATTTTCCAAAGTAAATTTAAGCAATGAAACGCAAGCTCTAAAACTTTTAAAAATTAATGAATACGGAAATTTAGTATTAAAAACCTTCATAAACGGTCTAAACTATCATATGCAACTTGTGGTTAGATTAAAAAATCCAGTTACTTTAGAAGAGGCAATGAGCTGTGCCTTGGAAGAAGAAAATTTTATGTATTATAAGAACCGTAGTAACATATTACCAAAAAACCCAAATTTTAATTCACAAAAACCAAAAATAAATTTGCATACACAAGCACATTATCCTGCTAATGTGAGACCAATATTTTCGAATTACCCCGTTCAGCAATTTTCAAATTTTATGCCTTCTTATAAACAACCAATCCCAAATTTTAATAATGGAAATAATCAATTTATGGGCTTTGGACAATTTAGGCAACCCGCAAATAATTTTAGACAATCGAATTTCCCAAATCAAAATTTTATGCAAAGAAACACTTTTACCCCAAGACCTTTTTTTAACCCCCAAAATCAACGCCCAACTTCTTCTGGAATATCACGCCAACAAAAGCCTGAGCCGATGGATACTTCTTCAGGGAACACAATCCTTAGAAGAAACCAACAACCACATTCTTCACAACGTAATATTGTTGTAGAAGAACTATATAATCAATCAGTCGAATCGATAAATGCCGACAATGATCAAAATGAAAATTTTCAAACTAGCAATGCTGAATTTCAATATTATTACCCGGAATACACCGATAATTCGCAATATTCGTATAATGACTCCAATACCGAATTTTCTTGTCTAGAAAATAACCCTTATGAAAATCAAATTGATTTTAATGAAGAAAATTTTCAGGAGAACCAAATTTCCAACAACCAAACATAATACTTTTAAATAATTATACAAATTCAGATTTACCAGTAATTTTCATACCCGAAATCAAAGCAAAATTTTTAATTGATACAGGTAGTGGCAAAAGTTTTATAAAGCCTAATTTAGCATACAAAATTTATTCAAATTTCATTTTTTCGGAACCTTTCTCAGTAAGGACAGCCCACGCTACGTCCATTCACAATGAAGTAATTAATATACCAATATTTCCTTGTTTTAATCATACAGGTAATCATAAGTTTTATCTTTTTGATTTTTCACCTAAATTTGACGGACTTTTAGGAATTGATTTTCTAACACATATTGGAGCTAATATAAATTTAAAACCTTGTTCTTTAGATACTCAATTTGTAACATTGCCTTTATATTATCAAAATAATATATCAAATTTACATAATTTTGAAACTATCGAAATAATAATTCCCCCACGTACATGTCAAAGAATCAAACTGCCTGTAAATCAATCGAATGGTTTAGGTATTTTAAAATATACAGATTTTGGTTGCGCAGAGATGCCAGAAGCTTTAGTACAAGTCATTGACTCCTACGCAACAACTATAATTACGAATAGTCGCGAAAACCCAGTTAAAATAAAAATATTTAATCCCATAGATATCGAAACCATAAATGAAGTAGAAAACAACTTCATAGAAAAAATGGAAACCGATACAGAAATAAATGAATATATGGATAATACACAAAAACAAAACTTAAAAAATTTAAGACTGTCACATTGTAATCAGGAAGAATACAGAGCTATTCGAAACTTATGTTACGAATATCGTGACATATTTTATTGTGAGGGCATCCCACTTACATTTACTAATCAAATTAAACATAAAATAAACCTAACCGATGACACACCTATATATACAAAGACTTATCGATATCCCGAAATTCATAAAAAAGAGGTTAAAACCCAAATTAACAAAATGTTAGAGAACGGTATCATTCAAAACTCAACGTCACCGTGGAGTAGTCCAATTTGGATTGTCCCAAAAAAGATGGACGCGTCCGGTAAACGTAAATGGCGTATCGTTTGCGATTTCCGTAAAATCAATGAACGCAGTATTGATGATAAATTTCCTTTACCAAATATATCGGATATTCTCGATAAACTCGGAAAATCTCAATATTTCACCACATTGGATCTAGCAACCGGTTTCCATCAAATAGAAATGGAACCGAATGATATCCCTAAAACAGCCTTCTCAACCGATACAGGTCATTATGAATTTAGACGCATGCCTTTTGGCTTAAAAAATGCGCCCTCTACATTTCAGCGAGTCATGAACAACGTCCTTCGGGGACTTCAAAATGAAATCTGTTCTGTATATCTTGATGACATAATAATCTTCTCTACGTCACTTCAAGAGCACATCGATAGATTAAAATCCGTTTTTGATAGACTTAGAGAATCCAATTTAAAAGTGCAGCTAGACAAATCAGAATTTTTACACAAAGAAGTTGCTTATTTAGGTCACAAAATTACAAGCGAAGGTGTAAAACCTAATCCTGATAAAGTCACCGCAGTTAAAAATTTCCCCATACCAAAAACCCAAAAAGACATTAAGTCATTTTTAGGACTAGCCGGATATTATCGTAGATTCATCAAAGACTTCGCAAAAATCACAAAACCCCTTACATTATGTCTCAAAAAAGGAGCGAAAGTTGAACACTCACCAGCCTTTATTCAATCCTTTAACCATTTAAAAGAATTGCTTATTAATGCTCCAATACTAAAATATCCTGATTTTGAAAAACCCTTTGTCCTTACGACAGATGCCTCAAATGTAGCCCTAGGCGCTGTTCTCTCTCAAGGCAACCCGCCAAATGACAACCCTGTAGCATTCGCGTCGCGCACTCTAAATGAAACAGAACAAAAATACTCAACGATTGAAAAAGAACTTTTAGGAATCGTTTGGGCATGTAAATACTTTAGACCTTACCTTTATGGCAAAAAATTTAAAATATATACTGACCATCGCCCATTAGTATGGTTATTTAACCTCAAAGAACCAAATTCGAAATTAGTACGTTGGAGGCTAAAACTTGAAGAGTATGATTATGAAATAATCTACAAAAAAGGGAAACAAAACACTAACGCTGACGCCCTTAGCCGAATTCAATTAAACGCAATCGAATCCGAATCATTAATAAATTACCCAGGCGATATAGACACCGACGTAACGCAATTCCTAAACGACCAATTTAACCCAGATATCCTTGACTCTGAAGTAGTGTCACAAACAATAGAAAGACTAGAACACGAACCTGAAACAACACCCAAAATTAATATTATTTCTGACATTCTAATAACTCCACCTATAACACAACTAACCCATTCTAATATTCCAATAAAACCACCCGTAACGGAAACAATACATAGTACAAATGCTAACGAAAATCATTCCAATATGACTATATTAGATGAAATTATTAATAATAAAGCTCATCAACTTATTATTAAAAAAGCACCTTATGACAAATATGTTAAAACCAAACGTGAAAATTTCGAAGGACATCAAATTATTCACGCAACATTACCCACTAATATTATAGTAATTACTAACTTTTTGAAAGAATATTTAACAAATAAAACAACATATGTTTATTTCTTTTCCAAAGAACTAAGAACCTATTTTCAACAAACAATGAATAACCATTTTAAAAATTTAAAACTTATAGAATGTTCAAAATTAATAAATAATGCTCAACCTGACGAACGAGAATTACTAATTAAATATCGTCATGAAGGCAAAACAAATCATAGAGGAATCGAAGAAACTTGCAAATTTTTAAAAGCAAATTATTATTGGAAATCACTTAAGGCAGATGTAACAAAATACATCAATAATTGTGAAATCTGTCAACGATCAAAATATAATCGAAAACCACCAGATCAACCTTTGATATTAACCGAAACGCCAAGCAAACCTTTCGAAATTGTTCATATCGACACTTTCATCATAGGTAAACAAAAATTCCTAACTATTATAGATAAATTCTCCAAATACGCACAAGCCTTGCCTTATACTGGAAATGCAGTGTCGTGCTGTGAACAGTTAATTAATTTCTTTTCCTTTTTACGTATTCCAAAACAAATAGTTTCAGACAACGGATCTGAATTTCAGAACGAAGTCGTTAAAGGCTTATTAAATACACATAATATTAAAATACACTTCACTACCCCCTACCACCATGAATCAAACTCCCCTGTTGAAAGGCTGCATTCCACATTAATCGAACACATTCGATTACTTCGAGAATCGGACCCCAATGCAGAAGTTACCAAACTTATGCCGTACGCAATTATTGCCTATAATAACACGATCCATTCTAGTACGAATTTTACCCCATACGAACTTGTCTTCGGACACACAGACTCTAGAGATCCTATGGATTTAATACCCGCTCATGTATATACCGAGTATGTCAATAATCATAAAAATAACACACAAATTTTGTACGACAAAATTACAAAGGAATCACGAGAACTAAAACAAAAAATTATAGATAGGGCAAACAAGGATAAAACCCCGACCAATTTAATAATAGGCTCACAAATTTATAAAAAATCAGATAATCGATCTGGAAAAATAAAAAAGAGATATTTAGGCCCATTCATACTAACGGCTATATTAGAAAATAATAAAATACAAATAGAAAATCCCAAAAATAAATACAAAGAAATCATACATGTTAACGAAACTAAAATAATACCCCTTGTTCCAGATGCTGGACCATCGTCGGCGGCTACGTAAAATTCCATGATTTAAATAAACATCCAGGAATACTACCATTCAAAATGGGAACCGCTAAACTTAAATCCAATCACTGGACATTCGTTCAAAATATTAACCTAACCCCTTTAATTAACCAATTTCAAAATATTCAAAAACAAGCAAAATCAATATACATAAACATTCAAAATAACAGCGAATACCATAAGGAATATTTTAATTCTTTTAATACATTATGTACACTTGAAAAAAGAATAGAAACTCTATTAGAACAAATTGTCCCAAATCAAGAAAATTATCGTAGTAAAAGAGGTCTTTTTAACCCCTTAGGTTCATTCATAAAAAGTATAACTGGAAACTTAGATCAAAATGACGCAGAGCAAATTGATGCCAAAATCACGAAATTACAAGAAAATCAAAATAAATTGAAAATTGACGCTATCAATCAAATTACACTTTTAGAATCCACTATTAATAAATTTAAAACAATTATATCTAATATCACACATAACCAAATGGTACTAAAGTCACGCATTTTACAAATAGAAAAAATAATTAATAAAGTTCAAATGGAACAAATAAGTAATCACGAATTTTATTTAATATATACAATAATCAATCAAATAACAACAATTTATCAATCAATCTACGATATTCTGAATAAGATTGAAATAGGTATCACTTTTGCAAAAATTAATGTACTTTATAATTCAATAATAGAACCAAATGAACTATTTATAGAAATAAAGAACTTACAAGATCATCTAGGCTCAGATAAACTCCCTTTAGAAGTAACTTATAAAAATATACTTAATTTCGAAAAAATTATAGAAATTAAAAGTTTCTTAAAAAACTTTAATATTGTATTTATATTTGAACTTCCTCTTGTGGAATCGGAGATATATCAATATTTTAAGTTATTCCCTTTACCAATTCCCAATAATCGATCATTTCTTGTAAATATTCCTTATAAACCCTACCTAGCATTAGGCAATACAAAATATGCCCATATGGACCAAAGATGTCACGAAATCCAACCACAAAAATATTTGTGCAAAGAAGCCCACACCACGTTTGTCGAAGACAGCCCCTCCTGTGCTGTTCAACTTATCAAACATCACACAAATATTACGTTTTGCCACCCATTCGAAACTCAAATGCACGAGATCCAGACAACAAAAATAATCGACGACAAATGGCTGATAACAGTACCAATACAAGTAATCGCCGTCATAAATTGTCAAAAATCCGAAGATAACATACCCTTATATGGTTCCTATCTTCTTGAGTCATCCCCAGGATGTAAAGTACGGATAAAGTCAATTACGCTTGAAACATATAAATCAAGTCAATTAACATTTAATGGAATTAATCTACCTACCCTTAATTTAAGTCTGATTAAGGAAAACCGAGATTCATTCTACAACCCTCCTAGTATGGACTTAAACTACGTAAACCTAAAAACTACTAAAGAAATCGAAGCCAAATTGGAAAACCAAAAGAAGGCCCTAGAAGAAATGACCACAACGATTTATGTAAAGAAGACCAGTTTTTGGACAATTTTACTTTACATATTCATTTCAATAATTTTTATATTTTTCATATACAAAAAACTTGTAAAAAAGTCTAAGAAAAAACAATTAAATGCAAACTCTAATACTTTAGATATTGAAGAAAATAATAGAATTTTCTAAAATATTAATAATCTTTAAACCTTTTTGGAAATTTTTGAAAACACGTCTTTAAGAACGTGCTTTCAACTAAGAGGGGAGGAGTTACGTTCCCGTGAGAAATGCAATTCTGCATTTATGCACTTGCAATTCTTAGACTTTTATCTTTTCGTTCTCATGCAACATAAGCATTACTGAACTTATAAATATAACTAAAATGCATTTTGTAGTCAGTTCTCTTTGTACGCTTATGAAATAAAATTGATTTTTTAAAAATAATTTCTCGTGTTTCGAGTTGTTAACTCTGTGTTCATTTTTTTATTTAGACATATTTCTATATTATTCATCTCACTTGGTTTTGCTTTACAAAAGCAGCAAACTTCCATCGAACTAGTCTGAGTTACCGTTTGCGCAATTTTACCATCTATCATGGTAAACAAAAGAACATGGTGAATTTCATATATTTTCTGATTTATGGTTACTATTGTTTTTTTAAATTCCTTATTTCGTGGTTCACTCTGTCTATTTCTTTTTTTGTACTTTCTGGAGTTTCCTTTATATACTCAAATTTAATGGGTCTGCATAGTCTAGTAGATGATGGTTTGGGTTTAACCCAAGAACTCATTATCAGTATTATTCTTTTCGATACAATATAGCATCACATACCATTTTTCACACAAAAATCTTCGGTGCGAAACAAAAATACATATTTAATTTACCCACGTTAAATATATTGTAAAGTTAGGATTAAAAAATGATTTTATTACTAGAAAATGAAAGGCAGGAAATTTTTCTTGAGTCAAATGATAAATACCCAATGAACTAAATACTGTACGGAGTGAAACAAAATATACATTAAAAACACAAACACTTCTAAAGAATTCTTTTTATCTAACCTAGCTGATTTTCGCTTTCCTCCGAGGACAATTCTTTGGTTAAGTCCATATCGATTAAATAAGGCGCTATATAGTCATCCGATTCCCTAGCTTTCTTTCTAGCAGTTTTCTGTAAACTTGAAATTAAAGAGTCTGAAATTATTAGTAAATTATTTAATAAGTCTTTATTGGAATGAATTCTTGACGTTTTTCTGGTGTAACCTAAACGGTTTTTCCTAATTTCTTTGTGTCTTGCCTCTAAGCCTTTCTCAGACAGGTGTCCTGTTGGAAGATCAAAATGAGAGATGATATCTTTCCTATGTACAATTAGCATATGAAGAGTACTAGGTATATAGCACCAATTATAGTGCTTTATATATAAATCTCTAGTCTGCTTTGTTAAAAGCTTAAATTTATTTAAATTAAATTTTTTGCTACAATTTTTAAAATTAAATCAATTTTGAATATTAATTGCTCGTCAATTCCGGTAAATTCAGAATTGAGTTTAGGATCTTTGAAGAAACGCCTAGCCATCATTAGATGTGCAATATCCAGGTTTTGGAACATCTATCAACAATCCTATTTTTGTTTCAAAATTTTCCTAAATTTCCCTTTTTCGTAATAAAAGATTCGCTTTGTTTTCATCTCCTCTAACTACCCACGACTTGAAAGGCAACTTATAGCTAATATGCAAAAGAGTTTCAAAGCCCTTAATCCAACATTGTAATGAAGAAAGTCCATATTTATAGCTTCCCCTGAATTTATTTCTTTTTGCGATATCTGCACTGGTCATTAAATTTGGTGTAGCCCCACAAACAAAGCAGTTTTGAGTAGCATTATAGTACCAGATAATGTATTAATGGCACTTCCGTCCAGCATTGTAAAAGGCATCTTGTATTTTACTATTGCTCGTTCAATTTTGTTTATATGAAACCTTTGCAAATTTTCAATATCTGCGGATACTCTTTGTCCCTCTGCTTTTACAATATCTTTTCATGGGCCTACAAAACATGGCGAACGATGGCCTGGGATTTTTCCAAACTTCCTTTTTATTGTTGTCGTCAATAAGTGTCAGACGAACAAAAGCTGTTAACATCAAAAAAATTGGCCGATTTTCAAGCATTTTCGATTGATTTAGTTGAGACTACCGATTTAGCTGTCACAGCCCAGTTAGCTTTTTTTATACAAGGTGTTGATGAAGTATTTGTACCTAATAGTGACAGAGGAATTACTGGCTTTACGGCCACTACAAGGGACCACTACTGGAAAAGATGTTTTTGCCGAGGTGCAAAGTCTGCAGCTAATATTAGTAGTTTAAAAATCCAACAGGGAAGAGTGTAAAATGAATTTCACTTTCCACGCTGCCATTCACGCCGGTAAACAGACCGGGGGGAACCGGATGTTCCCGTACTAGTTGGGGGGTAAATTCACACTCCCGCCATCACATACCCTCTCAAGTGGAGGGGATGGCCGAGGATCGGACTCCTCGATAAACTGTAGGGCCCGTCTGGCAGACATTGCCCAGACGGAAAATTCCTTTCCTTATATCAGAAGGGTGATTCTAGTCCCCTTCTCCGTGTCCCTTTTATCTCCCTATATGTTGTCTGAACAAAAAGTGAACGGAAATTGGTTAGAATGGCCATTGTAGCCTAGACCACTAAACCAGAAATGTCAAGTCAATAATTTTTGAGCAATAAGGTTTGGAATGGATAATTCTGAAGGAAAGGGCAACCACTCTGAATTTTGAAGAATGTGATTTAATAATTCTGCATTGCATTATTCAGCAATAAAACTTGTGCTCTAAGTCCATTCGACCCCGCGGTCTTAACCATCGCCAGTTTAAAGCATTTTTGGATGAACTCTCTTCAGAATACGATGATGTGACATACTATTGTGAAGTAAGGTGGCTAAGCAAAGGTAAAACACTAAAAACATTTTATGACCTTAGAAAAGAAATAGCTGATTTTATGGAAATGAAAGAAAAAACATTGCCGCAAATTCATGATCCAACAAAGTTTCGTGACTTGGCATTCCTGGTAGACATCAAAGGATACTTAAACGACCTGAACTTGAAGCTTCAAAAACAAGGGCAATTGGTAAATCAGCCGTACAGTCATCTTAAAGCTTTTCGAAACAAAATGACTGTATTAAAAATTAAAGTTTCAAACTTGGTAATGTGACCCAGTAAACCTTTACGTATCTGTAGCATCTGAAAAAATAAATTCTGCATGCTCCGTCTCTTTTTGGCAGTCAAATCAAATTTTGGTTTATATATATGTATAATATATATATATATATAACAAAATTTTCATATATATATATATATATATATATATATATATATATATATATATATATATATATATATATATATATATATATATATATATATATATATATATGAAAATAATGTTAAAAATCAGTGATCCATTATAAGTGTTGACTAGTGTATATAGTATTACAAAGTTATAATTATTTATTAAGCTTTTTTTGCCAAAAAATGATTCTTCCGAAATTTTTTTTTGTTGAAATGTGTTTATTTCGAGAAAAGATTTATAGTGAATCCAAAAAAAAAAATGAGAAAACTAAAAATCTCTACAAGAGCCTTATTTGCTTTCAGTTTAAAATGCAGCATTTCCCTTACCTTCCACAATTAAACATTTTGATTAAATTGAAAAAAACGTCTTTCTAATTCGGTAAACCGAACTTAAAACTCATCTCATTCAGAGCTTATCATGATTTACGCGGAGATTAACTTGAAGCACATACGCTTGCCATTTCAGATATGGGTATATATATTTCTAGTGGCATTATATTTCACAAAACTGACGGTAATATTTTTAACGTAGTTTTCTTTTGGTCCTGTCATAATTTCAGGTTTTAAAAATATGTGGAAACAATTATATTAAATTATGTATTATATAATTGCAGAAATGAAACACGCGAAATCTTACCTTTTTTACTGTAGAAACACCGAGATATAGTTTTTCTTTCCTACAATTACGAAACCAGGTCTCTTAGAGGTATTATAGACGAACCATCGCTGATTTTTATGATTCCACTGTTATAATGTATATTTCAACTTTTATAAAACAATAACAAATAGGAAACATATCACAATATATTTAAAACATATTTAGAAATACATACATTTCATCGTCAAAAATACGCCATATTTGTTACTAGAGTCTAGGGATTTTTGTTGGTTACGTGGTCATTTTGGTACAATGGAATGGTATAGCATTTACTAATCGAATTAAATTAAAATTGTATGTTAAAAGTCAAATTGCGTTTTGGTGGTGATGTAAAAAAGTGAATCTATATTAAAACAAGGATTTTTTTTTAACAAAACCTATACTATTAGGTGGATCTGTCCCGTTAGGCGTTAGGTTAGCTCAGGTTCACTGGTAAAACCATCATTAAAGCCACAAACCTTCTATAAAGTCGTAAAATCACACAGGACCTTAAATTCCACCCAGAACCCGTCAATCACAACACGGTTTAGCATACATGAGTATTTCAAATTTGATTTCGTACACTTAACATGTGATTTTGTGGTTTTAATGATAATTTTATCGCTGAACCAAAACGTAATCTGATTTTTAAAACACAACTACATACAAAAAATATAAGTTTCATTAAAAAAAATCTAGAAAAAAAAAATTGTCTGAACCGGGATTCGAAAACACATATGAAAGTCGAGAACCCTACCACTGAGCCACGAGACTAAAAATTCAACGACTTGTTTATACTCCGCGGAAATAAATGACGAACCAGGAAGAATCTGTGTTTTGATTGGCGAGTTCTGTTTGAGATTCAAGGTCTTGTTAAAAAAACACGTGATAAGTTAACCTTTACATCGAAAATCAGATTTGAAATACGCGCGGACTCTAAAAGGGTGGTTGTGGAGTTGTTATTGCGCTATCCGCAGACACTCGAGAATAGTTGGCGATACACCATTCAGTTGTACAAAAATATCCATGCAACCAAAAAAAAACTGAACATAAACTTTTTAAATTTCTAAATGTGTTTTAAATGCATCGTAAGGTTTTTACTATTTATTATTCTAGTATTGTTGTGTTTGTTTTTAGTCAATTCAAATTCATGATCAGCAGCCCACAATCTATAAATGAACCAAAATTCATAAGTCGGGGCCGTGGTTAACTTAACCGAAGAATTACCGATGAAAATATTATAAGGCTTTTATATAATACCTAGGTGATACTGAAAATAAGTAAAACGTTTAATTATCATAAAATACTTACAGTAAAATATAAATTTGTCTGACAATTTTTCAAAACATATTTTATAAAAAATTCTATTACAATTGTGCTTTACCCTAACAATAATAGTGTAACGGATTTAGTCCTAGTTATAGATTTGTAAAGTTTTAGGTCTATTTATTTAATATTTGTAATTTTAATGAAGTTCAGGTTTAGTTTTATAATAATCCTTCTAGAATATTCTATTAGGTCTAATTCTTTTCACCTTGTAGTATGTAGATTATTCGAGAATTTTCTAGATTATTCTATCCTTTTCTAAGGTATATATAACCGCGCTGCAAAGCATCTTTTTGATTCAGTTTAGTTATGGTTTAATTTGAGATTTGAAACTGTAAACAAGTTGATAGTGACAAGTTTTAGGTTGTCATAATTAGATTGTTAGTTGTAACCTGTGTTTATTTGTGCTACCTTAAGTTGTATTCGATATAAAACGTATATTCAAAAACTACGTGTTTATGTACCGGCTAATCCGGAATATTTGATGTCAGAAGTGGGATGATGATTCAGTTTAAACAGAAGAGGTTAGAATTGCTTAATAGTAGAAAAGAAATAGAAATCAGCAATAATTATGGAAGTAAGTTTAGATTCCCTGAACAACTTAGCGATTGAAATGCAGAATGACATAGGAAAGAACCATGAAGAAGCGAAAAGTTATTTTGAAGACATGAAGAGAACCCAAGAAAACATGAAGCGAAACCTAGAAGAACTGAAACAAGTGCAAGACATTAGAAAGAATCAAGAAGACATTAAGAAAGAACTTAAAAACATGAGAAGGACGCCAGAAAACGTGAAACAAGAAACGCAAGACAAAGAAATGATTCAAGAAACCAGAACTTAAATGAAAAATAAGAAATAATGTCGAAGACTCGATGCAAGAACAAGAAAGGGTCATAACAAGATACCTAGCGAATGTTAAAAAATATTAGAAATGAAAAAAAATACATTGTAGAACCAATATGTGAAACCAGAAATGAAAAATATAAAAGAAGGGCAAGAAAATTTAAGAGACTAAAAAATTGGACGCAGAAATACGACACCTTAGAAACAATCAAGATAATATAAAACGTGAACTTACATAAGACTTCAAACAGAAAATGGGTCAAATGGAGAGACAAATACACATATAAGTACAAAAATAAAATTAAAGAAGTTTAATTAATTGTTGCTTTAACTTGAAAAGACGACATAGAAAAAAGTCCAAGGTGTACGATCCCATGTACTAAAATTGGACAGAAAAAAGTTGGTAAAATGTGTCTTCCCAATGCTAACAAAAATATTCATGTAATACCTACCGCCTACAAAGAACAGTGATTTAAATTGCTGTCTTGAAAGAGGATATTTTGCACACTGCCGGAAACAATCAATGATTACTCCAGTTTCAAAAATTATAAATCCTGTTAGTATGAATGACCTACGCCCAGTAAGCTTACTTCCTGTTTTATCCAAGGTACTAGAGAGAGTAGTTCATTTGCAAATCTCCGATTATTTTAATAAAAATAAAATAATTCCAATATACCAATCTAGCTTTATAGAGGGAGAAAATACAACTTCTGCTCTCGTAAGATCTCTTGATATAAAGTTGGCTGTTCTCTAGGTACAACTTGGTTATTCACAGGCGTTTGGTGTGATCGGGTATGAGCTGATTTGTGCTAAGCTGTTATTTTTAAGGCCCAACTTATCCAATACATAGATAGTTGTAAGAATCAAAAACAGTGTCCCAAGATTCCATACTTATGGTACATACACCTGATAATTTCTTATTACCTTTGAATTCAAACCTGCAGGCAAATGCTCATTATCCAACCCTGATATTGCTTCACATGTGCTGAATCATGATCTAAGTACTATTCTGCAATACTCCAAAGAACATAACTTGGAATAAATTTAAATAAAATTGAAGCTCTTCTTTTTCTGTTTTAAATTTAATATTGGATATGACACTATAAAATTTTCAAACTGTGCCAAAAAGTTTGAAGTGTATTTGGATATCAGGTTTCATCAACATGTGCAAAGTCTACTACAAAAGTTATAATTATTTTGGCTACAATATGGGTTTTAGGTAGTTTAGTGGAGGAATGGCGATGTATTTATAAGTGCATAATAAATTCGATTATTATTATGTTGTCTCACAGTATTCCTGTGGTTGTATTTTATACTGACGGGTTATACCAAGTCAGTACAAAAAATAAAAATAAAAAAGAGGAAAGAAAGAAGAAAGGAAATTGAAAAAAAACAACTATTGTGTATTAAGAAATGATCTAACTATGCTACATGTTTTCAAAATGACCGATTTATGGATGTTCCTGTAAATGTCTGTATTAAGTCCTAATGGAGCCAAATGCGGTGTAAACGTTGTTGGGTGAGACCTGTTACTGATATGACGAGAGGAACAATGATGACTCTTTCCTGTTTCCATAGCCTTTTTACTTCCATTGCCAAGTCGGTGTATTTGGCGATCATCTGACTGTATTTCGCGTGGATGTTCTCGTCGTTGGGGACAGCCATGTCAATTAAATAAGTGATTTTCTCTTTTTTGGATTGAAAGGTAATATCGGGTCTATTTGCGGAGATTGTTTTTTCTGTGTGGATGTCAATGTCCCAGTAGAGCTTGTAGTCTTCGTTTTCAAGTATAGATGTTGGTGTATAATGGTAGTAAGGGTCTGTTAGATGTTGTGGCTAATGCCACCTTCGCTGAGGAGTTGTGTCTCGCGGTGTATTCAGTTCCGACCATTATTCTACATCCAGTCGTTATGTGAGCCATCTTTTCTCTCTGCTGGTGACATCTCCTGCAACTGTCATCTTGAATGGTTGTGTCTTTGATGATGTGCTTTTGGTAGTTTCTGGTTGCTATGACTTTGTCCTGGATGGCAAGCAGGAAGCCTTCTGTTTCAGGGAACAGCTGCCCTTCTTGTAACCACGTATATGAAAGCTTTTTATATATATGGTCTTGCTTTATGTGGAATCTGTGTCTTCCGTGAGGTGTTTTTTCAGACCAGGTGTTCATCTTTTCTAGTTGTTATTGGATGTGACTGTGACTGTGAATCTAATGCGTGGCTCGTTTCAGACAGGTCGAGCGGTGTATAATTCTTGTCTGCCTTCACTATTGCCTTGTGGTGGTTAGTTTGTTTGTTGTGGAAGAATTTTCTGAATTCGTAAATTTGTTTTTTATTTAGTGATTGTATATCTATAATTCCCCTTCCTCCTTCTTTTCTCTCGATAGTGAGTCTTTCCTTGCATGCGTATTATTATTATTATTATTATTAAATTCGTCAAAAATAAGACGCCGAAGAGACGATGTCTGATCAGGGCAATTAAAAATTGGAAGGGAACAAGATAACGAATTTAGTCCTAGTTACAAATTTGTAAATTTTTAGGTCTATTTAAGCTTAGTTTTTATCCATGTGACGCCTATGTTAGTATCAATAATCCTTCTCGAATGTTCTATTAAGCTTAACTCTTTTCACTCTGCAGTATGTAGATTATTCGAGAATTTTCTAGATCATTCAATCTTTTTCTGAATCCTATATTATAATCGCACATTTAAGTTTTAGGTACTCATAGTTACGATCGTTAGCTGTAACGTCTGTTTACTTGCTCTATCTTAAGCTGTGTTCAAAATAAAGCGTATATTGAGAAACTACGTCTTTATGTGCCGGCCAATCCGGAATAATGGTGAAAGCAATATTCCAATAAGAACCACTCTGTAGTGCCAATGTGCCTATAAACTAATTCTTGTGTATACCACAGCTTAAAGCATTTTATTTAAATAAACTTTACAAATTGGGATACGATATTGTTATAATATGCGTTGAATTGCTTTTTAAACTAGAAAACGACTTTTAAAATTACATGTTCCAAAATTCTTTTCCTTGATTTATCTGTATATTCAGTACATCTTTTTTTAACTTTTCATATTTTCAAAATGCTTCTATCACTGCGAATTGGTGACAACAAAAGCATATTTCATTCATGTTGTGTTCCCGCAACCCTCAATATTTTTCAAGCTTATCGGCATTTACGCACTGATTGAGCCGAAAAAAACGTAATTACAATTTTGATATAAAAACAGCTATATATAATCCTAAAATTCGGTTTTGAGCTACTCTAAACCACATATCAAACAAATTACTTTTTACCAGGATACATATAAAACATTTTTTACATGAAATAATACAAGGGTTTTCAGCAAAAATGCAGTTAAATCACATTTTTCCATTGAACCTTTGATACACATTTTTTTTAAAGCTTAAAGAGTTAATATTAAAACAAAAACGAATATAATACAGTTTTTTACCTTTTATTATAAAACCTTGAATGTGCCACATTTTAGAGGTAGGTGCTCCTAATTCGATAAATTCGTTTCCGCCTATTTTACATTCCCGTAAACCAGTCTCGTAAATCTTTTTTGGAGATATGGAAATCTCAAACTTAAAGTCACGCAAACGAGCAATCAAACCGGAGTGCTTGGTGATCGTACAATTATATTTTTAGATAGGGCATAAAATTTCTCATTCTCAGAAACATTTGTAATGTGTGTATAAAGCTTTTTTGGCAGGAAAGTAAATATATACAGACGGGTTCTTGACACATCATAAGCGTCACAATTGCTGAATATCAGGTTTTTTTTTAACAAAACAATATTGTTAACGATAATTTACACATAATTGCAAAATATGTTCATGGATACTTTATCATTAGCGTTCTAAAAATATATTTGCCGCCAATATGTTACCTACAGATAAACTTAAGGGTTGTCGCTTATGATATTCTTTGGGGCGCTTAAGATAGTTTTTTACTTCCTACTACGTAACAAATTAGTTATTAATTATTTAGAATATTTTCATTACAAAACTGCTATTAAAACAATCTGTTACTGATTGTTTTAAATGAAGATATTCTTTATTATTGCTTTTAAAATGAAATAGGATTAAAGTAAAGATATTACTATGTTTTTAAACAGTTATAGTCTTGCCCTTCGATTTTATATTAAGCTTAGACTATAAAACAAAGGATAGACTCAACATTTCATTCATAAATAGGTTCGAAAATTGAATCTATTATTGTTTTTCACGTGCTATGTGTGCGAAAGACAACATATATCTTCCTCTGCGTCGCGGGTCCCAAAAATGGCAACCCTGGTGGCTTTCACTATACACTGAACCAGCGGCGGCTTGTTTATCTTTAATTTAATATATGTTTATGGCAAACAATTTAATGTGTTTTTGCCAATTTTAAGTATATGTTAGACGCGTAGTCTGAAATTCGGAAATGGACAAAAATCAGTTTTTGATATGCCGCGTACGAAAAAAAAATATACTTAAGGTTACAGAGCAATAACTAATATATTTATATCTACTACTTAACATAACGGCACGTCACTGCCATTGCTATGGTAATCGTTTATACATAGCCAACTTATAAAATGAGAAGGCGAGCTCAAACGTGTCAACTCGTTCAAAATAGCAATTGCTTTAGTTTTAGTACTATCTATTAGCTTTTTTGGTGGAAATATTATATATAAGGTAGGTGCCTTTTAGATAATATATTAAATACATTTTTAAGATTACTATTTCATAGCTGGCCATGTAATTTAAAGTGATATGTAAAATTGATGCAAAATTTCAAAATTTTTTGGGTTCAGAAAAAAAGGGTCAGTATGGTTCTTATAAATTTATCGTTTTTAAGTAGTTTGTATTGTCTCAAATAAGTCTATCAAAAACTTAATTTGCTCAGATTTGCACAAGTAATTAAATTATTTATTTTTAGTTACCGATATGGAAATAGAAAACAGCGATATTTTTGAAGTATGGGTTTCGGCGGAAAAAACTAACAAACATGGCGCTGTCTTGACAAAAATTTTAAATTTCCTAAATATATCTGAGGACTCAAAATATATTGAAAAAGAATGTCGTGAAGATTCACACCTCTTTTGTTTATCCGTTGACAAGAAGTGGCAGAAATCTGCACGTATACGTGACCGTTTTTTGCGCGATTACAAAGAGTGGCTTGAACAAAAAATACACATGACGGAGGCTTAGAGATCATATATAGAGCACCCTAGAATTGTTCAAAATCATGTTGCTGGACAAAGACGTGGCCGTCCTCAGTTACATTTTCAAGAATGCAGTACAAAAACAAAAAAGGCGTGTCGAAGATTTACATAAAAATTACAGCTATGAAGAAATGAAGAATTATCTTTCGCCACTCAACAATTGACACCTTTTTCAGGATCAAAAGACAATTTTAAGGCTTTATCGTGCCAGCAAGCTTTAGCGTTGTATTTAGATTTATCTTTAACAGAGCGAAAATATAATATTTTGCGTTCTGTTGTAAATAACTTACACAAAGACTGTTTTCCTCGAATAGCTATCATCCGGGAGTATAGAAATCAGCTACTGCCACAAAATATTGATGTTACCGAGTGCGGTGCGGAAGTAATCTAACAGTTCATAGCATACTAAAAAATCTTAAAGGTTGTTCTTATTTATCTGAGGGTGCTTTACTAAATTTGGTTTGTAAATATGGGTTTGATGGAAGCTCTGGACATAGCACCTACAAACAAAAGTTTGAAAATTCCGAAATGACTGATGAATATTTATTTCTAGTGGCTCTGTCACCTATTCAACTTTTATTAAATTTATATTCGCCAAAGAAACCTCAAAATTAGTTTTAGAAGAAGAATCTAAAATTAAGAGCAATAATTTATCTGATTTTGAAATATTATTTGAGGGAAAAAGCCTTTGTGTAAGTTATAGTTTGTTAATGTTCGTCGTAAGTCGTAAAAAATATATTCAATCAGAATTCAAAGCTAAACTTGGGTTGATAGTCGATAAACCAAAATCTGGTTATGGATCGACGAATACAGCGAGAAGGTTTTTTAGTAACGTTGATCTTAGTTCCTCAATAACCGTTGTCGACAAAGAATTAATAATAAAATTTTCAATTATTTTATATAAAATTGCTAGTGGTAAGAAAATTAATGTAGTCAGATTTGGCAAGTTGCTTGGTGAGACATATATATATATATATATATATATATATATATATATATATATATGTGTGTTGATTTTTACTCCTTCACGGATGGAAAAATACAACGTGTTTTCATTCCGGGTGAACATCCGTTCACTACTGTCGTTCTGAAAAGAACAGTTTTGCTGACGTTTCGCCAAAAACACATTTGGCATTTTCGAAGCTTTCTTTCTCGCGTCCGAATAGAGCCTAGAATAGACCAAAAAACTAGTTCAAAATGGCGGTTTAATAAAATAAAACATCTAAGATAAGATGGTACGTCATCCTACGTTGGAAACGTGGCATATTCCAAAGAAAAAAGTGGAATATCTAAGTTATAGATAATGCAAAAAAACCAAAAAAAGAACTAAAACTTTAAAAAATATTTTTAAACTTACTAGAATAATGAAGTGCTATTTTCAAAATATCTTAGTAGGAAAATTAATTAGAATATTTTTATTTATGAGACAGTGATGTGGAGGTAAATTGTAAAATTTGTGCTTTTTTCAGATGTTTTCATTTTAGGTTAGTTATTTTTATTTCAGCAGGAGCTTATTAGATTTTTATGATTTTCAAGCACTCAAATACCAGATCTGATATTTCGTTTTAGCATCATATTTATTTTAAGCTGGTAACATATTTGAAATTGAAATTCGCAGTTTCCCTGAATCCAAATATCACTGCAACTCTAATATATGCGAATGCAAAATTAGTTTCTGTAGCATATTCTGCCAGAAATGTAATCCTATTATATTTTACGTGTTGCAAACAACCTAGTGAATTTTAACGGAAAAACAATTGTTCTAGATATTTTCCGTGCGATCTATATACAATAAATTCAGGATTATTCAGAGTTTATTTTGTTTTCGCAGTACAAAGAAAAATAATAATTTACGGAAAAATTAGCGATGAGAACATGTCACGACATCACACATTAAAAAATCCTCCGGATAGAAAAACAGATGAGGAATTACGCTTCTGTAGCTGATATGTGCCTTTCAGAATGTTTATAAAGGCTGTCACTAACATAATGTATTTGCCGTTTTGCCAGCGCTCCAGAAAGATTAATGAACGGATAATCTCTAACCTTTTTTCACGTAGCAAAGCTTTTTCAACTTTTTTTTTGTCACCAGATTGCTTTTTAATTCTGTATTATTTGCAATATAGTATTGGTACTTTCTTCTGGTAAAATTAAAAAATATACTGTGTATACCATACTTGAAGGTGTATTAGACATGTTAGTCAAGAATAAAAAACTATTAATTTGTAATTTTCTGGCTATAGCTTTGATAAATGATAGAAAACCAACATATTATCTTCGAGAATGAACTTTAGGATAATCCAAATTAATAATCGATTTGTCGATTGATCAATTTTTTCGAATAATCGGCTTTTTTGAACAATCAGTTTTTGCGATTAATCAATTTTTAATTATTAATTAAATATTTTTGATAAAATCAATATTTTTATCATTTGAAACGTTAATATTTAATTCATATCAAAGTTCATATTGTTCAAGTTTAACTCGATATATTTGATTGCATTGTCATACACGAATACACTATTTGATTCATTCTATTGCACAATATATAGTCGATACATTGTGTGATAAATAATTGATTTAATGTCTAATAGTATTATAGTCAAATCAGTTTTTAAAAAAAGGTAATCTAATAATCTGGAAATCAATTATATTGTCCACTCCTCATTATCTTTGTAAATATAATTTTAAAACTGCGATGTTCCTAGATTTATTGAAGTTAATTGCAAATTGTTAAAAAATATTGACAGGTGCTTTGCCAACTAAGGAGGACATGTGAATAACTAGAATTTACAATTTTTAATTTTATTTGTCATTTTTTCGAGTCGTCGAATAGCTCAAAAACTATCCAAGTATAGACATATCATACATTTTTGCAAAGGGAATAACAGGGAAAATGTAAAAAATCAAAATATACAGGGCATTTCATGTAAAAAAACCAAAATTTGGTTTGGTACTAGTTTCTGACGCATCCTGTATATTCAAAATTATTTTTTCTAGAAATATCCCTGTAATCTGTACAACTTTTGTATTTATTATTTGTTTCTATCTATAAAAATATACCCTGAAAATGGGTGGCGAAATATAAATGATATCTCTGTACATATATATATATATATATATATATATATATATATATATATATATATATATATATATATATATATATGTCATAAAAAGTCAGCAGCACCGGTTCGGTTCCTGCTACTACCGGTACATTAACTTTAACTACAGCGAGACTTGTGAAAAAAAACATCAGTTCTTTGATGTCCGGAACTTAGATGATTACATTTCAGGATGGATTCCTAGACAACCTAAAAGTTGATTCCTTTTTCCTAAGTGAAAGGTATTAAGTATCAAAATATCAAATTCCAAGGAAGCAAATCAACAAAATATAATAAAACCAATAAATATTAAACACAACAGAATTTTTTAGTGTTGATTTCCCACTAAGATCCCTTAAATTTGGGTCTGATTAAGTCAGATAAGTTAGAAATCGATGAGGCCAAAATGGCGAGCCCTTTTAAAATCCAAAATGGTCCTGTTCCAGCTGACAAGAGGTATTAATACTCGAAATGACGTATGCTTCGACAAGTTAGCCATTATAAAGGGACAAATTATTTATTATTTAAAGAATAAAAATACTAATGATAAAAATGGCATTTGACTAAGCATTAACTAATCAGACGGCTCAGTGTGTGGCAGAAAAATGATTCTAAACTTCTGTTAAATTTATTACGTTATTAAAAGTTTTTGTGCAACTGGCTATCAGAATTTTAATTAATAATTAATAATAATTTTCTAGAATCATCAATAGTTATTCGAGCAAGTAAATACATTATAACATAAGGCGGCGTCAAAGGTTAAAAACCAATTGCGATGCAAACTAAAGTAAATGAAGGTGCCTATTACAATACAGCATCCGGTGGACATTTAACACAGCTCCATAGATGCCAGATTTCCCAGTTCGGAACCACTCTAAGAGTGAATTGCGACAATGAAATTAATAATACCATTTAATATTTATACAATACAAATACTAATAATTGTAATTATTTCCTAGAATCATCAATACGTACGCGAGCAGAAAAATAAATTGAGACCTCAAAATTGCGGTGCAAAGTAAAGTAAATGAAAGTACCTATTACGAGACAGCATCGAGTGGACACTTGACAAAGTTCCATAGATGCCAGATTTCCTAGTTCGGAACCATTCTAAGAGTGAACTGCGACAATGAAATTAACGATACCATTGAATATTTATAGAATACAAATACTAATAATTTTAATTATTTCCTAGAATCATCAATACATACTCGAGCAGAAGATTAAATGGTAACTTGAGACCTCAAAATTGCGGTGCAAATTTAAGTAAATGAAAGTGACTATTACGAGACAATATCGGGTGGACATTAACAAAGTTCTATAAATTTCGGATTTCCCATTTAAATTAATGACACCATTTAATAGTTACAGAATAAAAATTCTTAACATTTTAATTATTTCCTAGAATCATCAATACATACTCGAGCAGAAAAATAAATTGTAACTTGAGATCTCAAATTTGCGGTGCAAATTAAAGTAAATGAAAGCGCCTATTACGACACAGCATCAGGTGGACATTTGACAAGTTACATAGACGCCAGATTTTCCAGTTCGCAACCACTCTAGGAGTGAATTGCTACAATTAAATTAATGATACCATTTAATATTTATAGAATAAAAATACTAAAAACTTTAATTATTTCCTAGAATGATCAATACAAACTCGAGCAGAAAAATAAATTGTAACTTGCGACCTCAAAATTGCGGTGCAAATTAAAGTAAATGAAAGTGTCTATTACGAGACAGTATCGAGTGGATATTTGACAAAGTTCCATAGATGCCGGATTTCTCATTTCGGAACCACTCTAAGCGTGAACTGCGACAGTAAAATTAATGATACCATTTAATATTTATAGAATAAAAATACTAATAACTTTCATTATTTCCTAGAAATATCAAGATTTACTCGAGCGGACAAATAAATTGTAACTCGAGACCTCAAAATTGTGGTGCAAATTAAAGTAAATGAAAGTGCCTATTACGAGACAGTATCGAGTGGATATTGAACAAAGTTCCATAGATGTCAGATTTCTCAGTTCGGAACCACTTTAAGTGTGTGAACTGTGATAGTGAAGTTTATTTATAAATTTTGTTTAATTAATAGTTTATATTTACAATTAAATTACTATTAATTACAAATTAAAGAAAATATAAGAATTCAATTTTAATGAAAATAAAATTACAATATTAAGTAATAATAATAGCGCTAAATGAGTTAATGTCCAGTAATAATAAAGTTCAAGCCAGTCCAACTCCATTGTTCTATCATTATACAAGTAATTCAAGCGGGAAGTCAAAACAATGTTTAACTTTCATGACATCTAATGAGCATTCACGTGTTGTTCCACGTGTCTTCTATTATTATTCATACGAGCGGCGATTTTAAGTCATACATCACCTTAACTGGAAGTTATCTTGACAACTTAACAACAAGTTTGCGAGAATATTATTAATAGGGCTATAGTGTCTGAACAAAGTTTTGTCAGTTAAACATATGTAACGCATACGATCCGAACTGTGATAAACCATATGCTGCTAACACCTCTTAAATTAAAAGGAGATATAAGGGTTAATAGGCAAATAAATGGAATTACAAATTGACAGGATTAAATTTCTTTACATCTACCTCAAATAGAAATATTTGATTGAAATAATAAAATTTCGTGATTCAGCATTAGGTCACATACAGGGTGGAAAAACAAGAAAAATAAATTATAAGAAAGTTGTAGTTTGCCACAAAGCAAACTTACATTTTTTTTTAAATGGAATACTCTGTATATTGTTTTATTTCAGATTCCTCCCCTTTTGGCCATTCACCCAATATAGAATTTGTGGGGCCTATATAGAGTCATTCAAGATTTATGGCCACTTTTCGAAAATATCAGAGGTACAGGGAGTTCCATCCCTGTATTTTGTAAGCCTAGTTGATACACCTGATTTTTCTGATTATGATATATATAGACATTTATTTTAAATATTAACATCAGAAACACTATTTTTACAATAAACTCGGTTGGCGCGGCAGTAGGCCATCAATCGTCGACGCGCTTGTTTTGAATGCCACGTATTATATCTGACAACACTTTTGCCAAACGTGTCTTTAGAAGTTTAAAGTGAGTTATTCGGAGCAGGAAAAAATTTTAATTATAAAGCGCAGCAGAACATGGCGCAAAAATCGTGTTTACGATCATTTGGATTAATGTAATATTTATTATACGAGGAACTTATTGAATTTAGCCATTAGCTTTTTAGTAAAACATGTTAAATAATAAGATTTGTGTTCTTTTACGTTCTGAACAGAACGTCACAAGTTGTGGTGTAGTGTGGTTAGAACTCTTGTATTTTGATCTATCTTCCACCACAGGTTCCAGTGTTAGGTCTCTTTCAGATTTATTATACATAAAACAAAAGTTTTATTTAGAACGGTAATGTTTAAAAATTAGAGTAATATATTATTGTAGTAATATTTATAAATAAGAAGAAACTCACATTCAATTATTCAAATGCTTTGAGCTGATGGAAATGGCCACCGTTCTTTTTTATACAAAATGGATTTTTAATTTATGGTTCTTATGCCATTTTGGATATTTTCCTGAAGTATATTTATGCTGTCGTATTCTCTAAAGTAAATATTATTTTTCAAATAACCCCATAAAAAAGTATTAAGGGGAGTTAAATCCGGGCTGTTCGGTGGCCATTTAATCGTTCCATGCTTACCAATAAAGGGTTCATAGTTTTCATTTAAAAAATTTGTTACCTGGACAATATTATGAGCTGGTGCCCCATCTTGCTGAAATATCATGCGTCGCATCTCCGTAAGAGGAAAACTGTCAGTAACGTTGTCATTGTCATTACGAAGCATATTAAGATAAGTATTACCAGTCAGACTGTGATTCTAAAAAACTGGGTCCAAAACTCTATTATTTTTTATTCCACACCTCACATT
This sequence comes from Kuschelorhynchus macadamiae, assembly GCA_030620095.1. Lineage (NCBI taxonomy): Eukaryota > Metazoa > Arthropoda > Insecta > Coleoptera > Curculionidae > Kuschelorhynchus > Kuschelorhynchus macadamiae. The sequence goes on along the minus strand of JAUTXW010001600.1, from coordinate 1,021,160 downwards.
TACTGAACGCCTTCCAGAATGTTTGACTTCAAAAAAAGTTGCAGGATTTTCGACGGACCAGAAATGTATGTTTTTGCTATTTGGAATGCCTGCAGTGCTGAAACAGGACTCATCAACCCACAGAATTCTGTTAAAAATGTTTGGATCCGTTTCGGATTGTTCCAATATATCTCTACAGAATCGCAAACGTTCTAGTTTGTTTGCTTCCGTTAAATTTTAAACTTTTCTCGGCTTGAATGGATGAAAGTTATATTTTTTTAATATTCTATGCCAATACTTTTTTGTAGATCTTTAGCACCGTCTCGAATTGAATTGGCATGATTTTCTAGAAAAAATAATAAAACTATGTATGTGGGGGTAACTTGTTAAAACGTTATAAATAATCATACCTTGAAAATATAATAGGATATCTAATTCTATATACTAATTAGTAGTAATTGTTCTTGTTGGCCTCTTTAAAGATTTACTCTCACTAAATCGTCCATATATTCGCCTAAATGTGTTTAAAGCAGGTATACACCTATTTCGATAAATATGTATATATCTAGCTGCACATCTACTTTTGTTATTTTTAATGTAAAGAGATAATATATAAAATGTTTCTTGCTCCGAATTAGGCACTCCAACGATCTGTCACTGTCATGTCATTTTTGGGTTTTCGTAGGACAAACAAACTGATTTAGCCAATGAGGCTTAAATATTGGTTTGATAAGTCTCACAATAAATTGGTCAAATAGCTGTCGTAGAACAAGCAGCTGTTTTTTTGAACTGCCTAATTGGTAATTACATTTAAGACAAAAGTTTACTTTTTTATCATTGGTCAAGTTGCGCAATTAGATTTAATTTTTAAACAAACCCTAGGTTGTCAACCTATAACTCATTTTAAACTCCTAAGGACGCGTTTAGCAAAAATTTTTTCAGATGTACCTATTATGTGTCATTCAAAACAAGCGCGTCGACGATCCATGGCCTACTGCCGCGCCAGCCGAGTTTATTGTAAAAAATTGTTTTTCTGATGGTAATATTTAAAATAAATGTTACAAATTATATACAGTGACCGTCTAAAGTCCGTTCCCCCCCTACTAATTTTTGAGCCAACTCGTTTATTGCAACGAAATTTGGAGGGCTTAAATAGGAGATGAAAAGCTATTTTTTTATGAAAAAATGATAGCTAAAAGTTATAAAATGGCGGCTACGCGCCATCTTGAATTAATATTTTAAATACAACACCCCGCATATTATTCCATTTTCAAAATCTGCTCATTATTCTTAACATTTTTCTCTAATACACTTTATTGCTAAATGTAACTGTTTTCGAAATAATGACGTTTGAAAATTGAAAATCCGGTTTAAAATGAAGTAATGGTTTTAGTCACTTTCGATAAAAAATTCTGCTAACTAAATTTTTTAATTAATTTGTAGTTAAATCTTGTAATGAATTCGACTAATAAGAGGCGTAAAGACAGTATTTTAAGGATAAACAGTACCACTTACCGGAAAATCTTGAAGGTTACGAATTTGTTCTGTAAATTCACAAGGAAAACAAATTAGTTGGTAAAAAAATATTTTATTTATTTTTGAATAACACTTATTTAACCCCAACAATAATTATTTTATCAAGTGTTCGATGTGGCCCCCTCCTAAATCTTGACAATAAAGTGCCCTATTATGAATAGCTTCTCTCACGTTGATGAAAGTCTGTTCATCTATTTCTTCACATGCTTCTCTTATTCTGCGTTCCAACTCTTCTATTATTTGACATTCAGTGGCGTAGATTTTTAACTTCAGATATCCCCAAAGGAAAAAATCTAGAGGGGTAAGATCCGGAGATCTTGGTGGCCATTCTGTACTTCCCCTGCGACCTATCCATCGCCCAGGAAAGTTTGTATCGAGAAACTCTCTAGCCATGCGATAGAAATGGGGAGGTGCTCCGTCCTGCTGAAATATGATTTCACGATTTTCAAACTCTTCCTGATTGTTTAATACAATTTGTCTTATTCGAGGTTCAATTTCAGTTTCTAAAAGATTTCTGTAAAGATCTCCTGTAAGATTGCCTCTGATGAAAATCGGTCCAACAACGTGGTTGCCCAAAATCCCCCCTCTAGTATCGTACGTTCTGTTTGTTGACTTTTCCATTAAGGAAAAACGTGCATTCATCTGAGAAACATACACTTGTTAACCACTCACAAAATTCAACCCTCCGGTCTGGATCATCCTCCGTGAGAGCATGCAGGATTTTCATTTTATAGGGATGAAATTTTTCATTTTTTAGGACTCTTTGGACACTTTTCGAACTTACTTCGCAGGATTCAGCAACTGCAGACGTCGACTGAGTAGGATTAATTACCATTTCAGCAACAATTTTTTTTTTTTTTCTTCTGAAAGAGGTGGTATTCCTGATCTTGGAGCATCTTTCATCGTACCAGTTGCTTGGAGCTTATTTAAAAGTTTGCGCAAATATGACTGCGAAATAGGGTTTTCGGGAAATCTATCGTTAAACATACGGACTGCTAGATGAAAATTTCTTCCAGCTTCTCCAAAAATCAAAACTGCTTCAAATTTATCGTGTAAACTGCGAGCCATGGTCACACTTTTCATAAAATAATTAAGATGCTCAACGGACTATTTGACAGTTAGTTATCAAGATGTTACCGCGACAACGATTTTGTGTCCAACGCAAACTTGATCGTATTTTTGATTGAATTTGAAATGACCAAAATGTCAATTTTCAAACGTCATTATTTCCAAAGCAATTACATTTAGGAATAAAGTGTATTGGAGAAAAATGTTAAGAATAATGAGCAGATTTTGAAAATGGAATAATATGCGGGGTGTTGTATTTAAAATATTAATTCAAGATGGCGCGTAGCCGCCATTTTATAACTTTTAGCTATCATTTTTTTATAAAAAATAGCTTTTCATCTCCTATTTAAGCCCTCCAAATTTCGTTGCGATATACGAGTTGGCTCAAAAATTAGTAGGCGGGGAACGGACTTTAGACGGTCACTGTATATTCGTAATCAGGAAGACGAGGTCTATCCATTAAGTCTACAAGATATAGGGTGTTCCATAAGAAAAAAACACAATCTTCTTTGCAGCGCTTTTCCACACCACCCTGTATACATTAATATTACTTGCCTAAAAACTACTTATAGTACCCTACAACTTTTATATAAGACATTTGTCTCTATAGTATCAGACAAAAAAGTTAAAGGGGAGTTCCATGTATAATGCAACACCCTGTACATTTGACGCCCTGTATTTTTTAATGCTTAAGCATGAGAAAAACTTTAAAATATGTTCTTCTTTCAACAGTTCTTTAGTATTCTTTAATAACGGTATACCGAGTAAATAAAAATCTTGGATGCAAATTTTCTCGATTAATTTAAATGGAACACCCTATATATTATTACATTTTCAGATTCCTCCCATTTTGAGCATTCACCCAATATAGTGTTTAGAGACGCTTTTCAAAAATATTAGAGGTACATTTGATGTTAAAAGACCAACTATTTTGACTACTTGTGCAAGTAAAATGAGGTTTTTCAATAGCGTTATAATGAAATTTTTTTCTTTTGACATTTCTGTTTTTGTAAAATGTTGCTTTCTCTGTAAATAACACAGTTAAGCAAAACTTGGCCATCTTTGAATTTGTTCTTGTACCCAGTGACAAAAATCTAGTGGGTCTTATTTTTACAAATGAAATTAAACTGTCAAAAATATAAATTTGAATTGTCAAGTAATGCTGGTGCTTGAATTTTGTATTAAAAACTACGTACAGTTTCTATTGTAAAACGCAAAGAGAAATTATTATAGACAAGAAACGATCGATATTATTTATGTGTTTGGAGAAAGTAAAAAGAATTGTCTGTTAGCGACAAGAATATATCACGAAAATTATCCTGATAGAAGACAACCACATAAAAGCGCTGTTGAAAGGCTTATGCAATGGCCTGATGAGACGGGAAATGTAGAATACACGAAAACTGATGGAGCCAAACTGCAAGAGAAACAGATGTAAGTAAAACCACTTTTCTACGAATTCTAACAAGTTTGGTCCATACCACATTCAACTCCTTCAAGAACTGTATGAGGATGATTATTACAGACGACTAGATTTTTGTCACTGGGCACAATAACAAATTTTTGAGAACCAAGATTTATTAACTTTGGGTTATTTACTGACCAAGCAATATTCCACAAAAATGGAAATGTTAACTACGCTACTGACAATCCTCACTATATTCGCACAACTAGCTGGTTTCTTAACGGCTGGGGTGGAATTGTTGGAAATTTTGTCATCTGCCGCATTTTTTTGAAGAAAGGTTTAGGGCACACTGATATCTCCAGTGTTTGAGGGAAGATTTTTAGAACACTTTTTTACCAAATCCCTATTAACATCCGTGACTAAATATGATTTATGCATGGTGGTGCTCCATTTCACCATACGGCTGAAATTCATGCATCTCTTAATGAACAATTTCAAGAACGCTGGATAGGAAGAGGAGGACCGATTGCGTAGCCGCCTAAATCCATTGACTTGACAAAAACGGATTTTTTTCTTTGAGGCTTTGTTAAAAATTTAGTCTATCAATCACCTCCGACTACAAAAGAGATGTTAGCGTATCTTTTGAAAGATTATATTTATTTGTTTCGAACAAAACGATGGTCATTTCGGACATCTAATTAAATAGTTTTTGCTGTTTTATACGATTTATTACTTAGTACTATTTTTGATTGTTATTATTTTTTTTACATTCCAATTAAGACTAAGAGTGGACAACTTAACAGCTTGTTTAAACTAGTTGTAAAATTATCTTAGGTAAGTCCTAGCTATCCGAACTAGATTAAAACAGGTTTGGCTCGACCAGTTTTCGCGTATTCGACATTTCTCGCTTCATCAAACCGTCGCATAAACATTCAAAGTTGCCTCTTGTGTTTGTCTTTTATCAGCATACTTTTCCTGATATATTCTTATCGCTAACAAACAATTCCTTTTACTTGCTCCTAACACATAAATCTTATCGATCATTTTGTAATAATTACCAGTTTATATTACTATATCATTGTAATATTATCATTTGTATTTGTGAAATTTTTGGATTAAAGAATACTAAAGAAAAATAGCACAGTTCAAACAAGATGACATTTGAAAGTTTTTACCGTGCTAAAACGATTTATGCCAACGCATTAAAAAAATACTGGTCGTCAAATTACTTCTGAAAAAAACCGATCACTACAGGTGAGACATCATTTTAGTTTTAGAACTGCCAAGAATATTTATAATCGTTCCAGTAATGTATTAGTTAGAGAAAGGATTAAGGCAGTACGTCGTGATTTAGATACAAATGCCCACAAGTTTGGACAACATTACCAATGCACAGGAAGAAAAAATCCATCAAGACGTTACCCTTAAGCAACAAAAGTTTGAAGCACTCCTGAAAAGAAAAAAACCTGCAAAACCTCCGCAGAATATAGTTATCAACTTATCATCGAATCCGTCAACCGAAGCAGAAGAGATTCCAAAGGTCAAATTTTCGCAAAAGTCAGACTTGACACAGCGAAGATCACTAGAAACTCAAAATCATCGAGGTCGAATCTCTACGCAGCCGAAAAAACATCCAAGAAGACCTTAAATGAAGATGAAGAACATTCTGGTCCTTCCAGCAGATTAAGGTAGTGCTACAGTCGTCATGGACAGAACGGAATACGTGGAAAAGATAACTCAACTTTTGGACAACCACACCTGTAAGGTCACTCAGACAGATCCTACGAATAGAATAGAAATCGCATCACCAATTTGATAAATCATTTAAACCCAGCAGCTCCGAGATTTCCAGGTTCTAAGGTCTTCCCAAGATACACAAGAACAATGTACCACTTCGACCGATCGTCAGTGCAATAGACTGGCCCACATACAAACTAAGTAAATATCTTTCAAATTTTCTTAATCCATTCACTGGAAAAAAAGGCAATCCAGTTGGATCTCGAAGATATTTTGGTCAGTTTAATGTTCCTCAATTTTCATTATATCAAACATATTGGATCATATTAATCTTGATAAGAACAAACCTAGTAGAAACTTGTCTTACATCTACTTATTTAATTTTTCAAGAAAGTTTTTATGAACAAACTTCAGGGGCAGCTTTGGGATCTCTTCGATCACCTATGGTAGCGATTATCTTTATGGAAGTCTTTAAAGATATTGGTCTAGCATCCGCTCCAGTAAAACCAAAACACTGGTTCAGATATGTAGATGATACTTTTGTTGTTTGGCCTCGTGAACATGATAATCTTCTCATATTTCTGGACCACTTTAACCTACGTCATAATATCAAGTTCACAATGGAAATTGAATCTAATGGAACGATTCCCTTTCTAAATGCATATGTCCAAAGGAAGGAAAATGGTACATTAGGACAGTCTGTGAATAGAAATTCTCACCACCATCTAGCGCAAAAGAAATATTTTATTATCTCACTAGTATTTAGAGTTACTGCGATTACTGATCACGATTCTCTAACATCGGAAACATCGAAACTGACCGAAGCTCTGAGAGGGAACGGGTATTGCACTGAAGATATTACACGTTCATTTAACAGATATAGTAATCCAACTCCGCGAAAGTGATAAGGAGCCACTGATAGGTAGTGTTGTTCTTCCCTACATACATAGTACTACAGACAAATAGGACGACTTCTTCGGTCATCCAACATACGTACAATCTTCAATACACATAAGTAAAGTGCGGGACACGAAAGAAAACCGGTCGGAGTCAATCGGTTTAGGAAGGTCGGCCAAGAAATCTCTTTAAACCAGTAGTGTCCCGTCATCTTTAAATAATATGGCACTTCTTTTTGACTATACGCCCCTCAGATAATTAAAAAATGTAAATATGCTAATGAACCTTTATCAATATTTGTCTGTTTTCTTTCGTGTACCGCACTTCTATATCTCTTTTGTGTTGCAAAAACGGCGAACTTTCGAATTTTAAAATGATTTAATTTTTCTTGATCGATTTACATATAAATATATTTTTTCTTGAGTTTTGTCATTAACGGCTACTGCCTACGTCCACTATTATTGGACCACTCGGTATAGTGATACATGATTTACAAGTCCAGATTTTACAAGGGCAGCCAGCATCAGATCCAGTGAACGAGATTTATCAAAATTTTAATTTATGCAGTTCGACTTTGGGCTACTCGGGTATGCCAAAAGTGACCGTCTCTCTCCGTTTGTCATATTACTTTATACAGGGGCCGTCATTGTGAAGTACTATAATTGCGTGCTGAAGGGGGTGTTTTTATGTCCTAAAAGTCTTAACTTTTGAGCTACAGGATGGTAAAGTTTAAAAAGAAAACATTTTTTTTCATCCCAATTCTGATGCTATTGTAGATAACTGCATGAAATTTGATACACGTCTTCTATGCATTAAGGAGCATACGGATTTACCCAGATTAATTACATACGCACGCCACTGGTAGAAATTTCAAAAATTGATTGTTAAGAAAAAAAATGCCCTTTTATGCATAAAAGACGTGTATCAAATTTCGCACAGTTATTTATCTATAATTAATTGCAATATTAGATATTTTTTGACACCCGGTATTGAACAGAAAATTAATTATTTTGAAGCAGGTTATTGACAGCTACTTTATGAACAATTTTACAAAATATATGAAAAAAAAACTAAGCCATTTTTGAGGTTGGTGGCTGTGATTCTAATGGTTCAATTTCGTCTAAATTATTGTCTGCCTACTTCATATAATTGATATTTTCTCCATGTTGGATCACATACAAGATTGTTCGATTAAGCCACGATATCAGATGAGTTTTTGTAGAGTATTTAGTTGGCACTTTATCTTCTACGTGAGAATGATAAGACGCATTATCCATTACCACGAGTGATTTGGGAGGAATATTAGGCAGAAGCTTCTCGAGCAATCACTTTTCAAAATTATCTCTATTCATCTGTCCATGATAGTCTCCAGTTGTTAGTCCCGAGCGAAAAACTAAAACAGCACCTGGACCAAATCCGGTTTTTGAACCAGCATGAACTATAATAAAGCGACTACTAGAGCGGATTCCCTGAACAACACCTGTAACACTTTTACTCTGCCAGCATTTGCTCACTGTCATATCATTATCTACCCAGGTTTCGCCTAGATACACAATATTGCGTCCTTTTTGCCTTTATTGCCTTACAGTTGATAGATATTTCACCCGCTAGTAAAAAATATTTGGTCTTTCAATGAGCAATTTTTGTTTATTTTGGCAATCGCGCCAAACAAAACCATTTGATCGTAAAAGCCGATTTAAGGTTTTATACCCGTACAGAAAATCTATTTTGTTCTTTACAGCACGAAGTAGGGGTTTGCAGGTCGGAACCTTCTTCAAGTTTATATAAAAATCCTCTATTGTTCCTCGAATTACTTGAAAATCACCATCGTCAATTTTATCTTTGTATGATAATCGGGGTCTTTTTTACCAGGAGATTTTAAATGTGAAGTAGAATATGAACGATCATTATGTTCTCTTTAAATTTTACTTACATTACTTTCCGAAATACCAGTGTAAAATGCAGCGCGTTCTGTTCGATTTTGAATTGGAATAGTCAAACTATTATTTTCAGCTTCTCTAGTACAGGCCTCTATAACGCTCGCAATAAGTTCACGTGCACCGCTTCGAATTGTTTTTCCTCTTTTGCTCGCCATCGTTACTTCGGAATAATTCAATTCAACGCAACGCATTTATATAGAAATGAAAACAAATGTTCGAAATGTATAGGCGCCACTGGAAATAGCTAGAACCTTCTAGCGGCAAGTGCGTGGAGACTCTAGGCACATCCCAATTACAAGTGGACAAAAGGATTTTCCGTACTGCTTAGTTGGCGCACTTTATAGGTGAAGCGGCAAACTATTACAACAAATAAAATAACATAAAATTTATTTGCGTACACAAATTTTACTTTTCCTCTTGCTTAAGAATTTAAACTTTTATTTTAAGGACCGTCCGGTTTTCTTTCGTGTCCCGCACTTTAGATTGGACAATGCCGGCGATCTCCGAAACATATTGTACTTTTTTAAATAGAAGGAGTATACTGTCTTATCCAAATTAAGTGTCCACCATTAGTAACTTTGTTATTAGTAAAGATACGAAATTGTTTAAATAAGCAAACTATTAGCATTTTCAACGCTCTTTAAGATGGAATCACTAAAAAAACAATTGAGCATCGCGTTTTCGAGTTTAGACAAGAAATACAATGTTTTTAAATGGAAACCCCTGTATATTATATTTTTTTCTGTTAAAGCTTGAAATTTTAAACAAAAAAGGTTATAAGGAAATTTTTCTTAAAACCAAAAATAACATTGATATTACAGTTTCTAAAAATTAACAGCAAAAGCTAGAACAGCAAAGTATCTTAATTTTACAAACATCGATTATAAGAAAACAAAACAACTAATTTTTTCTTACAAGGTGCTCAAATACACCGCCCCGTTCTTCGATACATTTTTGTGCTCGTTTCTGAACTGCTCGAACTGCCTTTAGTATGGTTCTACCATCTATCTGGTGTATCTTTTCCCTAACTGCAGCCTTTAAATCGTTAACGTCTTCGTACCTTTGCTTGTAAATTTGATCCTTTAAATATCCCCATAAAAAGAAATCAGGAGGGGTCATGTCTGGTGAACGCGGGGGCCACTGAATGGGGCCATTTGTCCCTATCCACTGAGCATTAAAAAAAGTACTTAGAAGTTGATAAGTACCTCTGTAGTTGTGCGCAGGTGCGCCATCTTGTTGAAAATGCAGATTCTGTCTACTTATGAGATCCAGTTCATCTAAGAAATTATTCAGAATTTCACTCATAAATGCCACATACCTTTCACCGGTTAGACTGCCTTCATAAAAAAAAGGACCAACAATTCTTGACCCAATTAAACCGCACCAAACCTTAAAACTGAAACGGACTTGTGGAGCTCTTGGATGTACTAACAAAAGATTTTCCCTTGACCAGTAATGATGATTTTTTCTATTGTACATTCCGGAATTTGAAAAATTGGATTCATCGGTCCATAAAATATAACGGAAGTTATTTACATTTTGGCGACAAAAGTTAAGGTACCATTCGCAAAAAACTATTCTTCTCTCTGGATCTCCTGGCAAAAGCTCTTGACTGGTCGGTACTTATAGGAATAAATTTGTATTTTTTTTAAAATCCTATGCACACTGCCATAACTAAAATTCGAGTCTTTGACAATATCTGGTATGGAATTCTCAGGGTAGGCTTCAAAATATGCAATAACTGCAATTTCCGTGGCCTCGCTTATTATAAAATCCTTTTTTGCCCTGGTTTTAGCAAAAACAGTATCATTGGCTCTAAATTTTCGGTATAATCTCAGAAAATATCTCTCATGCGGTTGAATGCGAAGTGGATATAATTCAGCATAGTATTCTTTTGCCCTCAAAGATGATTTTCTGCACACTAAGTAAGATTCCAACATATCACACTTTTCTTCATGGGTAAAAACCATTCTTTTTTTGAGATTAGTAACTGACACAACAAAACTGATTAATTACTGACACAACATAGGGAACAACGACGAAAAGTAAACAAATTTTGACAGAAAGCGTTATCATTGTTTTCCAAAGCCTCCTCGATACTTAGAACTGATATCCTCTAATCCATCACATATCTTAATTCGAAACATGGCGTGGCTCTCATAGCGAGCCTTCTTATTATTTTTGCAGTTAATTTTTAGAAACTGTAATATCAATGTTATTTTTGGTTTTAAGAAAAATTTCCTTATAACCTTTTTTGTTTAAAATTTCAAGCTTTAACAGAAAAAAATATAATATACAGGGGTTTCCATTTAAAAACATTGTATTTCTTGTCTAAACTCGAAAACGCGATGCTCAATTGTTTTTTAGTGATTCCATCTTAAAGAGCGTTGAAAATACTAATAGTTTGCTTATTTAAACAATTTTGTATCTTTACTAATAACAAAGTTACTAATGGTGGACACTTAATTTGGATAAGCCTGTATAAAATTCCTTGCTCCTGTGAAGAAGTGTATGTGGGGGAAATGGGACGCTCAATATCAACTAGTCTTAACGAACATAAACGATGTATTAAAAAGAAAAAAAAAGTTCAATCTGCTGTAGCTGAACATCAGCATACTACTGGCCATATTAAAATTTAAAGGGAACCACGGCTCTAGCATCGGTTCCAGAATTCTATAAACGAAAAATTAGGGGATCTATTGAAATTTTTAAACATACAAAAAATTTCAATAGAGATACGAGTTACGGTCTACATCACACGTAGAAACCGATCTTAACACAGGGTCACGGATCGGCGAACACAAGTCGTGTATAAAAGCCCGCCTGTATGTCTCCGAGGTCATTCAGTATTCAGATCTCGTGGAGTACAGCTCCGTGAAGATGCCTCATGCAATCGAAGGCGAAACGTCGGATAATAATTTCAATTTGACACGCTCTAATCCCAAACAAACAAACAAACAAAAGTATGCTTTATTGCCGCAGAAAAATTCTACAATTTTATGGACAAAGCAAAATATACCTAAAATAAGACATATCAAAACATTAATCGAAAATAATTTCGACAGGTCAGTGCTTTTTTTTTAAAAATGTAAATTATCAATTTACCAAATCGTAAAACACACGTTAGAATATAACATAACATTGCAAACAGTAAATGAATCATGATAACCTTATAAAAGTAAACAAACACACATGTACGAGGTGAATAATTTCGATGACATTGAAATCAAAATTGCAACTATGCGACCTTAAACTCTATGTTATTATAGTTATACAAATAATTGTGATGTTAAACAGAAGGTATATTGAACTAGAGTAGAATGTAGTATACAAAAAGAATTAAATTGTTTTTAATCCAATACCTAACAAAAATAATTAAGTTTTAAGTGAATGTTCGACAGTTCTTTTCCCTATATAATGATTTACAAAATTCTATGCTATGAGTTAGGACATGACTCACAAAAGATTTAAGTAAACAAGCGAGTTTAGTGACAAATTAAAGAGACTTACTCACTGAAAAAAAAAATCATTAACGCTGTAAAATGGTCTCTCAATGAGGCATGCTTTGGTGTTTTTTCGAAATTGTGCAAGCATAGGGATAGATTTTAAATGTACTGGCAGATTGTTGTAAAGTTTTATGGCGTTGTAAATAATTGATTTTTTTATTAATTCTGTGGAAGGAATGGGAAGATACATATCATGCCTAGAGTTTCTGGTAGGGTATACATGTTGTGGCCTTTCTGGGAGGGTGTTTATATGTTTTCTCAGCAAACATACCGTTTCCAAAATAAATAATGCAGGAAGTGTTAATATTTCATGTTTTTTGAAATAGTATTGGCAGTGAGCTCTATTATTTAGACCAAACAAATAACGAATGGCTCTCTTTTGAAGCATAAAAATACTACGAAATTGCTCGGTGGTGCAGCAGCCCCAAAAGGGAAGGCCATAGCGGAGGTGGGATTCAAATAAAGAGAAATAAGTAAGTCTGGCAAAAGGAACGTCTAGTTCTTTTGAAACTGATCGAATGGCGAAGCAGGCGGTAGAAAGTTTTTTAGTTAAGGTGTCAATATGATTAGACCATTTTAGGTTGCTATTTATATTTAAACCCAGGAGTTTAACCGACTCTACGTATTCAATATTGCTGTTATGTACCTGAAGTGGTTGTAAAGTTCCCTTATAAGATAACGCCACCGTTTTATCGACGTTAAAACAAAGCATATTGGAATCGGACCAAGCCTTAATTATAACCAAGTCTTTGGAGATACTAGAGTGTAAAGACGTTGTATCAAAATCACTCCATGTTATGCTTGTGTCATCAGCAAAAAGGGAGATTCTTCCATTAATTTTAAGGTTCGTGATATCATTAATGTATAACAAAAAAAGAATAGGTCCCAAGACTGAACCTTGAGGGACTCCACTTGTAATCAACTTACAATCAGAATCGGAACCATTAGCCCTTACAAGTTGTTGCCTTTTTCCAAGATAAGATTTGAACCAATTTAAAGAAGTACCACGAATTCCATAAAAATTTAGTTTGTTTATCAGAATTTCATGACTAACACAATCAAAGGCTTTCGCATAGTCACAAAAAACTGAGGCAGTTGGGTGGTTGTTATTGAGAGATAAGTAGACGCCTCTAAGCAACGTGAACATGGCGTCACTGGTGCACTTGTTGGGTAGAAATCCGAACTGCTCCGGGGATATTATCTGAGGTTTCAGGAGAAATGGCATAAGACGGTTCTTCAGTAGCCTTTCGATGATTTTTGATAGCACTGGTAGTAGTGCAATTGGGCGATAATTGCAAGAGTTAGTTTCTTCGCCGCCTTTATGAAGTGGAATAATTATAGCTGTTTTAAGGCAATCAGGGAATACACCTTTTATAAAGGACTCATTTATTAGTGTTGTAAGGGCCTCTATGACTGGGAGTGGCAAGTTCAGGAATATTCTAATTGATAGGCCATCAGTGCTACACGAAGATTTACTTTTGATATTATGTATTACCTTCAATAGTTCAGTGTTGCTAACGGGACTTAAGAAAAAGCTATCAGCTAAATTTTTTGAAGGAGGGAGAAACGAAAGAGGGTCCAAACTTGGCGAGATACTAGAGGTAACATTTTTGCTTACATTAATAAAAGAACCATGATTTGCTAACAAATTCAGGAATTTTATTTTTGAAGCGATTATTTGATAAATACTTGCAATGCTTAAAATTTAATAATCAATAAAAATATTTATTATTCATTAAACAAACTATGAATACATAATACTGATGTATTCCTTCCCGGTAAAGCATTGGGCTAAAGATTTTTTCAATACATTTAATTAAACTGAAATGGATATCCGTGGAAAAAAGAAAGAAAGAAATGGGAAAATGTAATTTTAGCAAAGTTCGGAAAAACCGGCCAATTTCAATTTTTCTGTCAAGCTATTTTTCAAGCTGTCAAATCAAAATGTCTAATTCAAACTTTGTTCCATTAAAGTGGTGCAAAGTTTGCCTTTTGCCTTCATTAAAGTAGCGCAAAATCTCATAACGACCGAGATCCTAAACAGGCTAGAGTTTTTAATTGCATTTCGAGCTTTGTCTTTGCAATTTCTGGTGTTATTTTTAGTCCCTTTGAAAAACACCTAGATATGGGAGCATAATTATTAGAAAATTGCGAAACCTGATTTATTGGCATCGTAACAACGCATTTTTAAGCAAAAATTAGAACTTTGTAAACGAAACTTAATCGTTTTGTGGATTTTGATACAAAATATCTTATATTTGAGGATCATTAAACTAGTTCTTGAGCACCTTTTTAGATTGGACCTCGGGCTAATAACAAAGTATTTGAGTTTAATATAACGATCAAACATAATTGGTTTTAAACATACTTTTAATGTTTCAATTTATTAAAATTATGAACGATAGCTATTGAGTTGATAAAACTTCTGCGTTATATGAGTGATTTAGTTTTTTGATTTAATAAACGTAATTTATTTACTAAGCCAAACACACAAAATTTCAATCATTTAGTTAGTTGGTACAATGAACACGACTTATTGCCTCAAAATAAATTCTTTATTAGTTCCACTTGTTACAGTTAGATTTGTCAGATATATCAGTCGTTATATGTATATTACACTGAAATTCATTAAAGTAACTTTTCACGTAAGTACTTTTTCAATGTTTAGTATTATAACAGTTGAGAGAACTTGGTAATTTGGGTCTCAATTATAGCTTACAATACTCTTATAGACCCTAAGATATAATAATCTAATTCCGCGAAAGAAGAGTGATAAGGAGGTAGTGTTTTTCTTCCCTAGTACATACGATTACCTCGGGGGTCCAACATACGTACAATTTTCAATACACATAAGAAGTTTGGACAATGTTTGTGATCCCTGAAAGATATTTTACCTTTTCAAACAAAAGGAGTATATAAAATGCCTTGCCCCTGTGGAGAAGTGTATGTGGAAGAAACAGGACGTTCAATATCAACTAGATTTAAGGAACATGAAATGATTAAAAAGAAACAAATTGTTCAATCTGCTGCAGTTGAACACCAGCATACCACTGGCCATATTAAAACTGTAGAGGAAACTCGGTTCCAGGATTTTATAAACAAAAAATTAGAAAATCTATTAAAATTACCTATCATACAAAAATTTTAATATAGATATGGGATACGGTATACATTACACGTGGAAACCGATCTTAGTACAGGGTCATGGTTCGGCAGGCACAAGTCGGGTATAAAAGCCCGCCTGAATCTCCCCGAGCTCATTCAGTTTTTAGAGTGAAGTAAATGGAGTAAATATGAAGATGCCTCGTGCAATCGAAGACGAAACGTCGGGTAGTAATTCCAATTTGACATGGTCTAATCACAAGAATTATGATATCTTAAGCTAAACTACTTATCCTTTGGTCAAGAATTCAGAGTCATACGGGGTGACCTGGTAACACTTTGGTAAAAATCCAATATGGCAAAACAAAATGGCGGCCTAGAGAAAAGTTTTTGAAATTTTGAACTAGCGCAACGTTAAAAATTATTACTAAAAAAATTAGTTATCCATTTTATTTCACTTTTTGCACAAAAATCAAGTGTTACATAGGAATGGACTGGTAATACACAGTTAGTAAAAACAGCATTTTCAAGAAAAAAAATATATACTCTCTGAAACTTATTTTTTATTAATTCTGACAACTTAGCAGCTATATTAAATACAAATTTAAAATCCTAAGTTCACCCCTTTGCGAATGCAGTGGCGTAACAAAAAATATTTATATTTTTCTGAAAATACATTGAAAAAAAAATGAAAAAATGAATAGCGTGTTAGTATTATTTACATTTTTGGATCCTCTCTACAGTAGTTTATGAATATTTTATGAATAAATTTATATAAACATAATTTTTATTACTACTAGCTATGTTGTCGATATGATAAACAAAAATATAAAATCCTAAGCTTGCCCCTTTTAAAGCACAGCGGCGTAAACATAGGTGGCTTAGGCCATGACAGTTGAGCTTCCTAAACATAACTGGCCATGCATAACTATCATTATAAACAATTATCATTTTGACAGAGCGATTGCGTTTCGCCATTCCGCGTTTTTTTTTCGAGTGTATTGCTAAAATTTGTGCGTTCTTGTGTGTGTAAAACCTTAAAAAATGCCCCTCGATAGAAGATCTCATGAAGAGTCACATGCTACTGTTGTTTTAACAAAGCTATAAAGCACGTCAAAATATCGGGTAAAGTAGAACAATTAATTAAAAATATGTTTCCTCATTTCGACAAGACTAGCGAGTGTACTCCACTAGTTTTATGCGGTAGTTGCTACATCAAAATAAAGAAGCACACTTTAACCCAAGTGGTGGATTATGAAACTCTCAAAATCAGACTTAAGCGAAATGAAAAAAAGTGTAGCTGTCCAATCTGTGAAGTTGCTCGATCTAACCCCAGACAAAACCTGCCTTTAAAATGTATTATCCAAAAACGTAAAGTGGGTAGACCAGCCATAAACAATGATGCCGATGTTATCAAGCCAAAATCTATCAAGTTGTGTAGTTTGTGTAATTCTAAATTACAAAAGGGTTTAAAACATACTTGTACAACAACTACAAGAGTGGTGAACACGGTCAGACTCGCAAGTGGATGCGAACAACAGGTGGCAAGTAAAATTATTCAAAAAGAGGAATCAGTTCAGTGCTTCATTGGTGCTAAACAAAGGTAAAGGTGTTGGTATGAAAATAGGTATCAAGCGTCAAAATGGGACACCAGATCAGCAAAAGGTAACTCTAAATGTTTTTCAAAATATACAGAAAGATTGCAATTTATCATTTAATTCAATGAGAAAAATAAGCGATCACTTGCGAAGTGCAGGTAAAAAACTGGTTGAACCAAATGTTCTTCCTAATATTAAGAAATTATCTCATAAACCTGACGAATACTTTGATTTTGAAATGCTGAATGATGTAACGATTGGAAAAAATGAATTTTCTTCTGCTCCTTTCGTATATTGCAACAATTTGCCGCAGTTGACTGCTTATCTTTTGAATGAAAGAAATGTTGGGGACTCTTTTCATGTAAAAATTGGAATTGATAGCGGAGGTGATTCTCTAAAAGTATGCTTGAATTTGTTGCCATATGATAACACTGAAGTAGACCATAAACATAAAAGTGGTGGTATCAACAAACTTATGATTATTGGATTAGGACCAAAGATGATCGAGTCCTACAGTAATATTGAATTAATATTTAAAACTATCAATTTGAATTCACTTTGCGGACTTTGTGAATACACGTTTGCTGCTGATCTAAAATTAATAATGATGCTGCTGGGACTTCAGGCGAATTCTTCTTCACATCCCTGTCCATGGTGCGATGTATTTTATAAAGATTTGGAAGGTAAAGGGCAATTAAGAACGATTCACAACATTTCCGAACAAAATATCTTATGGAAGAACACTGGTGGGAGACTTGACAAAGTCAAAGATTTTAGTAAGCTATCAATGCTAATAAAGAGCCTATTAATTATTTCATGAATGTCCTATTTTTTAGAAAACTGTATTAATATTCCATTGATTACCGGATGTGAGCATACCCCAATCATAAAATATATTCCCCCTCCAGAATTGCATTTACTTATGGGTGTTGTGCAAAGGATATTCGATTCTTTGAAACGAGATGTTCCTGAAGCTGCTGACGAATGGATCAAAAGAGCAGGGGTTAAACTCGATCATTATCAAAAACTCAACGGAAATAATGCTAGAAAACTGCTTAAGAAGGTGGATCTGCTAAATAGTATATGCCCAGGTATAAGATAATAATATTTCGTCATATCGTATGGTTATACCTATTTTGTTTTTGTTATGAATTTCATTTCTTTTTTAGGAAACAGATATACGACGGTATTGACAGCCTTTAACAAAGTGGTTTCAAGTTGCTTTGGCTGTAGTCTGGATGCCAACTACGAAATTTATATAAACGAATTTAAAGAAGAACTTCAAATAGCAAAAATAACATACAGTCCCAAGATACACGCGGTTATTCATCATGTTCCTGATTTTATCAAAATGACAAATATTGCTTTAGGTTTTTTTTCTGAGCAGGCTTCAGAACAATCCCACCATTCCTATAAACTACATGCAAAAAATTACAATCTTAATATTCAATCTGAAAACTATCCACAAAATTTATTACGCTGTATTTGTTCGTACAATGCTAAACATATTTAATAACTTGTAGTTACTTATTTAAATTTTACTTATATAACTTTATTCATAAAATATTCATAAACTACTGTATAGAGGATCCAAAAATGTAAATAATACTAACACGCTATTCATTTTTTCATTTTTTTTTCAATGTATTTTCAGAAAAAAATAAATATTTTTTGTTACGCCACTGCATTCGCAAAGGTGTGAACTTAGGATTTTAAATTTGTATTTAATATAGCTGCTAAGTTGTCAGAATTAATAAAAAATAAGTTTCAGAGAGTATATTTTTTTTTTCTTGAAAATACTGTTTTTACTAACTGTGAATACAGGGTGTCCCACGACGAACTGCGGCTATCGATTTCTCAGAAAGTAGGCTTTAGAAAAATTTGAAATTTTGGCAGTTAACTAAAGTCGATGGAAGCAATTCGCGCAAAATATTTTCAAGATGGCGGCACTTCCGGTTATACCGGAAGTAGACGTCAACTTTCTTATTTTAAATGGAACACCCTGTATATAATCGAATTTTTGGATTGTTTGAAAAATTCTAGGTATATTTCATGTATAATATATACCTAAGTTCAACTGTTTTTGAGATATTTTGAATTATATGTAAAAAATTACGTTTGCAGGTCTAAACATAACTATAAATATCTTCTTATCGAAGTCTCTATTATTTATTTGCAGGTGGCTTTATTGTCCAAAAGGGTACACTTTAGTGGTCTGTGCTGATATTTTTATAATAAATAAATATAGGGTGATCAAAAAGTGACATTATAAATATAGTTTAAAAAATCGTTAAAAGTTACTTTTTTCAAATGGAAACCCCCAATTTTTATAATTTTATCTTATTTAACACTCAAAATAAGGGTGACTTTGTATAAAGTTGTCTATTCCAAAAATTTTTAGTTTTTGAGTTATTGAAGATTTAATATTTTTTATTCTAATAATACCAGACGGCTTCTAAGTTTTCTTGTTAGTTGGCCATGACGGGGAGGCCTGGCGAGAACAAAACCAATTTGTTACTATAGAAACGTAATATTTGTTGTCGTTTGAGAATTACCTACTAAAATATTATTTATTTATTATAGTAATTATAATAATTATAATAATTATTAAACTAATAATCATGTCGGGGCGATTAAATTACACACACGAGGATTATTTGAATTTGTTTATTATCTATGGGGAATCTAAGAGTTTTAATAAGAACATGCCAGATCTTTGCTGATAGATATCCAGATAAACAGAAACCGTCACCTACCAGCGTTAAACAAATGTTGGAAGACTATAAAAATGTTGAAACCGTGAAGACAAAAGTTAATTCAAGAAAGCTTATTCCCATTATAGTCTAGTCTACATAAAAGCACAACTTATTTTTTCAATAAATGTTGAAAATGTCGAAACAAAATACATCAAAATTCAATTAATCTAATCTGAAGAGGGCCCAATAAAAAAAAGAAGGTTTAGTATTTTATGACTTTCTGAAGTACCCTGTATAAATAACTTGTATTGTATTTTTTTTAGATATGATGTGTTACGGTATGTGGACCAGTATTTGTATGAAGTAGTGTAGTGTGATAAATGATTTATCTAATTTTGGATTGACGCTAAATTGATAAAAAAAATTATTCTAATATTACCTAAATGGATAATTTTTCATTAAAAAAGTCCATGTGTTTAGGCAATGTATAAATATATAACCATTCAAATTTTCTTGGTAAAAATTCAGTTTTATTATTGCATCGTTCCTTACTGCACAAAATACATTAAATTGCCAGGATTCTTGAAAGTTCCCTGATCTTACTGCATAAGGATTCGAATCACTCCAGAAATGGGAGTTGTGTCTATTGAAAAGGCCATTTTTAGTAAATTTTGCTTCATCGGTCCAAATTATATTGTCCAAAAATCTAGGGTTATCTAGTACCATTGTTAAAATAAACTCGCAAAACTGAACTCTTTTTGGCCAATCAGTGTCTTTTAGATGTTGAACCAATGATATTAAATAAGGTTGGAAGTTATGTTTTAACAGAATCCTATCCACTGAGTTCCTCGAGATTGCTGATTGTCTTGCCACGTTTCTTAGGGATGTCATTGGATATGCTGCAAAATATCCCAGAATTGCAATATCGACATTTTCATTATCAACAATAGGCTTCCTCTTACTAATTTTTGACTTGACGTTTCCAAAATTTTTATTTTTCCAACATTTGTTTAACGCTGTTCGGTAACGGTTTCTGTTTATCCGGATATCTATCAGCAAATATCTGTTATGTTCTTGTTAAAACTCTATTAGATTCCCCACAGATAATAAACAAATTCAAATAATCCTCGTGTGTGTAATTTAATCGCCCCCGGCATTATTATTAGTTTAATAATTATTATAATTACTATAATAAATAAATAATATTATAGTAGGTAATTGTCAAACGACAATAAATATTACGTTTCTATAGTAAACAATTGGTTTTGTTCTCGCCAGGCCTCCCTATTATGGCCAACTTACAAGAAAACTTAGAAGCCGTCTGGCATTATTAGAATAAAAAATGTTAAATCGTCAATAGCTCAAAAACTAAAAATGTTTGGATAAGACAACTTTATACAAAATCACCCTTATTTTAAGCGTTAAATAAGGTAAAATTATAAAAATTGGGGGTTTTCGCTTGAAAAAAGTAACTTTTAACGATTTTTTAAAGTATATTTATAATGTCACTTTTTGATCACCCTATATTTATTTATTATAAAAATATCAGCACAGGCAGTGGATCCTTTGGGACAAGAAAGCCACCGGCAAATAAATAATAGAGACTTCGATAAGCAGATGTTTATAGTTATGTCTAGACCTGCAAACGTCATTTTTTACATAAAATTCAAAATATCTCAAAAACAGTTCAACTTAAGTATAGAATATTATACACGAAATATACCTAGAATTTTTTGAGGAATCCAAAAATTCGATAATATACAGGGTGTTCTATTTAAAAAAAGAAAGTTGACTTAGTAATTTATGTAATTTATACCTCATAACCTATTAAATGTGGTCTGTATGACACTTTTGTGAGTGACCTTATGAACGAATAAAGGCTTTGCAAAATCATTGCAATACGATAGAAAATATGGAAAAAATGTAAAGATCAAAACTTACAGAGCAGAATAATGATTTAACATGGTTGTAAAATGGCCATTGGCATGATAGTAAAAGTCAGGGATCCTTAATCCCTATAAAGAAATGTAGATACATCTAAAATGTATTTAATGATATAATTGACAGTAGTTATATAATATCGTGAACCACATTTATTTAAAAATCTCTAAAAAAGAACGAGGTGTAAAAAAAAATTAAAATTTTAACACAGTGTATGTTGAAATGGAAGCACTTGCAAAGACCTGTGTAATTAAATTTTTTTTTATTATTTTCATTAAATAAATCATCTTCCCGGGGTTTTAAGATAAATTAATATAAATTTCAATCCATAACTGTATACTAAACAGTCTAGTAAACACCACACTCCTCGAGTTTTTTTAAAACCTTCACCTTTCAGGTCCCTTAGTTCTCTACAAATTATTCGTAAACAGGAGACTAAAGTTTTATCTAAAATTATGTTTAAGGAACATAAACTTTATTCCGACTTATTGTAGAAACTCAATTACCTGAGATGAAGTTCTCGATATCTTCGAACACTGCCAGGTATTCAATTCTATACAAACTTCCTTTATCTTGAATTTATAAACAGCTCGATTATCCTCTAAACTTGCGCTACGTAGAATGTCAGATACGCCATTGGAATAAGTCGAATGCACAGATAAAATTCTAACTAGAGGGGCTGAAACTGGCTTAAAAGGCAGAGAGAAGACGTTTCAAGGATGTCTGCAGTAATTTTATCGCCTCCGACTCAGTCGCATCACAATTAGGATATTTTGCGGGATTTTATAGATAGTATACGAATAACAACCTTACAGAGATTTTTTGCAGCAATTGAGAGACGATAAAGGAGTGTTCATGTGTGGCAAGAACAAAATTGATATCAAATTTAATAAACATAACCACAACTTCGAGTTTTATATTAATGTTTAACCCCACATTTTTTGGAGCTAAAACAGTGAAGTTTATTAAACTTTCTGCAAACTAATGAACATGAAGCTGTCATGAACATGGATTTCCATATTTATTATTATTTTTTTTAGGTAACCAGTATCCGAATCGCTGGATTGGTCATGTAGGTCCTTAGTCTTGGCCACTAAGATCTCCAGACTTCAACCCTGTCGAATACTACCTCTGGGGTGATGATGAAATTAATACCAGGGAGCAAGTATTACAAAAAATTTTAATATTGTATTTCAAGAAGTAAAAACAATCAACATGTAATAAGGAATTCAATTTCTCATTTAACACTACGGGCTAGAAAATGCCGACAAGCGAATGGGGCCAATTTGAAAATAATTTTAACTTGTATGATAGCCTAAGCAAGTTACCTGAATTTAAATAGTTTAGCAATTGAATAGGACGTAAATGACTTATATCAAGTAAAAATGTTTTAATTAAAGAAAACTATTTTAGAAAAATATGGGTTGATTAAGCATCAACAAGTTTATAATTATCATACATATTCTTAGGATCTGGAATTTTTGGCTATTTTTTAAATGCATGTCATTTCAATACAAAGTTTAAAAAAATACTTCACGTTGTTTAGAAAATACAGAAGAAAACAATTTTGTCTGAAATCTATGAAACATTCTGTATATCGGTATCGAAGAGTCTTTTTATTACTTAAACTGTGGCAAATTAATATCCCCATATTGATGAAATCAGATATGAGACAACGAAGATCATTAAAACATTCGAAACCGCCGAAGTCGAATCTCTCCTGAGCCGAAAAAACAGCGATGTTGACTTTAAATTAAGACGCAAACATTCTGATTCCATTCCATAGAATTTTTGACAACAACTCCACCTGTAACGTTATGCAGACAGACCCTACTAGTAGATTAGAAAAACGCATCACTAATCTGATTAATGCATCCAGTCAAGCAGCTTCAAGATTCCCAGGTTCTACGGTCTTCCTAAGATACACAAGAACAATGTACCACTTCGACTGATCGTCAGTCCAATAGATTCGCTCAAATACAAACTAGGTAAATATCCAGTTTCGATGTGGAATCACTATACACAAATGTTCCTGCCAACGACTCAATTTCCATTATATCAGACATACTGGATCATAATAATCTTGATAAGAACTTAACTTGTCTTACATCTACTTACTTCATTTTACAAGGAACTTTTCATGAACGAACTTTAAGGACAACTATGGGATCTCCTCTATCACCTGTGGTAGCGAATATCTTTATGGAAGCCTTTGAAGATATTGCTTTAACATCCGCTCCACTAACACCAAAACACTGGTTCAGATATGTAAATGATACTTTTGTTGTTTGGCCTTATGGACAGGATAATCTCCTCATATTTCTGGACCACCTAAATTAACAACACTATAATAACAAGTTCACAATGGAAACTGAATCTAATGGAACGATACCTTTTCTATATGTATGTGTTCAAAGGAAGGAAATGGTACATTAGGACATTCTGAGGATAGAAAACCGGCGCATACAAATAGATACCTAAATGAAAATTCCCATCACCATCCAGCACAAAAGAAATCGGTTATTAATTCACTAGCTCTTTCGATTTCTGGTCAAGATTCTCTAACATCGGGAACATCGAAACTGACCGAAGCTCTCAGAGGGACTGGCTATTGCACTGAAGATATTACGCGTTCATTTAAAAGATATAGTAATCCAACTTCGTCAAAGGAGAATGATAAGAAGCCACCCTTATGTAATATTGTTCTTCCCTACATATATGGCACTACAGATAATAGGTTTACTAAAGACAGTGACGTTAGTTTGAGTCATGAGTTTATTTTAAATTGGATGACAAGAGGAGTTGTGTATTGCAGTATACGTATCTGAAGTTTTAATGTACAAAAAAGTGATAGACTGGAAATACTGAAGTCTCTAGAAATAAACTCAAACATTTACAATGTTTATTGCACGACGGGGTAAACTCAACAATTCACCTTTGCTAAATATATTTGTGTAACATCAGTTTAATTATTAATTAAATATTAATTATTAATATATAACTAGGTACCCCGAAAAAAATACTTCTTTAAACGTAATAATTGCCTCAAGTTTACCTTATTTTGTTCTGCTTTATTATAATACATTAATTATCAATCGAACAATTTTTGAGATAATTTTATTTAAAACACTGTTTGGTTTACTCACCTTTATAAATTTAACCTAATGGTTGTCACATGTTCTAGAAGTATTGTCATTGCCAAAAAACTTTACGGTAAAATCTGAAGTAAAATGGGAAGCAAAAAACGTTTTGCGGGTTTTTTAAAACCTCAAACAAAGAAAATGGTGCTAAATTTAGTAAGCTATTTTGAAGAGAAGAAACAGTAACGTAATAAATCAACAATATGTCAAGAAAAAGTATCAGAAGTGCTAAAGTTGAACTTAAGAACCGTACAAAGGATTACTAAAGAAAAACGCGATGATATTCCAGCGAAAAAAGAAAACGAAAAAACCGCAAAACTCAAGATTTAAACGGGTGCATGAAAAAGGAAGTATGAAATGTAATATACGACTTATACAAATCAAACGTTCACATAACACTTCTAGTTTTAAACGACACTTTTGAGAGACCGTGCGATTTTAGAAATTGGCCTTAAATCTTTGTCAAAATTAATCAAGGATTTAGGTATAGAAAAGGCTGCAATCGAAGATATTTGTGTGAGCTACCAAAAGTAGCAGGTCAGCGAGTCACCTTTTTAAGAAAATGTTTTGAAAATTTAATTCAAAATTAAGGAAAATTATTTTTTTGGACGAAACATGGGTTTTTCCCAACAGGAGTGGGTCGAAATCCGGGCCAGATAATTCGGCTAAATCAGTTAAAAGAAAAAAAGGTTGTGGTTCGGGAAAACGATTTATTGTTTTGCGTGCTGGTTCATTTAGTGGATTTGTTTCTGGGGCCAACCTAATATTTTCATCCACATCGAAAAGTGCTGATTAATATGACAGACATTAATCGTTTTGGACAATGCGTCATATTCTAGAATTTTAAACAAACAACCAAATTCATCGTGGAAAAAATGGCATTTTTCAGTGGTTGTTAACAAAAAATTAAAAAAATACCGCTTCAAATTTATTAAAACCAGAACTGATTTCAATAGCAAAATCTTTAAAAACACAAAAGATTTACGCAGTGTATGCAATTTTGAGGGAACATAGACGTGAGGTTTTGCGCTTGTCTACTTACCACTGCCAATTTAATGCTATCGAGCTAATATGGGCCGGCGCTGGCGCAAAATCTTATTATAAAAAACATGTTGGTGCAGGACTTACATCAAAAGAAATTCTAACGGTATGGCAAGACTCTTTAGATCATATATTAGAGGACAATTGGCAAAAGGTGGTAGAACATACCGAAAAAATAATTATGGAGTAGTGGAGGAAAACTGTTAGATGTCCAAATAAATCCAGTAATTTTTTCAGTATCTGAATAGGATAGTGATACATCTATAGATGGCTCAGATAGCGAATTTTAAATTTTATAATATTACTTTTTGCTATTATTTTGTAATGTATATAAGTCTGTTTAATGTTTCGCGAATCTTAGACAAAGCCTTTTGTGCTTCTGATATTTTTTTATTTAAATCCTGTATTTTGTATTTTTCTCTCTTAAGTGTCGCATATTTAGAATTTAGTGTTACACATTTTCCTTTAACAGAACGTTGTATAGCTACTAGGTTAATTGCGTCTAATAAACGTTTATTTCAACCAAATAAACGATGTATTTGATTGTATCTTATTTTCTTACAATTAAGCAATTATTTATTTAGGCCAAACAAATATTCTAAAATAAATACAAATAAATCTTGCTCAGTGTTGAAATGGGTATTTATTTCTTGTATAGCAAACAAATATTTCTTTGAATAAACTCTTTTTTTTTATTTCAGTTAAAACAATCTCTTTTATCAGTGTGTAAATTTTTGATCCTGTTCAAACTAGCTTATTAAAATGAAACCCCATTTTGACAGAAGTTGACAAGACAACTAACATATAAATTCTATAACAAAATTTTGGCTATAAGTTTTTTAATCTTGGACTCAAGTTTGGATTCCAATCAAAAGAATACGTAGCATCTCTTATTTACAGAGCTTCATAAAAAATTTTGATATCAAAAAGTTATTTATTTGACCAAATTCTAGAGCTTACAACCCTCATGTATACATTTTGAGAAACACAGCTTTTTTCGATTTAATTGAGATTTTTACATGACGTCAGGCCGGCCTTATTAGACTGCCGTTTACTATAGTAACTAAAATTTAGATAAATATATAGATATTGACACTTAAGGTTGGTTCGATTGTTGTGTAGTAAAACATCTCACGTCTTTTTAAGCAAATATAGAAGGAGTGTTTGTAAAAACAAGTGTTTATTTTTAAGAATTTACGTAATATTTTTGGATCGTATAAATGTATAAATACAACTTGTAAAACATTAATAAAAGCATATATTATAAAATATTTATAACAATAGGAATCGGTTATGAAAATCACAATATTAGTTGTTTTAAGAAAAAAGGGAGCTAAACATTAATGAAATTCAACTAACGGCTATACCACATTAATCTATGTAAATACTTTCTATGCTGATCTAGTTACTTTGATAAATTTAGAAAATTTCCTGGGGGTTATTTATATTCCAACCCTCTACTTTGTCAATACTGTCAACGTCGTTAAACAAGGGTAGTTCGGGGAATTTTATTTCTCCAAGCTTAACAGAATATAAACTAGGTCTATTGACGAGAGTGCAAAATTGAATAACACCGATATAAAATATTTTTATCGTCCATTAAAGATTTATTGTCAGCGAACATCCTTTTCTTCAACGCTTTAATCAATTACTTAGATTGTTTTGCTTAGCGTCATTAAGCAGATTATTTTCACTGGTTGTGATTATTGTCAACGCCCCGCATTTTCTTGTCTCCTGGAAAAAGATTATCTATTTCCAGGATTACTGATAAGAAATGACTACTTATTTCGTGAGAGTGAGATATTGCAGAAAGACATTCAAAACGTTAAGAAGGCTGTTAGTCTGTTCGATATTTCTACATTTAGTTTCGTCGTCTCAGATCCATCAGGTTTCACGGCTTAGTGTCCCACCAAAAATAATTGAGGGGTGTCGAGTCAGAAGATCGAGCTGACCATTCAATAGTGCCCCTTCTTCCTATCCACCTTAAGGTATTTCTGAACTTGTCGAGCTTAGTGGTATTTTACAGTAGTAAAAAGGAACTCAAAAGAATTAGGAAATAACTGTGCAAAGCCAAAACAATTTCAGTTCTCAATAATTGCAAATATCTGGCACTATTCAGATTTCATTCAGACCTATTAACCAAGTCCAAACGTTACATTTTGGTGGAATTTGGGTATGATGTTCGCGGGGGGTTTCCATCGCCCAATATCGACACTTTTGTCGGTTAACGGTTCCATTTAAAGAGAATGTAAACTCATCCGAAAACATTATTTGATGGAATGGCGCACGTAGGGGTATTTGGCGACAAATCTTGGCCAAAAGTCAACATTTTAAATTCTTGTTTTCCATGGATTAAACGCTGTTGCTAGGTAGATAACGTACAGCCAACCTCGATTGCTAGGATCACTGAGTTAGTTGTCACGAATCTACTGACTTGTCAAATGAAAGAATTTACGCTAAAGTTATTTGCTCTCGCTTGTGTCTTTTCCCAGTTTTATGTGGTTTTGATCTGTGAAGTGGAGTTTTTTTGCAATGGATTTACAAGTTCAGGGTATGTACTACATTTTGAATGTAAAATTATTTCTTAGAAGTTAGTATTTTTAATTTTATTGTGAATTAAGTAATTATGTAAAAATACCGCGTTTTGGCATTGTTTATTCAACAAAGGTGATGTTTAAGTAAAATTGTCGGTACTTGTACCTAAACATTGCCATTTTCATATAATGATTTTTTGCTATGACCAGGTCGTAAATTAGCGATTACCGGATTTTCACTAAGGGGTTTATTTTCTTTACAGAATCCGTAAAAAATGTCAAGGAGTTTTCTAGAAAGAAACTTTATGGCTATTTCAAGGAGTGTGTTGAGATTTCTCACGAAAAGAAGATGGAATATATGGAAAATCGCCTCGTGAAATGCACAAATTATCCAGCAGAAGAAATCAGTACATTTAAACGTAAATTAAGGTATTTTAAGTCGGAGTTCAAACAAAAATGGGCAACTGTAGCTAAAAAAGAAGAAATATTTTTAAGTAAGAATGAAAAGTGGTTAGCTGGAACTTTAATCCTGCCAATTTGATTTAAACAGAGGGTGGGCCGTCCTTCCAAAGACTTCCAAGAAAGTAGTGACCGCAATAAAAGGCGTAAAATACAAGAGCTACGAGAGCAGGTTTCTGAGATCTTATCATATGCTGCTCAAATGAGTTTACGGGCTGCTGGTAATAGCGCGGCGTCGGAAATAATCAAAGAAATATCGACATCACCAACAAAAGCATTAAGATTTCGCAAGGCTTTAGCGAAAAAATGTAACATTTAGCGAATAACAACCAAACAAACTTTATCAATGTTTGTTGATGCTGGTTTGTCCCGAAGACATTACAATATCATACGAGATGCAAGCCCACAATTGTATCCTTGTTATTCGCTATTACAAAAAGCTAAACAAGATTGTTATCCGAAGAGAGAAGCGTATCAGGTGAAACATGCGCAGAAGTAAAACTGCAAGAATTACTCGACCACACTATATCACTCATTTGTGAAAATCTTGGTGAAGTTTTAGAACATATTCCCAAAGGAGGAAGAGAAAATCTCGAACTGATATCTAAATAGGGCTAAGATCGCAGTAGCAGCAATTTAAGCAAAAATTTAAAAACGAGGCAGGCATTGATGCCAACATCTTCCAGACTTCATTTGTACCGATTAGATTAATTGTAAATAATAAGGGTTATAAAAATCCATTTGGCAGAATTCTGTACCTTCAAGTCCACGATTTTGTAAGCCTATTCGAATTAGGTTTACACATGAGACCAATGACGTCACCAAAGATGAAATAAACTACATTAATAATCAGGTACAAAACCAAACGAGAGGAGAAATTCAAGTAATCAGTGGTTATTTAAAGGTAAAACATATATTTTTACTCACTATGGTAGATGCAAAAGTATGTAATGCGTAATGTACTAATATTAAAATGGTTTGAGTTTTAAAATTAATTACTTACAGTAAGGTGGCTGTGAAAAAACAATTGAATTGATAATGCGCATTGTTATAACTGAGCAACCGTCAAATAATACATTTGTCAAATTATTTTAATTTGGTAATAATTATTGCTCTGTTGTTGAATAATTGAAATAATATGGATTATTCAAATGACGAGAAAGTAGATAATGCAGCTCAACTGTACCATCATATGTATCCCGAAATAGCCGTTCCCAGTGTTCGCATTTTCCGTAGACTAGGAAGAAATTTACGACAACCTGGATCTTTTCAGAAAAAGCAAAACCATACTCCAAATGTAACAGCCCAAGGAGGAGTTGGTGAAATAAATGTAATAGGTAGGTTAAGTTAGGTTTAAAGTGAGTGGATCAAACCGACCCTCTACTGCGACTCTGGGGTCTACTGTGGCTCACACCTATGTTTACACTTCCCGGGCAACTCTAAGTCCTCAATGAGTCTTATTATTGCTTTTGGGGAGGTATTCTTCAAGTCCTCGGGCAGCAGGATATCTCTACCGAAAATAAAGAACCTAATCCTGGCAACTGCCGGGCATTCACATAGCACATGTCTGGCTGCTGCGTCATTCTCCATACATAGGCGGCACTCGGATTCGTCTTTAAGCCCCATCCTGTGCATGTGATGTCTTAGACCACAATGGCCAGTGTATAGACCTACTGATGTTTTGAGCTTAATTCTGTTCATATTTAACAGACTTTCTGTTATCCTCTTCTTCATAGGAAGGAGGATAAATGCCTTTGCATGGGACAGGCCTGACAGTCCAAGCCAATAGAGATTAGCTTTTTCCTCAACCAGGTCCAAAATTGCGCGCTTGGCCGTTTCGTGGAATACTTGGTGGGTTCAGGTCCCACGAATCTCGTCTCTGTTCCTTTCTTTGCTAGAAGGTCCGCAGACTCATTTCCCTTCAAACCTGCATGTCCTGGTATCCAGATAAGAGGGATTTTATTGTCGCTCCCCAGGCCAGCAAGTGCCTTTTGGCAGTTCCAGACTGTTTTGGATATACAATGACTCGCTTCAAGTGCTTTAAGAGCCGCTTGGCTATCCGAGAATATTTTTATCGTTTTGTGTTGTTTGTTGATTCTGCAACATTCTAACACACAATTCGATAGCATGGACTTCTGCTTGGAATATTGAGGTGGTATTTTCCAGGCTTACTGACAGATCAACCTTCGGTCTTACCCCATGTATTCCAGCTCCTACACCTTTATTGGTTTTGGAGCCGTCCGTGAAGAGGCACAGCTCTCTTTTAAGTAGATCAAATTTATTCTGATCCCACTCCTCTCTCCCTGGGAAAATCACGGAGAGGGTTGCTGTACACGAACAATTTTTGGTAGCAGGTCCGATGGCATTCCCAACATGTAGTGGTTTTTCAAAACTTTCAGCATGTTGGATGATTCCATATGACTCGTGCTATCCACCATGCTTGGTAACATGATGGAGTCTGTATGTTGCCCTCATTGCTTCCCCTTCCACAAACAGGTGGAGTGGTGGAAGTTTCAAAAGGAGCTCCATGGCCGCTGTCGGAGTGGAGCGAATCGCTCCTGTAATTGATAGGCAAGCCTGTCTCTGCAGTCCACTCACTCAGTTTGGCTTGGGCAACACTTTGTTGTACCTTGCTCCAGGCTACAGAGCCATAGGCTATCATTGGTCTTATGGCCGTTAGGTACAGCCAATATAGATGTTTTGGTCTCATACCCCATAAATTCCCGCAGATTTTACGGCAGGTCCACAGGGATAGTTTAGTTTTCTGAACTATTTTATTCAGATGAGCATTCCAGTTCAGCATTTTATCCAGGATAATTCCCAAATATTTCACTTCAGCTGAAAATGGTATCACTTATCCCCTTAAGGAAGGTGGTCGAAGTCTCTCCAGATTCCTTTTCTTTGTGAAGGGGACTAGTACCATTTTTTTTAGGGTTGATAGAAATCTCTTTCCTCTTCAGGCTTTCCTTTTACTATGATGACTAGATCATCGGTATGTGCCTGCAGATCTCCCACAGCCAAACCACAGACAGCAGATTGTCCACCAGTAGTGATCACAGCAAGAGTGATAACACTCCTCCCTGTAGACACTGTATCCAGCCACATATAAGGGGTTCTACCTCTCTTTCAGTAATTGCATCATAGAGTGATCCAGAAAGGGCATTGTTAAATGCTCCCTCGATATCTAAGAATGCAGCAACTGCAATTTCCTTGTTTTCTAGAGAGTATTTTATGCTCTCAACAAGATTGTTGAGAGCCAGTTCTGTTGATTTGCCCGTTTGGTAAGCGTACTGATGCTCACTCAGCGGATGTCGCCTAAGAGCTACGTCCCTGATGTGCTCATCGAGGATTCTTTCCAGGCTTTTTAACAGAAAGGAGGTTAGACTTATTGGTCTAAGCGAACTTGGTAAAGAATCATTTCGACCCACTTTAGGTATATATATATTACCTTAGTTGCAGACCATCTGGCCGGTATACAGTTCCATGCCAAACTTGCTCTGAATAGTGTTGTTACGAAAGAAAGGAGTGCGTCTAACCCGTTTTGTATCAGGGCTGGAAAGACTCCATCCTCCCCAGGCGATTTGAAGGGCCGAAAGGAATTTACGGCCCCTCGAACCGCCCTTACTGTAATTATTTTGTTGGCAGCATCTCTGTGAGGTCGTTTGTGTCGACCTACGAAATGGAAAGTTTACCGACTATCCATTATCAGGCTACCTGGGAAGTGATGTAATAGGTAAGTCATCTTTGATGTAAAAATTGTCGCCTTTTAATTTAAATGTTGTTTCAGTCTCCGTAAATTGTAAAAATCATAAAAATCAAGAGGTATCCCTGCGAGAAATTGAGAAAGAAACCGGTGTTAACACAGATTCGTCCAAAAAGATTTTACGTCGGCACAAATTTAGAAACTATCGTTGCCGAAAAGTGCAACTTCTAAGGCTAACAGATTTCCATAAAAGGCAAATTTTCTGTAGATGGATTCTTCGAAAACATAGGCTTGATTCTGATATTTGCAAGAAAATATTGTGGTTAGACGAGAGCCGATTTTGTAATAACAGGTGGTTTAACCATAATATTCATTACCCCTGGACACAAGGAAACCAACATTTTTTAGAGAGACAGCGTGTCAAGAAAGGTTCAGGATTAACGTTTGGTTGGGACTTTTGGATTTTAAAGCTGTGGGTCTCTACTTCTTTGAGGATCATTTAACTGGTGACATGTACTTGCATTTTTTGACAAATGACTGCCAAGAAATGTTAGATAACTTGCCCTTGGCTGTGCATAGAAATTTTGAGTTTTTTCTAAAGAAGGTGCTCCGGCGCATTGTTACAGTCGCTTTACCAGATTCCTTAATAATTTTAAACCTAACCACTGGATTGGTAATAATGGTTCTATTAATTGGCCACCTTGTTCCCCGGACCTAACTCCAATGGATTTTTCCATACCGGGATACATAAAGGACTTGGTACATTTAACGACTCCTGCAAATTTGAATGATCTTAAGCTAAGAAATCAGTTGACATGTGATAAAATAACACCAAGGGTGCTTAAAAATATTCAAAAAAGAATAATCGAAAATCCTAGAGAGTGTTTAAGAAATAACCGCCGACATTTACAACATTTCTAATCGTTACTTGTTATTTTATACTGTAAGTAATTAATTTTAAAACTTAAACCATTTTAATATTAGTAGATATGTAATTGTAATTTCGTTTGTGAACCGTAAAAAAATTTAATTGTATTTTCCGGGATCTACATTATTAAGTAAAGATATTTATAAAGAAGCTCATTCTTTCAGTGAAAATCCAGAGCCGTACTAAAAAAAGGAAACATGAAGATGAATATAACAGTACGAAACGTCGATAAAAATGTTCTTGGTGTATGTTGTAAATTGTTCTTCAAGAAAATTAAATAAAAAATGCAGGTCCGTATTTAAAAAAAAATTGATGGTAGTAGAGAACATTAAAATAACTAAGTGTTGTATAAAACTTTTTTCTAAAGTACAAACTTTTTAAGATATTTAATAAAATAATTTTGGGCAATTTTTGCAAAATTCCGATATTTCCAGAACGAAGAAAAAAATTAAAAATCTGTAAACGGATTATTAACGTGCTCTATAAAGGACACTTTTTCTCTAATTTACCGAACATCGTATCTCTTGCCGTTTATGAGATAGCAATAGTGGTATACCCTAAAATAAACACCCTGTATAGGGCTTAAATATGACGATTTCTAACTTATCTTAGTAATAAAGTTGATAGTGTTCAAGGTACAGGGTGTTATTAAACGTATTTTATTTGTTTAGTTTTTTTGATATTCCTCGTATATTTCTAGAGATAACTTATTCAAATTTTGCAAACGGTATATTAGGCTCAATGTCTACAAAATTTGAATGTTATCCTCTAGAAAGGTACGAAGTATACCAAAAAAAAAACAAATAAAATAACTTTAACACCCTGTTTATCGAACATTATCAATTTTAGAACTAACGTAAATTGGGGGTAGCCATATTTTAGCTCCAACTATACGGGGTTTAATTTTTCGCCTCGGCTTATCAATTACCCTGTATAATTTTAATTTGATAAAATAATGTAAAAATAAACATTCAAAATTATCAAACAATTTTCTTTGAATGGAAAAAAATATATACCTAATTTTGGCCAAGATCGGCCACTGAAAACTCTCGAAGAGAATTTTTTTCACGATTACAATACTTCTCTGTTATGAGGGAAATAGAACATAACAAAACATACTTTATAATCGTTTAAAACCATGTGTAAATGTGTAAGTTTAAAAAATGTTTCAAAATAAGCATCGATAATTTGAGACTAGGTCCTCAGATTCACTTTATTCAAAAATCAAGTATAATCCTAGCTTTAATTTCTATACCTTCTTAAAATGTTTAAGTTGTTAACTTAACATTATAAATTCAAGTTAAACCTCAAACTTTTTTAATCTGCGGGGTCACTTTTAAGTTTATTGTTCTTTTGTTTTAGTTTAATAAGATTTAATGGAAGGGAAATTTTGTTCAAGCCAAGTTTGCGACTTGAGTAGACAGAGAAAGGAAAACGGGTTAAACGTTCACCCTTAAAGAGGTTTAAATTAAGACAACTTAAGATGACATATGTATCAATGGAACGAATATTTATTCTAAATATCATAATTAGAAAATGACATTAACATAAGCAAAACATAAATTGTAAACTAAAAGTTTTAATTGCCAGTTGGCAGTTAGAACTGATCTAGCTCTTAAACCTTTTTAGGGTTGATTTTTAAACGAAACGCTATATCGAGTTTTATCTTATTTTAAAAGGCAGAGTCATTTTATGGATAAAAATTTCAGTAATCCTTTCTTGTAGTTTTCCTAAATTATAAAGTTTTGTAAAAAAATATTCGCTTTTCTAAGTAATCCCAATAAAAAAATCAAGTGGACCAATGTCTGGAGGCTGTATAGTACCTTTACAAGGGCAACAGAAACATGGGTGTTATATTTAAAAACTAATAAGAATAAATGAAAATGTGGATCTTGCAAAGGTAACGAAATATTTGGACCCAACAGGACATCAGTTATCTAAATTTAAAAATAGTAATTCATTCATTTTTAATAATGTGGCACAAAATTCTTGTGTGATTTTTAACAAATGTTAAAGTCTTTCTAACATTAAAATATATTGCCTAGAGTAAAACGTTACGTTTATCCGCCACCCACTTAAAATTTTAAATACTTAAACACCCCAGTTTCGTTTTAAACTCTCTTAGTGCTCTGAAGTGTTTTTCTCTAGCCAAGAAAACCTATTTTCTTTTTACATTTTGTTTGTATAAGTCGCAATGGGAAACGTTTAAAGCTATTTCTAGTTTCATTCGGTTTTCTTACCTAACGAAAGAATGATCGATGGGTTGTCTTAAATAAGTCTCGTTAAATCCGATGATTTCTTCAATAATGAAATGTTTTGAAATATTATTTTTAACGCATATAAAGTTTAGATCTTTTAATTCTCGTTTCTCGAATATAATGAGTGGTAGGGTTGGTTGGGTTAGGTTTGTTGACCAAGTGGTAATGTCTTAATTATGCTTTTGAAAATGACCAATGTTACGCAAATAACTCGTTCGAAATTGTTTCGTTTATTCAAAATTCCCACATCACATTTCAGTATTTTGACAGCAGTTATTTTAATTTTAACGATACATTTTATAAACAAATTATGTCTGTTAATGTCTGAATTACAAACTACATGTATCTCAAAGTTACCCTTTAAATCACAATTTTTTTAAACGTTACGTGGATGACATATCACTTGTATACCAGCGGATCCAACTAATACCTTTCTAGATATCTTTCACCCAAGACTACAATTTGCAACAGAAAAAAAAATTAATTGCCTTTTTGGACGTAGTACTAATAATAACTCAAACTAATACGATAATTACTGATTGGTACCACAAGCAAACTTTTTCTGAAAGATTCCTCAATTACAATTCAAATCACGCATTTCAACAAAAAGTTAATATTATAATTAACTAATGATCTCGGTAATAAAAACCACACTTGTATAAATTTAAAAACATTTTAATTAACTATATATTTTCAAAATTTGGCATAATCTCCCTCGTGCCATCTATTGTTGGTGTTCGTTGTGTTTCTGCTGTCTGTCCCTGGTAAAATATTTTACATTTATTGTCGTAAATCGAATTTTTAGTTTGTGATCTTCTATTTTTAAGTCTGGTGATGCCCTAACTGGCCGAAAGAAACAACAAAACAACACAAATAACAAATATATATATATTTTTTTGATATTCTAATTTATATGACACTGTAGATTTCGAGATTATAGAAAAATAAAATATTTTACATATTCCAGTTAGAAATTTAAACATTGTAAAACAAATATTGACCCATTCCCTAATAAAACATGTAATGCCAATTATTTGAGAATAACTCTGTTTTATTTTTTTTTGCAGGAAAGTAGTTTCGCTGACAATAATCGAGGAGGACAGCTACGAGAAGGACGTGCTTTTTTACGTTCAGCTAGGGGAACCCCAGATGTCGGGTGGTAAGGCAATCGATGAATAATCTATCTTTTCTATCTCCTCATGATAATTCTTTTTCATATCTTCCTCTACTTCTTCGCACTATCTACGTCGTGTTTGCATGCTAAGTAAGTAAATTACAATATGTTTGTTGTTGATGTTATTTGTGCACTTTTAATTTTGCATTGTTGTTAAAAAATGGTAACAATGATCTGTTCAAAAAACGATCACAAATATGTGTCATATACTTGTACTTTTGGAATATTCATATCTTTCCATTTTTTCTTGAAATGTTTAATGACTAATTGACATTATCATATTTAAAATAATAAAATTATAGTCCAGTACCTGAGGGGTTAACGTTGTAGCCATTCGAGAGCCAAAGTTTAGATTGGCAGGCAATTTAAGAAAGAATTCATCAAGTATTTTAGAGCAATTATATGAATATAAAAAATGAAAATGAGGATCTCAAATAAAAATGGAGGCGTCGTGGAACTAATTTTACAATAGCTCAACTACATATTATTATTTTCTCATATTTAGAAAATATTTGAAAGGGAAAATCCTTCCTTGAGTCCCACTTAATAGGGATTAAAATCTATCAAAAATCATTGAAAGGTTATTAAAGAATCGTCTTATGCCATTTCTCCTTAAACATAAAATAATATTCCGGGATAAGTTCGGTTTACCCAACAAGTGCACCAGAGACGCCATGTTCTCGTTATTTAGCGACGTCTACTTATCCCTCAATAACAACCACCCCACCGCTTCAGTTTTTTGTGACTATGCAAAAGCCTTTGACTGTGTTAGTCATGAAATTTTGATAAGCAAGCTAAATTTCTATGGAATCCGTGGTATTTCTTTAAATTGGGTTAAATCTTATCTCGGGAATAGGCAACAATTTGTAAATTACAAGTGGAGTCCCTCAAGGGTCGGTCTTGGGACCTATTCTTTTTTGTTATACAGTAATGTTATCACCAACCTAAAAATTAACGGAAAAATTTCTCTCTTTGCTAATGACACAAGCATAACATGGAGTGATTTTGACACAACGTCTTTATCTGCTAATATTTCCAACGACCTTGTTATGATTAAAGCTTGGTCCGATTCCAATCTGCTTTGCTTCAATGTGGATAAAACGGTGGCTTTATCTTATAAGGGGACTTTACAACCACTTTAGCTACTTAACAGCAATATTAAATACGTTGAGTCGGTTAAATTCCTGGGTTTGAATATGAATAACAACCTAAAATAGTCTAAGCATACTGAACCTTAACTAAAAAACTTTCTAACGCCTGCTTCGCCATTCAATCAGTTTCAAAAGAACTGGACGTACCTTCTGCCAGACTTACTTATTTCTCTCTATTCGAAGCCCATCTCCGCTATAGCCTGCCCTTTTGGTGCTGCTATACCACCGAGCAATTTAATATTTTTAAACTTCAAAAGAGAGCAATTCGCTATTTGTTTGGTCTAAATAATAGAGCGCACTGCCAATACTATTTCGAAAAATATGAAACATTAACACCTTCTGCATTATTTATTTTAGAAACCGTCTGTTTGATGAGAAAACATATAAACACTTTCCTTGAAAGGCCACAACACGTATATCCTACCAGAAACTCTAGGCATGACATATACCTTCCTATTCCTTCCAAAAAAATAATAAAAATATCAATTATTTTCAACGCCATAAAACTCAACAATCATCTTACAGAACATTCAAAAGCCCTATGTTTGTACTCATTCGAAAAGCAACCAAAGCGTACCTCATTGAAAGACCTTTTTACTGCGTTAGTGATGTTTTTTATTTGTTTGTTTACTTAAATCTTTTTGGGTGTCATGTTCCAGCAGCTAGCATAGAATTTGAAAATCATTTTATTGGAAAATTAACCGTCTGATAGTCCGTTAAAATTAATTATTTTTGTTACATATTAATTAAAGTTATATATTTTCTTTTTTTTAATACACTTTAATTACTATATTAGTTCAGTAGTTCAGTTCAACTTTTTGTTTAACTTCACTTATTTTGCTTGTATGGCGATTACAAAATAGAGTTTAATTTCAATGTCATCAAAATTATTCATCTCGCATATGCATTGTTTATTTCCTTATTATTGAGGTCACCTGGATTCATTAACCGCTTTACGGCAATGTTATGTCCTAACGATTGCTATATTTAAAATGTATGTATTTACATTGACCTATCGAAAAATATTATTTTTTTCCATAAATATTTCGTTTTTCATTGTTTTGTTTTTTCTTCTTTTAAGGTAAATTTAGTTTTGTCCATAAAAATGTAACAATTTTCCTGCAGCAATTTTGTTTGTTTGTTTGTGTAAAGAGATTCATTTAGCAACACATAATTAAAAAAGGGTTAAATTGAACAAATTCATTATTGACGGATTTGATTGATTTAAGAATGCTGCTACTTTCCGGGGTAATTTTTCAAACGTATTTTTACCAACTGGCTGCCTAGGACGATTGATTTGATAACGAACGAAAAATCACAAATGAGGAGTTCAGCTTCTTTTAAAGCTATATACTTACGGCAATAAAATTGACAGTATTCCTACCCGGATTTTTAACAATGAAATTTCTATCAATTTTGTTTTTGGTATTTTTAATATTAATCATAAGAAATAAATCATCCAACTCAATTAACTCCCTACTTCTACAGGCATCTGCTATACCAAAAATAAGGGCTACCTTTATCATTAAAAACTGGTTATCTGGGATATATCCTTCGTTGTTTCTTCTCAGCAGAACAATTAACTTGATAAATTTGCTAATGTCGATATTATTTTTAACGTAGCATAGTCTTCAGCATAGAATATTGTGTCCAAAGGGTCGAAGGTGATAGAGTCCTAGATTTTTCCGTGAAAAACACAAGTAGCGCATCTTCGTTAAAATTGACCACGTTTGGCTCACAGCACCATCTTACAAATGTCTGATATTGCTCTTCATATATTTTTCTTGATTTGGAAGGCAAAATATCTTCTAGCGCCTCTTCAGCTGCTTTTTTTATATCAAAAGTTTCCATTTCGATTTATGATCACGAAATTAATGACACTGACAACTTGTTTATGTATGTTGTAACTACATAACTTCATTATTTTAAAGCACACTAATCAAATTTGTATCTGCTACCTGCAATAATTCGTCACATTATGCGGTGTTTTAAATTTAGACGTATACATTACATTATTTAGTAATATTGTTCCCGAAAGTGCATAAAATAGAGTATATATCGTGGAACTAAAGTGCCTCAATCCCTTGAATGGTTGTTGACATGTCACTGATATATACAGGGTGGCCCGTTTATCTTGGGACACTACCTTATCACAGAAACTATACTAGATGGAGCGAAAAGTTATCTTCACTATTTGTTACGTTTTTAGACCGGTAAATAAATGGTACTCTGGTACTTTTTGAAACTCTGCCTAGCCATAAAAAAGATGAATGTGTGTTTTATTTGCTTCCTAGCACCCAACTCTCAAAATAAAAAGTGACATAGTGTTGCCAAATTTCGCGTATAATTATTTTCCTAGACATTTTCAAATGCAACCCCTGTATATTACGTTAGAACTTTATAGAGAACTAAACAAAGATATTAACAATATATACAAACATGGTTCTGCGAAGTATCGTTTCGGACTTATAGACGATTATCTTCAGTAAATATTTTTTTACTTCCAAACATTGTTAACGAAATATTGTTATGGATTATTATAATCGAAGGTAAATTTGCTCATTCTCTTGGAGGCACTTAATTTTGTTATTTAAAAGCTCTAAGTAGCGCTGGAAATTAGCGGCGGCTCGCGAGTGAAAAAGTAAGTGAAGTGCAAATGAAGCAGGAAAATATCGCAATAATTTTTTTTCCAGAATTTTTTTTATATGTGGGAGTGGTAGAATATTTTTTTTACGACTTACCAAAATTTTGTATACTAAATCAATTCTCCTATCCTTCATAGCAGCAAATGTATTTATAACATCCTCATAAAGTGGATGTGTTGCCCTAATCTCCTCCAGACATTCCTTTTGAATTGAAATATTGCCTAGAGAAGTAAGTCTTTTTTGAGATACTGTATTCCTTTAATAAGTTTTTACACGTTTGAGGCAAGAAAAACTTCTTTCCACTGAAGCACTTGTCGACGGTATTGTCAAAATAAGGGAAAACACTTTATATGCTTTGGTTTAAATACCTTTATTTTAATTAATTTTTCTTACTTGCTCTTGCAGCGATATATTCCAATTACTGTCATTGGCAAAAATAAGACCAAGGTCATTTTTAGGTCGTTGACTTTTTGAAAATATTTTTCCATATAACTGTAACAAATTTCAAACGCCAGTCGGAAAATTTAGCAGAATCTGCCAAACATAAAAATGTAAGTTTTTCACAGTCCTTAAAGCTTAGTGTCATTTCCATTAAAATATGGTCCAATATTTCATAAAAAAGGGTTCTATACTTAGCCCTAATTTCTTCAGGTGAAAGCTTAGCAAGTTCAGGCTTGTAATGATTTATTTCTGTAATGGAATTTACTTTATCAAACATGGTATTAAAAAAAATGTTCATTTCTTTTTTTACAGAGCGCCTCACGAGAGCGTTATATTGGATATACAAAAATGAATGTCAAACGATTTTTTTTGAAGACGCAACTTGAACGATCACATTTACAACTTCGAATTTACAGATCAACGAGTTTCTGTAATTGGTGGTATACGCCTCGTAGATGCAGATGCAAGAGCATACGTTCGTTTGGCTGAGTGATGAAAAAATGAGGGAATACCACTAAGGCTTGCAAAAAAATTCGACATTTAGAAATATTTTTAAACTTTGCTGCATCAGAACAAATACAGCCTGCGGCGCTTTATCTTTTTTTTTTTGAAGGCCATTTAGATGGCCAGACATCACACTTGCGCCATCGTAATATTATCGTATTAATTTATGTTTATAGTCAAATTGGTCCAAAATTTGATCCAATAGAGAATATAAATTCTCCGACGTTCTATCGGAGCTGACATTATAAAATCCTAAGAATTTCTCGACTACTGAACCTTCTGAATTAACGTATCTTAAAATTATGGAGCACTGGGAGGTTTGCGTAATATCAGTGGTGTTGTTCTGTGTGTTCATTATTTCATTTTTCACATGATCATTTAAATAATCAAAAATGCATTCAATTAAATTCAATTAATAATTAATTATTTCGTTTTGAATAGTTCTCGAGTGACCAGTAAAAACATTTTCAATTTTTTTGGGATGATCTTTTAGTTCTTGGGAACTACTCGATATTAATAAACCTAAAAGCTTTTTAAAATTCCCCCTATTTATTGACTCGCTGCTCTCATCATGGCCGCGAAAGACTAATTCTTATTTTGCAAGGTATAAAACTGCGACAATTACCAAGCACATAAATAGTCTATTTAATCGGACGTTTTTGCTAAAATGTATTTTATATAGTTTAGCATTTTATTTTAAAGTGCTTTAATTTTTTACACATGT
This sequence comes from Kuschelorhynchus macadamiae, assembly GCA_030620095.1. Classification (NCBI taxonomy): domain Eukaryota; kingdom Metazoa; phylum Arthropoda; class Insecta; order Coleoptera; family Curculionidae; genus Kuschelorhynchus; species Kuschelorhynchus macadamiae. The sequence goes on along the minus strand of JAUTXW010001600.1, from coordinate 979,053 downwards.
TTTTAGCATTAATTCGCATTTCAAATGCTCCGCCGAGTCTTCATGTTTATGTAAAAACCTTCATATATTTAACATACCTGCAAATCCTTCCTTATTCCAGACTAAATATTTATTGGAAACTAGTAAAAAATGCCAGCAATATATTTGACTACTACATAACCATTTGTACTCCGAAAACCAGGATGACGATTAAAACTCTGATCTTGTTCCTTCCATCGATTAAATGGAGTTTCCAACAAAATGCAAACCACATCCGTGATCGGATTCATCAACAATGTAAATTAATAAACTCGACACCAAATAAAGTTGTATCAACACCATAAATAAATATAACACAAAACAGTCAAGTAAACTGCAAAGGAACTAACCGGTTGCAGCGAACTCCGCGGAAATAAAAGTAAACAACCACCTGAACGACAGGTGGGTGTAGTGTACTGCGTTAGCAATTCACCGAGAGCGTTGTATGGCGCTGGTTAACGTGGTAGGAAAATCATAAACTAAACATAGCACCTCCAGCAAAGTCGAAGCGGTTTGCGCCACTGTTATAGTTGGTATAATAAAGTTCGATTGATAGTTTTAAAGAGACATGCCGCCAACGTTCAAGTAAAATATTTATTCGAGATGTACAGTTTACTTTTTGCCAATTAGGTGAATAAATGAATGTAAAAACTGAAATTTTAAGATATATATAATAAATATAGTTAGACGTTTGCTTGTTTATTTTTCCTGGTGAAGTAGCACTTCACCTATTTCACCTGAATAGCAGCCACTGCTGGGAATTTAAGTTCTGATATAAAAATTCTGGACCTATATGTACCACACCAAACTTTTACTGATGTTTTTCCTGATCTTGTAACTTCCATAACTTTTTTGTTTATTGTCACTCCACTAATGGGTATTTTTTCGGTTAAAGATTTTAGTTCAGGTTGTAAATATGAACTCATCAGTCCAAATAATACGACCAAATATATTTTCTAAGAAATGTCTCTTCATAAGAATATTGCAAAAATCTAACCTGGAGTAGACACGTTCCAATTTCTGTACTGGCTATATATTTAAAGGGCTTCCATTTGTATATTTGAAAACACGTTTTCTGCATTGTTCTTCTGACGTCCACGCACGTCTGATTCGAAGTCTCTTCAAAATACAACAAAACATTGAGTTGGAGAGTGAAACAATTATATTATGTATATATATATATATATATATATATAATATATATATATATATATATATATATATATATATATATATATATATATATATATATATATTATATAATATATATTATATATATATATATATATATATATATATATATATATATATATATATATATAATATATATATATATATATATATATATATATATATATATATATATATATATATATATATATATATATATATATATATATATATATATATATATATATATATATATATATATATATATATATATATATATATATATATTGAAGGGGTTGCCTTAATGGAAATTTGTCATATATATCCCTAAGAGACAGAGTCCGATTTGTATTTTTAATATACAATACTCTAACATCCCAATTTTTTCCCTATAGTGAACATTGTTAAAAAAAAGCGGATAAACTCAATGAAAAAAGAAAACAATGCGAATATTAAGAAAAACAACAATACACGTAATTTGGCAACACTGTCATTTTTTTGTATTTTGAGAGTTGGGTACTAGGCAGTTAATAAAAACTAAATTTGTATTTTCATAGCTCAGGCAGAGTTTCTTGAATGAAAATAACAATAAATTAAACACTGGAATCAGCCCAATTAACTTTTATATTCAACTTTTCGCTTCATATCGTATACCTTTTGAGATAAGGTAGTATCCCAAGAAAAACCCTGTACTAATTGACCTTTAATAAGTAAATGTTTTTTTACTTTATCCGCATCGTATTATCTTGCTGACAAGACACTGTATACTGTATGTAAAAAAACAATTTATGATTTTTAATTTCTTGGTTAATTTTAGAATATTTTTTTTGTTCTTTTATATGAAATTAAATGTATATATATATATATATATATATATATATATATATATATATATATATATACAGTAAAGTTATTCAGTGATGGAACCTTCTCAAACTGTATTTAACCATTAACTCTTTGAGGTACGGGAATTCGGCTTAAAAAAAATCCTAGCGGTACGAGAAAAAAAACATTTGAAAAATATACAAATTGTGGTGTATTTCTTTCAAATAAGTATATTGAAACACTAATACACATATATAAAAATATACATATACTGCAAAAGTACTTAGATTGGGTGGTTTATTTCTTGCACCACCATACTTTAACAAAATTAAGAATATCATATATAAATAAACAATATATTCTAAAAACATATTAAGTTTTAGCATGATAAGATTGGAAATAAGTTTTGGTTTTTCCTAAACATAATGGCATGGCGCAAACACTGCATTGCCAATTGGTACGAACATCTTTTTTTTTCGAGCTACATTAAGCACATCTTCGACGAGTGGTTCTCATTGGCTGATGTGCACTTTCTGCTCTTCTAACGGCGGTCGATACTGTGGGCTTATGAGAACTAATGGCGACTGATAATTCCGTAGACATGTTTCTTTTGTTTAATTTTTGAACCAATGTTTTGGCAACTAAGCCTTCTGAAACCTGTCTTCGGAATTCTTTGAGAGAAATTTTAGCATTTTCTTTATGGTATAGTTTATATATTATAAAGGCATTTGTTATTGCCGTATCCAGAAAGAAAAAGAATATGCGATGCCACCACTTGTGGCTTTTTCGATCAAGCCCATAATATGATCGCATTTGATCGAATTTGTCCACAAAGTTCATGTGTTTATTATAATCACTAAGTAAAAAAGGGCAAGGAATATGCATCGCAGTGCCATCTTTCTCTTTCCTTTTTACTTGAGTAACAACTGTAGGGTCATGGTAATTAGATAACATATGCACGGATTTCTTGTCACGCCATTTCACAGCACTCAATCCACTATCGCTTATAAACCATTCATACTCCCCTCTTTTTAAATTTTAAAAATAAAAAGTTCGTCGGTAAAAAAAAGATTAAACGCCTCATAAGGATTTAGGCTAGCACGATCTCGAATTGAATTCGACAGACCGACATCCGAAGTGAATGGATCAGGAGTCTTCATAGTAGAAACGCATTTATTCCAAGTAGTGACCAAACTTTTTTTCCATCGTTTTGCTAGAGCAAATAGCGGTACTAAATCCTCTGCATCCCATTCATCTGAAGAGGAAGGCTCGTCTTCTTCATACTCAGACACCACAATTTCGGCAACCTCGGGATGATCAAACATAGCAGCTGAAGAACAACCTTCACTTTCTGACTCGTCACCATCAGCCTCCGAGTCACAATCGGAAGGGATTGAGGCACAATCATTTTCGATTGCATCTATTTCATCATAGAGTTCATTTTCTGTCATGCCTATCAAATTGAAAGTGAGTGGATCCTGCCGTCGGTTCATGTTTCCAACTGTACGGTGGTACAGTTTTTAAACACTAAAAGAAACCAACAAAACTCGGAGTTCAAATATCACAAACATCTAACATGTATATTAACTCACCTTTATAGTTGGTTTTTACATAAAAATCATAAATAAAGCCACTTTTGAATAAAAAACAACACTTTTCTCATAAAAACAATAACCTCAAATCACTACGGAGCACGTGAAACGTAAATAACCACACAAAATCGTGAACGCAACCGCCAACGTTTCAGGAATTTGCGTCAGGCGATGGATCATAAGCCAATCAAATGCGGGACGGTTATTAAACCGACATACACAACAAAAATAACTTTGATTTAAGTGGTACGTTTCATCAACCACCATGCTGGAAAGGTCAGCAAAAAGGTGGTTCAAATTGTCGGCCAAGGTACTTCAAAGAGTTAAAATGGTGTTTTAAAATATTACAGATTTATTATCAATATTTAAATTGATTTTATTTATTACTCTGAAAGAAAAATTAATACAGTGAAACCTCTCAACAACGGACAGTAGCCGTGCCACAGAAACTGTGCGTTGTATAGAGGTGTCCGTTGTGGGGAGCGAACAAATTTAATAACAATGTAATTTTATTTAAAAAAATATTTTATTTTTAAGTAAAAAAATAATATGTTTAGTAGAAATTATTAATACAATCGTTACTACGTATACACCAACATTTTTTACATACATATATGCATAGAATAAAAATGTACTACCTAATATAAAACATTATACTACCTACATATACTGTTTGATACAATTCTACTTTATAAAAAGTTTCTATTTAAAAAAATTTTCAAGTGTTGTTTGTCTTAAACTAATTAATTTATTTTTAATAATATGAGATTCCATTTTAGACGCAACTTCTGAGATTTTTTCCCCTAAAATAGTTTTCAATATCCCTTAACATTTTATATGCTTCCTTAATGTTCTTAATATTGGAAGAAATAATTTCTTCATCATCACTGTCAGATGAAATCTGATCGTTCTCACTATTATGAAAATCACTGATGCACTCACGTCCACTTATGTTAGGATTTTCCGTGAATAAACTTTCATCAACTTCTGAATATGAAGTTAAGTCGAAGGAGAATACATTGATGTTTCTACATAATTTCGATAATGGCACATCATCTTCGCTATCGTAGTCAACGTTTTCCTCGAGAATTTCGTCGAATCCAGCTTTGGAAGCAGTTATTGATGGTCTTGGATTCGACTTTTTTCAATGCAGCAACAAACCAAATCAAGGCACATACAACAAAACCACAAAAATGAAAAACTGTATTAGACATTTTTATCCGGAAAAACAATACGAACAATTTAAATGGCTAACAGGGTGTGAAAATATAAGTAAATTATTTTGTTGGCCATGTTTACTTTTTGACAATGAAAAGGGTCTCTGGAATAAAACTGGTTTTTTCGATTTAAACAATTTCCATAAAGCTGTAAAAAGACACATTATGTCCAAAGCGCATTTACAGGCCGTCATAAAAGAAAAAATCTTCGGCAAAACCAGAATTGAACACGCCCTTAATAAACAGTTGGAAATTAGTCACCGCCAACACAATGAACTGGTCGACAAAAATAGGCAAATATTAAGAAGACTTATCGATGTTGTTTGTTTTCTCGGACAACACGAATTGGGATTTCGAGGTCATGACGAAACAAGTGTTTTTCAAATAGAGGAAATTTTCAAGATTTACTTAGTTTAATGGCTAAATATGACGATTGCTTAAAAAATCATTTAGAGCAGTCTAGCGTTTTTCGCGGAACATTGAATCGAATCCAGAATGATTTAATTTCCGCTGTTGCAACCATTATTCTAAAAATAATTAGGCAGGACATTGGCGAGGCGCGGTTCATTGCTATTGTTCTGGACGAAACAACTGATATCACTAATTTTAGCCAATTATCTATATTAATACGCTACGTTAAACATACGGAAGTATTCAAGAGCGATTTTTAGGTTTTAAGAATATGTCCGAAAATCGTACAGCAGATGCATTATATACCGTAGTTTATAACGTTACTAAAGAAATAATGGCGAGAAAAAGCTCAAAGCTATGATTGAGCTGCAGTGATGGCACGACAATTAGGAGGTCTGCAAGCTAAAGTTCGAGAAACTTTCCCAAGTGCTGTGTTTGTCCATTGTTTTGCTCATAAATCAAATTTAGTTTTATCCCAGTCCATCAATCACATTAAAGAGTAAGTATTTTTCGTTACTTTAAGTGACGTGGCTGCTTTTTTTTCCAAGTCAACAACACGTACACAAGCTTTGGACTCCATTGTCCACAAACGATTGCCCAAAGTAGCTCCAACTAGTTGGACTATAATGGAAGATTTGTGTTAACAGTATCTGAAAATCGTGAATCACTGATTGAACTATTTGAGAATATAATAGAAAATAGTGGAACGTGGGACTCAGAAGCAATAAATAGTTCGAGGGGGTTTTTGGACTGTTTAAAACGAGATTTTAGTTTTCATTATTTGTTGAACATATTTTCAGAAATATTTCCATTCTCGGACAATGTTTTTAATATATTACAAACTAAAACAAATGATATTGCTTTTTGCCTAAAAAAAGTGGATGATTTTAAGTCCATATTAAGCCAAAAAAGAGATGACTGACCTGTTTTGGGAGAAAAAGATGACGTTAAATGTAGGGCCAAAAGCCAAGCGTCTTCGAACAGACAAGATCAGAGATGTTCAAACATCATACAGACGCCACTTTTATGAAATAATCGATCAAATTCAGCAACAAATAAACTATTGATTTAACGGTTTAAATGATTTTAAATTCCTCGAGCTCTGCAATTTTGATGCATTTAAAGGAAAAACTTTTTCAGTAGATGCGTTTAAATCTCTTCGTCTTCATTATGGCCAGTTCTTCGACCGAGTGTTACTGCGATCTGAACTAAAAGTGATTTACCAAACTGATGACATTATTGTGTGAATTAGTATTGACAATACCTGCCACAAGTTCATCAGTAGAACGGAATCTTTCAACACTTAAAAGCATAAAAAATTTCGTCAGAAATTCAACGGGGCAGGAGAGACTTTCGCATACATCGCTGTTGTCCATTGAAAATAAACGTCTCCAAAATATGTCGGAGCATCGACGTTTTTATGATGACGTCATTGACGAATTTGCAAAAAATGATCGAAGAATAGAATTACAAATAGGTAAGTTTCTAAAAATTGCTTCCCTTTCTTAAAATTTCACCGCACGCCCCTGCTTTTTCTCCATTCATAGCGGAGCAAAGTAAAATAGTGAGTCTCTCCTTGGACGCTTTCCCGCCAGCACATGTTTCGCCTTTTAAAGAAAACGTTTTATTTGGCAAGGCGTGGAAAAAAAGTCCCGTTTCATCGGCGTGATAAATGTCTCTCGGTGTGCAGTTTTTGATAATAGCACATAATTTCGTCCGCCAATCGTTACCTGAATCAAGTCTACAGCCGCTGCTTCGCCACAGATGGATTTGAAAGAGATATTATGACGTTGACAGAACTACTCCAACCATGCATTTGATGTTTTAAAACCATCAACTTCTAGATTCTTCGCAATCTTTTGTGTTTTTTCCTTTATTATTGTACCGGATATTGGAATGTTTTTGAAGCGTACTTTACAAAACCAGTCGTAGACAATTTGGTCTAAGGCAGCACCCTCAGTTTTCGCAAATTTCTTTTTCTCTTTCATGTTCCGGGTCTCGGCGAATCGCTTGTTAAGATCGAAGTTTCTTTTTTTCCGCGTACTGGATTATTTCAACTTTATTTTTAAGACTCAAAAACTTTCTTTTGTTTGTTTGAAGTCATATTGATCGCACCAGAGAAACATCAAAACTAAGATATTCTATTGATGAAGACAAGATTTTATAAAAATAAGGTGATCTATTTGTTATGCAATTCACCGCAATTTACCTACAAGCCAGGCAAAATAAGCCAGCCTATTGTTAAACTAGTGCTATTAACAATAATAGGTAGGCACCGTGCCGCTTATTAGCCTAGATCTAAATATTGCCCATAATGTGCAATAAAAATACCGGCATTAAATGTGGATTTTTAAAAAATTATCTGAACATCTGTCCGTTCTGAGGAGGTAAATTTTATTGTTTTTATTAAAAATGTTCTAAATTTTACTGTCCGTGTCCGTTGTTGAGAGTGTCCGGTGTCAAGAGGCTTTAATACACAGGAATACATATACTGACGGTCGGTGACTTCAAAATTGTCCGTTCAGCAGAGGTGTCCATTGTTCGGAGGTGTCGGTTAAGGGAGGATTCACTGTATTATCGAATTAATTGTACGACACGTGCTTACGTTCTTAAACCGATAATAAGATTGTAAACGTAATAATTATCCTGCAAAAAAATAAATCACAACCTCGTTTTTAACCATTTAACTGAATTATGCTCCATGCATTTTAAACTATGCAAATATGTACAATAGTAACGGGATAAAAAGAGACTATAAATTTCAGAAAATCCACGTAATTCACCCAAATCGCACTGAATGCAACTTCGTAAAAAAGCGACTGTTTGGTAAGGGATTCTGTGGAATAGAATTATTGATGTATATTTTATAAAATTCACATGGACGGTAATTTTGGGTTGGCAAACAGAAAAGATTAAAAGATGCTTTGTCAACACGACGTAGTGTAAATTGGCGCTGCCAAGTTTAGGATAAAAATATCTGCGCTAGTTGGTCTGGATATTTTATTTGCTTTAAACAGCCTGTTTAAACAGTAAATATTAGAGGTGGGCAATCCGACTCCGGGAGTGGATTCGTTCCAACTGAATCAAGTCCGCTTCCGGATTCGTTCCCATGGATTCGTTCCAGGGATTCATTTTTGGGATTCAAAAAATATGACAATGTGGGATTTTAAGGTTCTCAAAGAGGTGGCTTGGAGTCTTAGCGTTTTTGAATTTTATTCTATTCTAATAAATCGATCATTTTGAAATGCAAATATTTTGTTATGACAAGTAACTTTGTTTTTAGGTGTTGGATTTGATTTAAATAATATAATTTTCACAATAAATGATTAAACTCGAAATAAAAACCAACGAAAAACCAATTTCCGCAAAATGTATTTTTCATGTATGTAAGGTAAAATATACTGTTGTTTATATGCAGCTGGTTCTGATTTTATTTTAGGACTCTATAATAAAGAAAAAGCAATTATCTATTACCTGCTTCTCAACAACAAACATAAACTAAAAGGCTTAGGGGCAATGTAATGGGAAAAGTTATAGATTGGCAGCGTAATCGACGGTGAAAAATGAGGACGCGCGACTCGATTATACACAACATACGCGCAGTCGTGCAATACCAGGGTTGTCCCGTAGCTTAAAATTTTTGTATCAAACGGTTATCTTGAATTGTACCAAATTTCGTAAAAGTGTACCAAATTAGATTTGTATGTAGTACTATGATTAAGGTTGTATATCCTCAGTTTCCGTTGGCGATTTCTTTTTTTACAACATTACTAATTTGTATTTTGGCCATTATACCATCCATGAAAATAATGAAATGACAGACAATTTAAATAATTATATTTATAATATATATTTATATGTTGTGTATGTATATATGCATACTTATTAAACGCAAAATAATTAATAACATTGAAATACTGCAAAGTAAAACAACATATTTATAATCATCTTTAACAAATGTAGTATAGTATAGACATAATTAATAGTTATAAGAGAAAAACTAGACATACTGTCAATTTGATTTTTATATATGTTTTAGCTAATATATAAACCTAATTAATGATCATATAGATAATGACCCGCCAACCATCAAAGAGTGTCTAATTTACATTAAAGTAGATTATATTACATGTGAGCGATTAAAATAAATATGTATATGCGCTCTCATGTAATAAATTCTACCTTAATATAAATTAGACACTCTTTCTAGCGGGTCATTCTTTATATGTCCATTAATTAGGCATACATATTAGCTAAAACATATATAAAAAACAAGTTGGCAGTTAGATTTTCTGCAAAAAAATTTTGCTATAATATAAATTAGACACTTTTTGAAGTCTCTCGAGTTATTCTCTATATAACTAATTATGACTATATATTTGCCAAAATGTTTATAAAAATCAAATTGACCGTATATCTAGTTTTTCAAAGCAATTATCGTTTTGCCTAATGTGTCTTATAGTAACCTAAGCATCTTTTGACGCCTTCCGAATTATTTAAGGCCTTTATATTAACTAGAATAAATATGACAATCAAGTGAAGTGTGTTGCTGAAATAAGTAAATTTGTATCTGCAAATATTGTACTTAATACACGGAACAAATTGCTGCCTATGGTCGTGCAATTATAGCACTTATTTACTAAATAAATATTAAACTGATATCCAAAAATATGGATGTCTTTGAATTTTATGTATATTCGAAAAATTGTGAGAACATTGTTGCCAACCAAAATAATGTAAATTTTAAACGACTCCTTAAACCTGTGTTCAGTAATCATATTTGCCCGTTGTTTAATATCTAATAAAATATTAAAATTAAATGGAATTGTCTATTTTTCAAAAAAACTGAAATGCATTATAACCTTTTATTAAAATGTCATCAGCCGTTTAGCTGCTAACTTTTGGCTGCCAAGTTCACACCAGTAGATATGATCATCACCCACGCCCGCAGCTCGTGCCCTATCTAGGTTTCCAGCACGCGCATGGATATCTGGAAGGTCTGCTAACAATAACATTATTGGGTAGTTCGTGGTTGAACTGACTTCATACACTTCCGATGTTTAACTGAATTAATTAATCCGTTAACATACAAACACGAAAACAAGTGGCGAAATAATTATATAAGGATTTGGAATACACTGCTAACACCTACTGCTATCCAGGAGATTCTTTAAATAAAAAAACCGTTTTTATTCAAAATTGACTCGACCCTCGAATCATTAACTTTGAGCGACTGAATAGCCAGGCTTTCCGCTTTTAATACTGTTAGACAGAGACAGGCAAATATGCAACTAGCCTGGACAGACGGAGAAAACAAACAATTTCATCTAATATTTTCCCGACCCCACGAGGTAAAGCTATCTCTTTCTCTATGGAGCCACGCGTCGATTTCTATTTCACGCCGCTCATACTACCACCTGCGCTGACGTAAAAAGCGATGCTGTGTTATGACTTGTAACATAAAATTATTTAAAAGACCTATTATTTATTCAAAGATACGTCGTTAAATTTCGTATATGATTTTGCTTTTTTTGAATGATATTGTGATAATCTTCAAGTAAATTAATTAATAATATGAATGATAAATTGTGCCAAAAAGATGAAAGATGTACCATGGTGCCAAATATTTTCCAAGTGTGCCAAATTTGGTACAAAAGTTTGCTTTGGAACAACCCTGTGCAATACTGAATCTTGTTTCCGATTTCCGACGGTTGACGCTTCGAGACTTTCGAGAGTTCAAGTTTATGGAACAGATAACAATAAAAAAAGAAAACGTAGTGAATTGTGGACCCATTTTAAAGAGTCATCACGAAACTCTACAAAGTGTCTTTATTGCAATGAAACTATCAGTGTATCTGGCGGCTCGACAAGTAATCTTTCTAGACATATAAAGCGTAAGCACCCAACTGTTCCTCATTCTCGGCTGTCAACATATTCAATTAGTGATGTAAGTCTACAACAAAGTGTTAACGATGTAAGTAATGAAGAAATTTTAAATGTTTCTGTGGCATCTTCATCATCAACGGACTGTCGGTCTAGTAATTACTAAAACGCCAGACTCCAATATTATAAGTTCATCCCAAGTGCGGAGTGGTAGCATTGATAACTATGTCACTGTTTCAAGGCCTTTAAGTTTATCGAAAACTCAAATGTTAGATAAACAACTGCTAAGAGTCATTGTCAAGGAGTGCCCACCTCTTAGGATGATTGAAGATGCTGAATTTAAAAAATTTGTAAAAATGTTAAATCCTGGATTTAACTTACCATCTAGAAATACTGTATCTCAGAGCCTTCTGCCACGTGTATATAATTAAACCAAAACAAAAATTCAAGAAAACATTCAGACATCATTTGCAGTATCTTTAACCACTGATGGATGGACCTCCAAAAATAACGATAGTTTTATTGCCATCACTGCTCATTATATCACTAAGGATTTTAAATTATGTACATACTTACTTGATTTTGTGAAATGTAATCAGGAGCATACTTCACAAAATCTTGTAGACATGTTGCTAAATAAAGCTGAAGAATGGCATATTAATCATAAAGTAACGTCTATAACAACAGACAATGCAGCCAACATTGTTAAGACCACTAAAATATGCAGTTGGAGACATGTCTCACGCTTTGCGCATACTAATACAAATATTAAAAACACTGTAACAAAAATAAAATCCATAGTAGAATATTTTAAAAGAAGTTCTACAGCGCTAAGCAAGCTTCATGCAATCGAAAGTCAGATGAATTTGCCTAATATTAAGTTGAAAGAGGACGTTCCCACCCGATGGAAGTCAACTTTTTGGAAATCAAAGATGCTGTGGTTGCTACATTGGCTTTGGTTAACAGGTATGATAGATTTTTTTATTTGTAATTAGGTAAATAAATAAATGTATTTTTGCAGCGAGCTTAATGTGTTATCCGAAGAAGACTGGGCAGAAATCAAACAGGCATCCGAAATTCTTTGGATATTTAACGAAGTAACGAATGAAATAAGTTCTGAGAAAACTGTTTCCGTTTCAAAAATTCCAGTATTTGTAAAAACAATCAACAGCTTTATATCTGTAGGAAAGTATCCAGATAATGTTTTAAAGCCTGCTTGCGCCAACATGATTAAGTGTTTAAGACAACAAATAATAGAAAGGTTTAAAAAATATGAAAATAATGACATTATAGCCCAAGCAACGTTATTGGACCCCAGATTCAAAAGATATGGCTTTAGTAACGATGTTAAATATGATAAAACGGTTGACAATCTTCGAAACCGACTTAGTGCTACAATACCTACCATTGCTCAAAAAGAAACGCAGATCACCCCTACTTCAGCGTCGAAACCCGTTACTAAGTCTCTCTGGACAGAATTTGATTTAGAAGTTCAAGAAAAAACCTCTACTAGAAATAAAAAGGCAGATATTCTTTTGGAAATAGATAGATATTTAAAGGAACCTTTAATCTCTAGAACAGAGGATCCTTTAAAGTGGTGGCAAGAAAGAGCCGCAATTTATCCCAATCTTATCCCATTTATAAAAAAGTACTCTGTATTCCTGCTACGTCTGTTCCTTGTGAAAGGATGTTTTCGAAGGCCGGCCAAGTACTTACAGAGAAGAGAAATCGGCTAACAGGAGATAAAGTGCAGCAAATAACATTTTTGAATAGTAATTTAGAAAACGTATTTTTATAGTCAACAAAAATAATCAATACATATTAAATAAACTATTGACTTAAAATTGAATAAAATAGAATCTACTACTAATGAAATCGAATCCGATACAAAATCGGCATCGCAGCCTCATCAGAGTCGCAAAATAAGCGACAGATTCCGGACTCGATTAGCATTTTAAATGTCCTAGCGGATTCGGTCGAACGAGGGGAAAAACGGCGATAGCGCGCTTGTGTCGGATTCTCTAGAGGTACGCCTACCGAGTCACCCCTTGGAAATCCACGATGTCATGGTTGACTTCATTTTAAATGTCCTCTTCTTGCTCTTTTTCCGTTATTATTGTTGCTAAGAATTTTCCTATGGTTCCCCAGTTGTCCCTTTTTTCTAGGATAGTTTTGTCGTTCCACTACTGGATTCGTTCAATCCGAACGAATCTGACTGGAACGACACACCTCTAGTAAATATCTAGATTTTAATACATGCTTTTATATATAGTATCCGTCTTCTAGAGTCTTGTATCAATTCGGAAAAAACAATGCAAATGCATTTTCAGAAAAACACGTAAAAATCCAAAATTATGTCATAGGATACTAGATCTTCAGCCTAGCAGATTTATTATTTTATTATTAATTTTTTTATTCTTTATGATTAGCGCAGTTCCTATTATATATGCTATAAAACTAAATAAATTTGTTTTAAATTAATGTTATTTATGTCTTATTATCAAAAATATTTCATAGAGTTCGGAGGCACTGCGAAAATTGTAGACTCTTCCATAGGCGTTGAGTTATCTTCTGGTAGGATATTCAAGAGGGTTAGTAAAAAATATTTATCTCATCAAAACAGTGACCAACTGGAAAAAATGCAACGACCCTAACGTATACTTCTTTCTTCGAGGAAAATCCCAAATCCCCAATACTCGTTGGTTAGTGAAAGAAATAAAAGGTCAAAGCTTTAAAACAACACTTAAAACCTGTTGAACAACTTGGAAGACAGAAAGAAAACTTTTTACAATATTTATAGCAAGTTTACTCTAAGTATTTAAAATTAGTTTAAAGAAAGAAAGGTAACAATAAAAAGAAAACTTAGGTCTAAAGAAAGGAATTTAGAACGAATTAATTTCCCAAGCAATTAATTTAAGCCCCAAGAATTAGAATATGAATACCCACGTAAAGATATAAAAATTAAATTAGATAAATATATAGTTTTCTCAAAGTAATATTTAAGACTTATATTTTGTTAATTTACAAAATGATAATCCCACCGAAAAAAACACCCAAAATTCAAGAGAACTGAACAAATCACTTGAAACACTCGATCGCCACTAACTTTTAGTTTTTCCTTGAAGTACAAAGTTAACATAGCTATTAAACAACTGCCTTCTTTGATTCTATTTATCGGGAAGAAACGAATAAGGCTGTGAATGGTGAAGCTTAAGACACTTCCCTCTACTTTATGCTTGGAACATCATCTTGCAGATACGAGATGTCAGTCATGATAACAAATAAATGAATAATTCGATTAAAAATAAATTACCTTCAATTCTTAATCTTAATGTACAGTATGTCCAATTTTGGTTGTAAATGCAAGGTATCTCCGTTATTTGCAAATATTTAGGGTTGAGGTTTTCGCTACACCGTGCCACTTTTTTGTCAAACTCGAGCTGTCGTAATCAGATTTTCCATAGCCCGCCTCGTTTCGGAGATACAGGGCTAAATTGAAAAAATTGCATTTTGGGACACCCCTCGTATCTCGGTTGTCTTTTAACGTATCGAAAAGGTAAAAACTGGCTCTTATAGAGTTTTTTACGTAGAATCCAGTGGACAGATTTTTACTCGGGGCCGTCGTTTTTGATACATGACCCAAAGTTACGTTTTTTTTAAATGGGACACCCTGTATATTTTTACGTAGTCCTATTCGTCTTATTATGAGCTTTTCAAAAATATATAGTTATCTATACTTATTTTAAAAATAAGGCTACAGTTTAAGTTTTTAAGAATATATTAAGTATATCTATTTTTCGTAATTAGCCATGTTCAAAAGAACTGCTCAAACTGATTTCCATTTTCTCTCACACACTCTTGCAATTTTACCCAGTGCATTTGAAATGACTACATTGCGTGCTTGTATTTGCAAAAATGCCTGCTCAGTGGTGTTACGCAAGTCTTGAACTGTGTTATGTCGGGTACGAAAAATTAAATTTTTTAGGTGACCCCATAAAAAGAGGTCCAATATGGACAGGTCAGGCGACCTAGGAGGCCATCCAGCGTTAGGGGAAGTTCTCTTCTAAAGACCGCCTCACAATTTGAGAGTTATGTGCTGAAGCTCCGTCTTGTTGGAAATATGTTTGATTCACATGTGCTAAAGGGACATCTTCTATGATTTCTGGCAATATATTTTCCAATATTTCAAGATAGCGATTAGCAGTGAGACCTCCTTCAAAAATATGAAATTTTATTTTGGTTCCTAGTACGAAACAAGCGACATTAAAGCCAAATCTTCCTTGTTGCTCGCGTGGAAATATCAAATGTTGATTTTCAGGTGACCAGTGTCTCGTATTGTGCCTATTATTAATTTATAAATATTCCAGCACTACTTATATACGATTCGTCGGACCATATAACCGCCCTTCCAAAATTTTGGTTAGTATTAATTTTTTGTAAATACCACTGGCAAAAATCAATACGTCGTTCTGCATGTCCAGGATGTAGATTTTGCACAACTCTGACTTTATAAGGTTTATACTTATGTTTCTTTAAAATCGTTTGAACCCGAGACTTGATTACACTCATTTCATTCTCTATTTTTCTACAGGACGTTACAGGCGTTACATTTACACTTGCTAAGACGTTAATTTCATCAGCCTCACGATTCTCTTTGTTATATTTTGATCTGGGCTTTTTAAAAGAGCCAAAATTTATTAAATTCGATTTCAGCCTATAGAATATTAATTTATTTGGTTGCCTCTTTTCCGGATATCTATATAATAAAAGTTTAAGTTTTAAAAAAAATTGCAATAATAATTATGAAAATAAAACATTACCTAATGAAATAAAGCTCAGAAGCAGCGTTTATATTTTCAAGACTCTGTATGAAACAGGTCAGCATATCATATTGCTCAAAGTTTTCAAATAATTGATTTGCAGCCATTTGTTAAAAAGTAATAATCAGAGCGACTAATTTAACACGTCTATTAGTATTGACATCAAAACTTCATTTACTTTATGACAAAGCAGTGACAAAGCCATTTTTGACAATCAGTCCATGGCTTACTATGAAAAATATAGATAGATATTATTACAAACCTAAATTGCAGCCTTATTTTTTAAAATAAGTATAGATAACTATATATTTTTGAAAAGCTCATAATAAGACGAATAGGACTCCGTAAAAATATACAGGGTGTCCAATTTAAAAAAACGTGACTTTGGGTCATGTATCAAAAACGACGGCCCCGAGTAAAAATCTGTCTACGCCACTGGATTCTACGTAAAAAACTCTATAAGAGCCAGTTTTTACCTTTTCGATACGTTAAAAGGTAACCGAGATACGTGGGGTGTCCCAAAATGCAACTTTTTCAATTTGGCCCTGTATCTCCGAAACTAGGCGGGCTATGGAAAATCTGATTACAGCAGCTTGAATTTGACAAAAAAGTGGCACGGTGTCGCGAAAACCTCAACCCTAAATATTTGCAAATAACGGAGATACCTTGCATTTATAACCAAAATTGGACACCCTGTACTGTTTATACCTCTATATAGGCCTATATTTATGGCGAAAAAAAAAACTCTTTCTGCAATATTTTGTGAATGGAAAAAATGTTGTGTGGCGTGACCTTTAGGAAATACTATTATAAATATTCAATTGTATTTTTAACATAGTAAATTGATAATTTATTATCATTGAATCGAACCAAATAAAATGTTTCAATTAATATGAGTTTTAAGTTAAATGAAAGATAAATGGCCATAACAAAGTTAGCTACGAGATATAGCCAATTTAATTAAGTACATGCCTGTATCTTCGGAATTAGTAGACCAGCTCAACTTTGACATCGTTCATTGGCGTGCGTGTGAGTGAAAAAAAGGTGTCAAAATTTTGAAAAAATACTAGCTATTTTTTTATAGAACAACATATATTTCAACAAAATATTTCATAGGTTCTCGGAGAAACAAGTTTTCGAAAAATGCATTTTTTTACATTTCAAAGGCAAAATTGTCGTAAACCATTGCCTCTATCAAATGAAACTGTTTTTCATTTTTTGTTTATTTTTACTATTATTTTTGTTTGTTAATCATGTCTTATCATTAAAATTATCGCTTAATGTCTAACAAAATAAACACAAAATGTAAAGGCAATGATTTACGAGACTTTTGGCTTTGAAATGTAAAAAAATGCATTTATTGAAAGCTTTTGTCAAAATTTGGTATAGAGGGGTTCTTAATGATGACGCATATGAATCTAAGATCAAAATTGCAACTAAAAAAAAGATAATATTTTTTCAAAAATTTACCCCTTTTTTCCCACCCAGGTTCGCACGCCAATAAGCGATATCAAAGTTGGGTGTGTTAAAACAATCAGATTTTAAATCCATTCAAAGCACCAGAATTTAAAACTAATGCTGGGGTGTACTTATGAAAAGTGGAACACACTTTTTATAAGTACAGAGTAATGTACTTGCACACCGTTATGCCATCTGGAAGTGATATTATGTAATTAGAGAATTGTTATTTTATATTTTTAAATAAATAGTAGAAATTAAAATTTTCTGTTTTTAATATTCTGCTTACTTTAAGCATGCCAGGCGAGAAGCAGCCAGGCTAAATTGTACCAGTGTTTGCACAAAAATACTTAACGCTCAAACTAGTATCAACATGTATTGTGATTATTTGCCAAAATTACTCTAGTTAGGAAAGCACGACGACATTATATGCTGTGTCCCGTAACTATTTGAACTCTCGTTATTACTTCCTAGGCCATTGCACTAGTAAATGGCAATGAATATCGATCCTTTCATGATTTCTGTTTTGATTCTATTTTGTCGATTCAATAATATTTAAAAAGTTATTGCAAATAAATATAGAAACATTATATCTTTTTGAAATGCGCATGTTTTAGAAAAAAATATACAGGCCATTCAGTGTGAAAAACTGAGGTTATTGTAAAAAGAAATAAAATTGCAACGTGGCCGTCAGATTTCAATTTTATAGTTTAGTTTCAATGACCTTGACGCGTCAGATTTAAGCGGTCTGCACCATCATATCTTTATAGCTATTGCAACGTGTGTTAGAAAATTGCCCGCACCAATGCACTTCCAAATAAATAGTGTTAAGTTTGTAAAAACGTAGCAAAAATAAAACTGATTTTATAATAAATATGTCGTTTATTGGTAACTGAAACAAATAATTTATTGTTGATGCAATATTATTCTAGGCAAATAAACTGAAGATTACAACTATAAATGCAAAAATACATAAAAGCTATCTAAATTACGAGCAAATGTTTATGGCATTACTAAGACAAATCTTAAAAATCACGTGTCATTTCTGCAAACCTTAAATCTAAATTAAACCACTGTATATTATAAAAGAGATAACAGTTGGAACAACGGTAAAATAACGTCCATAATAAAAGCGGAAAAACGTCTAGTTTGTGCCTTACTATGCATTCTTTTAGGAAAGGGTAGATTTTAACCTACCCTTCAACGTTATTCAAGTTACTATTAAATATCAAATACGTTCTTAATTTGGGATCTGTATATCCGGGAACCTATAAAACGATATATTACCCGATTTTTCACCTTCCTAATTTTCATCCCCTGTTCTTTTTTCCCTAACCTCTTACTTTCGACAGAAGTATCAAAGAAGGCTTATTATTAAAATCTATATAACCAAAGACCCATGAAAGGACATAATACACGAACATTTACAAAAAACAATCCTAATTTTTAACAATTAACCACCGTTTCAACCTCAGCGGATTTTGCCCAAAAACAATCCGAACCGTTCTAGTATGGATCACTCTCTGTGTACCAAATTTCACCTCGTTGGCCCAATTTATTATTGGGGAAATTTAACGCGTAAATTAACAGACCGACAGACAGTTTTGATATTATACTTCCCTATCTCTTGCAGATGTGAAAGTAATTTTTTTTTATACACATTTTTTTCTAAGCTGATAATAAAACGATCTTTTGGAGGAGGCTCTTCAGATCCTACGTCAGTAATAGATCGTTTTGGTCCACAGAAAACTGATTGGACAGCATCATTGTATAGCCTGTTAGGGTCGTAGAAATAAATTTTCTCTCAAAATGATCCTCGCACAGTTTGTAATTATTATAGTTCTTTTCTAGAAGTTCTGCTCTCCCAGCAGCCTCAAGCCACGTTTTGCTCCAGAACATCTATTAGGACTTATTAACAACAAAATGAAGATTACTTTGTTAAATCTATGATATGCATTTAGATTTACATACTTTTGACTGATTTTTTGAGCACCTGAATAGTCTTTCCTCCACTATCTTTGTTAGAAGATAACAAGTAAGGAAACATATAACCAAGCATTTTCGCTCTAGCAAAGTAAAACGTCTCTATACGTAGGCATAATGATATTGTACACAAGATTAAATATTTTTTTTTACATTCTCACATTACAAATAAAAATAAATTAAAAACATCCAAACCAAAGACACATTACTAAGACGGTCGTGAAACTTTATAAGTATCGGTCCCCGTACTTGTTGCCAAGCGGCCTGCCGCTCGGCTCCCCACTACTTTGTTCGCCATCGCATGCAGCACAGGCGATACGGGAGTTTTCGCATCTGATATGATTTTATCTGGGAAATGGCGTTTAATTTGTAGACCCATTTGAGTACTTTTAGTTGCTTGTTTCGACAAATGATGTGGTTCTTAAAACATTGCGCTCTATTTAGTACAAGGTTTTCGTCAATTCTTTTATTTAATTTTTATATTACAAAAATGTTTAGAATTGAATAAGGAATAGATATTATTTATTTAATACAGGGTGACATATTTAAGATAACAAAGTTGACCCCACTTTTGGTTCACCGGGAAAGTTAGGCAAAAGTCAAAATAATGTACCTACATATTTTAGTTAAACTGAAATCGCTAGGAATTTACCAACTGGTAACAGAAACAGTACGTCTATGGTGTTCGAGCTTTATGTGGAATCCAAAATAATTTATATTTTTATTGTAGAGACTCTAAGAGAAAAAAAAATGTTTCTTTCTTCTAGAGCCTATCTATTCTCTAAAACTCTAAGCTAAAATTTGCTCAGTGTATTTTCTACGTAAAGAAAAAACCTTCAGCAGTGGCGTGGGATGAAATATCTAGTGAGGGAAGCGATTAGGATAATGGCTAAATAAACTGTAAAATAAATACTTACCAGTTTGTAGGTTCTTAGATACACTTTATTTGCAAAGACAAAATTTCTCTTCACAGTGTTCCAACAAAGCATGTATTACTAAAGTTATATATATTTTTAATAACACCCTCTATATATTTTCACGCTATTTGAATTAGCATTCGAAGAACTTTTCAAAAATACTATATATTACTACATTTACTTTTACAGATTTTTAAATATTTCACTTCAAAAAAACACATTTTTGTTATTAACAATATGTTTTGACAACTGTTCAACTTTAGTGTCTAAACTAATATATGGCATATGCCTACCTGAGGAAATAATGTCCAATTTCTCCTGAAAACTACACCGAGAAAATCCATTTTCCAGTATTTTAAACACTACACATAATAATGCAACTACATTGTCTGCGGTCTAAAACTCCGGAGGTTGATGGTTAATCTATTTCATCAATCTCTAACGACAACTGAATATGGAAAAAGCGACCGAACTTAGCACTTTTCAACCTCCGAAATTCGCAATAGGAAATTCCTTCGTGACTCAGCCGATCTAAAAGTAAAATATAAAAGCCACCATAGCAAGAGCCGAGAAAAAGCGCCGATATCCTTCGCATATCGACAGGCGGAAATTCAGGTTTTGCGTTTCGAAATGGGAGGCGTTTTATGAAGGCAATTTGAAAAATAAATATGAAGAGTACAGGGGAAAAACGATCAGAGTCAATTTTGACAAAAATTGTGTAAAAGCGCCATCTTTTACTTCTTAACCTAAGCTTTCCGCTGGTGAAATTTGTTTGTCCTAAAAACGATCAGTGTCCTTGTATTTAAATGTAAAAAAATACTATGCAACGCAAGAACGATCAGAGTCCATCCTGTGGCTTCGACAAGTGCAAAAACTTCAAAAACGATTAGCCATCAAGACGTATTCATTGCTTGTTGTTTTTATTTTTATATACCACGTTTTATTTGCGGTGCAGTGTATTATAATGGAATTTAGTAACGATAGTGAGAGTGATGATCCTGGAAGAAATAGTGTTAAGACTAAGAAACGCCCGATTACTGGGCGTATTAGAGATTTATCCAAAAAGATGAAACTTAAAGGTTATGCTACCGGGGAAAACTGTAAGTGTAAACGTTTTGCTTGTTTTGACATTATTTCTTTAGAAGAGAGGAATCAACTCATTACCAAATTTAATGAGTATGACAGTTTTAATGATCAAAACAGTTATCTAAGTGGTTTAATTTCCGTGATTCCAGTGCAGCGAAGACGAAATAGGAAGAAAGAGAACGAAGCTCGTTTTAATGATAGTTCCTACGCATATCGTGTTCGGGTTATTAGAAATGAAAAAGCTATTGAAATACCAGTTTGCTATAAGGCATTCCTATCATTGCATGGAGTAACAAATCGAAGAATTCAATCCATAAAAAAGTCCTTACTGACTCTAGGAACCTTTAAACTAGATCAACGTGGAAAAGATTCGAACCGGCCATCGAAAATTTCTCTCGAACCAACAAACTGTGTTCTTTCTTTTTTAAAATCATTAAAAGGCCGGAAAGCTCACTATAGCCATAAAGTTAGCAGCAAAATTTATTTATCAGAGGACCTGAACATCAAAAAGTTACATAATATGTACTCGTCGAAGCATCCTAGAAACATCATTTCGTATGAAAAATTTCGTGAAATATTTTCCACAAAATTTAATATTTCATTCGGCTATCCTCGAAGTGACACGTGTAGCACATGTGATAAATTTAAGGTTGATGAACAAAAGCTACAAGGGGATCTAGCTGTACCTGCAAATAAAGAAGAAGCGGTAAACAAGTTGGAAGTTGCATAAGTTAAGGGCTGACACTTTTTATAAACGGAAGAGGCAAGCCAGAAAGAAAGCTAAGAAAGATACAACCATAGAAGCTATAACTATGGACTTTCAAAAGAACCTGCTATTGCCAAATATAAGCACAAATGATGTATACTATCGCAGACAGTTATCGTTTTACAGTTTTAATGTACATATTCTTTTCGATCAGCGATCATTTTTCTATACCTACAACGAAACCGTTGCTAAAAAAGGTTCAAAGTGTTCAATGTTGTATCATTTCACAACAAACATTTTGAGTAGTTCTGTTCAACACCTAATCATCTTTTGTGACTTATGTGCTGGATAGAACAAGAATTACACCGTCTTTCGCTTTTTGCATTATCTTACTGCAGGACTGAAACGATTCAAAACTATTGAAGTTTATTTTCCAGTTCGCGGACATTCCTACCCTGAGTGCGACCATAATATGGGACTAATTAATCAAAAAACTCTAGCGGAAACTTCCGACGACTGGAATGCCATCATAGGTAACAGCAGGAAAAACCCTTCACCATTTATTGTAATAGATTTTAAACAAGGAATGTTTAAACGATGGGACAAATATCTTAGTTCGTTTTACAAAAAGACATGCCCATTCCCTTCAAGACCAGTGAAAGTGTTTCGAGTAACTCAAGATCATTGCAGTTTAGTGGAATATAAAGACTCTTATAACGGCTTGTTTAAAAAAAGTGCCTTAAGAAAAGGTAGAAAACCATACAAAACTACCGGACATGAATATTTGTCAAATTCGTACAGTGGACCGTTACCTTTAAGTGTTCCAAAACTTAACGATATCAAACATTTGGTACAGTTTTGCTCAGTAAATTCGCGTAAATTCTTTGACGATTTAGTTAGCTCTCCTAAAACCCGATGTGAGGATCCTGAAGGGTTTATTTCCCTCTCCGATCTTGAGACAACTGCTGCAGAAGATGATCCCGACGATCTTATTCCCCTTGCAGAACTGTCCAGAAACATTCAAAACCGCGGATATGAATAGCCTTGTGTTAATCAATATGCACATATTTTTTGAAAATTATTTTCTAATATGTTTATTTTGTTATTATTTGTTTATATTCCTTTGTAAGTTTATGTTTTTTTTTATAATGAATAATAATAAAAGGAAACTATGCTTTGCTGAAGGTGGCGCCGCAACAAAAAAAAATGCAAAAACGATCAGTCCGGGACTATGATCTTTTTTACTTTTTTTGTTTTGTGGTGACGGTGCGTTTTTGTTGATAGAATAGTGAGTATTGATAAAAAATAGTTCAGGTATGTACTAGGCACAGCAAATTAGTTGGTACTAATGCCTTAATATAAATTAAAAAATTATAGCTATCTAATTCGACTCTGCAAACTTTGTTTTTGTTGTTCTCTAAAAAATGCTCTTTGTGACTATGATCACTTTTCCCCTGTACTCTTCATATATTATTATCAATTTATGATTCTATTCTATCTATTTTGGATCTTATAAAAGTAAGGGAAGCGGTGCTTCCATCGCTTCCATGGACCGCATGTCACTGGCCTTTAGGAGTGTCGCAAGCAAATTCGAGGAAATATCAGTTGTATAATTTTTACTTTCACTCGACGTAGCTCTACATATAAACATGGTATTAAAAAAATTTTTGAACAGATCATTACAATGTTTAGATTAATATATAATTTTACTTTTTGTCTCGTTTATATAGGCATAGTAATATTTTAGTATGTTCCCTATTAGCAGTTAAAAGCCATTATATTTGTGCATGAAATGAGTATTTCAAAAAGCATTTGATTTTTTCGCTGGTTTTGACTTCCACCTGTTAATATTCAGAAGTAATACAAAGGAATATATCTAAAATTATTTTCAACCTATTTAACATTCCCTATATCACAATAAATACCAGTTTCGTTTTTAAGCGAAAGGGGTACAGGGTAGATCAAAAATCGAGGGTCAAAAGTTGTATATCTCTAATTTAATAATTTACCAATTTTCCAACATATTTCGGACCTTGCAAGTTGTTTGCAAACCTATGTTAGTATGTTGTTATCGTCCATATAAAGAATCTTTTTTCCCGTTTTATTATTCGTCTGCAACTACAGAGTACGTCAGAAATCGAGGGCTAAAATTTTGTATATTTTCAATTCAATAATTTTTCTATAGATATACTTTGGACCCCTAGGTAAACCTATTTAAATATAAAATATTTAATAGTAAGAACTAAATTTTTAATTCTGATGATTTATACACGGTAAAAGCAGCATAATTAGAACATATATTTTTTTAGTTGAATAAAAATATTCGGCGACAAGTTGGACCTCAATCTGCTATTGCACTAAAAAGGTAATAAGCAACAAACACTTTTTTGGTTTTCATGCAAACCCCTTTAATATTTTTAAATATTTCTGTTGACAGCATAAAAAAACGTTTCGTTTCTCCAAATTATTTGAATCTGACTTTAGATAATACGGTCATTCGCAAGTTATATTGGATCCATAAAGAATTCTAAAGTCCAATGTTTTCGGTCTGTAACATTAAAAGTAGTGTCCACATCCCGAGAACAGTTTTAACTTTAAAAAGAAACGTGCTGAAAAATATTTTTTTTTATTTTTCCTGTATAAATTTGTACAACCAATAACTTATCTTGGCGTAATAGCAGTTTAAGTTTTAATTTATTCCCCAATATATTTGCTAAAGTAAAGAGATATGTACTAATTACGCTTTTATCCTGTATAAATCTTCAAGGCACCTCGGAATAACAACATTGGTTTACGAAGAAATATCTATTTCATATTTAAAACGTTTTCCCTCGATTTCTGACTCAACTTGTATTTTGCGAAATATGGTGCAAATCCAAAGGACCTTCCTTATAGA
The DNA here is from genome assembly GCA_030620095.1 of Kuschelorhynchus macadamiae. Lineage (NCBI taxonomy): Eukaryota > Metazoa > Arthropoda > Insecta > Coleoptera > Curculionidae > Kuschelorhynchus > Kuschelorhynchus macadamiae. Next base: position 954,071 of record JAUTXW010001600.1, on the reverse strand, counting down.
AACTATAAAAACATACTAACACAGGCCTGCAAATAACTTGCGACGTCCGAAATATCTCTATACAAAATATTCTACTTCTACTGACACCCTGTGGTTTAGAGGTGTGGTGTAATGACAAAAAATGTGTGTATAGAAACTATAACAACATACTAATATGTTTGCGAACAATTTGGGAGGCTCGAGGTATACTAACAGGCAAAATAATTGATCCACGCAAATTTTCGATAAATTGCAATCGGAAATAACTCTTTTATTTGATGTCAGATTTAAATAAATTTTGAAGAATATTGTAGGTAAACTAACGCAAAATCGCTCACACATTAAAAATATACTAAAAATAAACGTACGTTTATAATATGCAGGTTACTATAACTTTAAGAACCTCTGTGGAGCGGCGTAACAGTAAATTGTTCTAAATTTAGTTTTAATTTTCAAGTCACACCTATTCTTAACATTTTTGTTTTTGATTCAGCTCAATACCTTTTAAAAAAACTTTATTTGCATTTTTTATAAATTTTTATGTACAAATAGTTCCAGCCACATAAAAAAAATATCTAGATAAACATGTTTAACAAAATTTAATTAATCTTCTATAAAAAAATTGTAAAACTTTAAACTCAAAGCCCAAAAATGACACGCGCGAATTAAATAAATACCAGCTCAAAATAAGTCACTAACGGATGTTTTCTCCACGTGCACGAATGCCAGTCTCTATTTACTAAGCTTCTGTAAAGCGGCTGGAGCTGATATTTTAAAAAAATATGACTGCGGGAGATAGAACATTCAATTTTGATGGTCCCTAGCAAATCTAAGTCGTTCAACCCTATGATTTTTCAGCAACTCGGGAACGGTTCCAAGAGTTCTTGCGTATAATCTATTATCAGATAGCCTCCTTCTTATCGTTATTTCGCTTACTTAGACCTGCCGCAAGTACTCCAATCTATTGTATACCTCTACAGAAGTTACTCTTTGGTCACGTAAAACATTTAAATCTCGTTCATTCGTACATCTCTTCCTACCACACTGAGTCATTCTACTGTACTCGCCATGCCGATTAAACCGATTTACAGCCTTTTGTACTTTACTTCTTGTGACATTTAAAACTCTTGCCACGTAATGTTGAGACCGTCCATCCTGGATTAAAGCAATTGCATTGGCAGCATCAGTCGGATACACATTCAAAATTGCAATGTTTTTGAAAAAATCCATATATTTCAGAAAAATAAAAATATCTAGATTAACCAAAAACAAAAATGTTAAGAATAGATGTGATTTGAAAATTTAACCTTAATTTAGAATAATTTAGCATTAGGCCACTTTACAGAGTATCTTAAACTTATAGTAAAAAACATCATTTAGTTTAAACCTGTATATTACAAATGTAGGTCAATTTTTTTAGTACATTTTTAACATGAGTTAAAGTTCTTGAACGACCAAAACTCTTTTTAAGAACAATTTTATTTATTAAAAAGATAAACTTTAACAAAATAGATTTTTACGTAAAATTGCTCAGAGCGACTGTGATGACTTCAATTACTTCAGATGATAGATTAATTGGAGGTTGCATATTTATTGGTTGAGCATGAGGAAAATTATTTTGTCTTCTAAATAGTCATTTGGTATTATACGAAAATTATGATTATTATAGTTTGTTTGCAACTTATTAGGGTTATTATTTTATCTTAAATTTTGAATATGTTGTTTACGTATATTTTGTAAATATTGCTTATTATATTCCTGATTTTCAAATGGTAACGCAAGTGTTTGTGATCTCATGCATCTTATATTAGTGCCTAAAGGTTCTTTTAGACCTGATAAAAATGTTTTTAACGCTAATTCTGAATATAAGTTTCTTTTAAGGATTTTTGCGGCATTATTTACTTCATGATTGTCAACAAAAGAGCAAAGTACATTTAATATGTGTAATACCTTGTCATACAATTGGTGTGGTTTTTCGTTGGGACTTTGTCTTAACATAGCTAAGTCCCGATTGAGACAAGATTCGTCGCGTTTATCAGCAAAGTTTCTTTGCAATGTATTTTTTAAACCATTCCATAGATTTACATTTTGAATGTTCACAACGACTTTAGCTGTTCCAACAAATTTTCCTATTAAACAGTTTATTAAATATATATTTTCAAATGTTTTAAAGATAGAATTCTTTTATTAGACTATCGGATGTTGCGAGATATTGATATAGATTGTTTGGGTTCCCGCCGAAACTAGGAACACAGTTTAGATATTCAGGTTTGAATCGTTCGTTAGGTATTTCAAAAAGTACTTGATTGTTATTTAAATTTTTTTTCTTGAGAAGCGTTTATTTGAAATTCAAAATTTGAGGGTGAGTCAGCTGAGGTGATTTGTAATTGATTCAAAATATCAGTTATAGATTCAGCAGACATTTAAGTTGTACTTACATTAGAAGTAAAGCGATTCTTCTCATTTCTTGTTTCCTTGTTTTTTCTTTCTTAACTTTTCTATAAAGGAGAGGTTCGTTGAGCATGATGCTTTCCAAATTTTCTGCCACTTTGCGAGATGAGAACTCGGGATGACCGAGCAAAACTCTTTTCAAAAACAATTTTAGTTATTAAAAAGAGAAACTTTAACAAAATAAGATTTTTACGTAAAATTACTTAGAACGACTGTAATGACTCCAATTATTTCAGCTGACTGCCTGGCAATGGCGTCCGCAACTGCTTTTATACAGTTCCTTGCTGACACTGCAAGATTGAGATTTGATGTGATTCTGCAATATTCTATAGGGTGGCTAGCGACGTAACTCATGTGAGCGATTCTCCATTAGTTTATCTACAATATTCGTCAACATTCATTTAAATCCAACATCAAAAGATTTATTTGCAACTGAAATTTATCGAAAATTTTGAATGGAGCGGTTATTTTGCCTTTGAGTTTAGTTCTATGCAAAAATTATTAAACTGAAAATATACCCTCGGTTTTTGACTCACCCTGCAGTTTGCGAGGTATGCTAAAAGTAGGTTAAAAGAACTCTTCTTATAGTGACCAAGCTTAAAATATGTCTACGTACAGGTTGGTAAATTGGAAATGTACAATATTTGACCCTCGATTTCTCGCTCACCCTATAGTTTTTAAGGTATGGTATAATGGCAAAAAGGTTTCCTTTTGGGCACAACTTAATAAAATATCAAAGGAAATTTCTCGAAACCCAAATTACATTTAATTAGCGCCATGTCTTTACTTTGTTTCAATCTAAAAAGGTTTTTTAAAATAATTGTGATTTGTAAACATGAGACACTTGGAAAGCTATGTTTATTTTTTTTAAAATAACTAAATACATTTCATAATATATTTAAAAACTATGACATAAACTAGACTTTTGTATAAGCTTAATATAATTGCATTTTTTGATTGAATTTTGCTTATTCCAGTAGCTTTAGCTGCACGTTGGTAAAATTCTAGTAATAGCTTAAAACACCCACCTTGTTTTTTTTTGTTAAGTGAGATAATCAAAAATTGTTTTATAATTATACTGAAAACTGAACGCCTTGCACATATATTGCAAATATTACAATAGAAAATGGAAAACAGAAAACATCTTATGCACTTAAGGGAGAACTGCACGCAAAAAGTGAAAAATCACCGACAAGGTCTAGTCACGTTCAAAGTAGGATGAAATGGTACCTACGTATTCGAAAAAACTTCCTGCGCGTCCGACTTCAAAAAAATGTGTTATGTATAGGTAATTTAAATTACACTTCGGTTAAAAATGGGTTCAAAAGGGTTCACGCACTGCAGAAATACAAAGACATGAGTACGATTTACCATTTCAAATTCAAGGATCAATGCAAGGCGGTAAAGAGCCATTTTGTGGATAAAAAAATTATATGTGATGGCATTTGCGTCAAAAAGTGGTCAAAAAATCGTCGAAAATGGACAAATCGACTTTTTTATAATTACAGGTTTAATTATTTCATAAAAAATCGTATTTAGCGTCCAACTATACATATTTCCCTAATTAAATCACCTTGAAGCTAATAAATATCTCTTACAGCTTTAACATAATATTGCAGCGGTGGAAGGCTTGCAAATGATCCATAATACTGCGTGCAGTTCCCCCTTAAAAATCTTATTGGATCTTATTACAGAAAAAAATATCAAAATGTATAGATGAAATAAGAAAGCGGAATTAAAAGGAAAAATTTAATGTTTTTCTTTATAACTGTTGAGATAGATAAATTGAATTATATTTAATATTTTCAACTAATTTATATATGGATCATTGTATAAGCATTACCTGTTTTAATTGGACCCCAAATTGTTGGAATGATACCATTATTATTTTACTGCTAGTATTATTTAATTATACTGCCGGTCAGCTTGGATATCTATTTCCATCATAAAATTGTAATTTGGATAATAGCTCTTTAAACATTTAATATTTCAATATTGTGAAGCAATTCCACAATATCGATGTAGCAACAGAAATATATTGTAGCTTTAGATAAAATTGGAAAATAATTTATTTTAATACTTTCTATCGAGGATAGGACGTTAAATTTCCCTTTTACGACGAATAAATTAAACCTTGCTTTTGGATTTTATTCTGTTACTACTTAATTTTATTAACATAAAACTTTTAACTCATATGCTATAGCAATCATTGCTTAAATTTCCTTTACCTGGAACCCCAATTTTGTATATAGTCATTTAGTAACACATATATTGTCCTTTGAAATATTTTTATGGGGCGCCAATTGGTTCCACCATATTGGATTCGTACCAATATTTTACCAGTAGTGGTCCTCTTTAAACTCTAAATTCAATCAAGAAACTACGGTTCTTCGGATTAGACCGTGTCAAAATAGAATTACTTCCTGACGTTTCCCCTTCGATTGCACGAGGCATCTTCAGCGACCTTTACTTCATGCGATGGGAACACTGAATGTGTTCGGAGAGACCTAGTCCTGCTATGTATAGTCGACCTGTGTTCACCGAACCGTGACTAGGTGTCCATGTTAGGATACTTATATATTTCAATAGATTCTCTAATTTTCCGTTTATAGAATCCCGAGCCGATGCAAGAATTTTACGATAATAGTAATTTACGTAACCAGTTTGGATATTTTGAAACGCAATCACAGTAGTGAAGAAAATAACTTATTCCTTGAGCCACATGTAATATATTTTCTGCTATCATAATAATTTTAATGAGCTAATAAGCAGAGCAAAAACCTTCCGTTACAAATCCGACGCCTACCTTTTAATAGCGGCAAACCGTAAAATAATGACCCGCCAATGAACTAAATAGTATTTTTATAGTTCATTTTGACCTGCTTAGAATATTTTATTTAATTATTTTAATATAAAGGTTGTAAGAATAATAAATTATAAATTTTGTTGTATTTTTCAAATAACCTGTGGATGGAGGACAGTAATAATTTAATCGAAAAACTTTTCAAAACAGAAATCTATATTCAACTAACTATGGATTCTTTTCACAATTTTCTAGTGCATACAAAAAGAGTCAATTATTGCTTTAATGTGTTTGTCGTGCAAATGAAGGTATGGACACAAAAATAGATAAATAAATTTTGTGGTATCAGTCCATACCCTACTCTTTGATGTCAGCTTATGTTGGCCAAGATTACCTATACCCCCGGAGACAAATTGGGGCCAATTTATAAAAATGGGATTTTTTTCAATATTGAAATATTTATTATTTTATATTACGTATTGTGGCCCATTAAATTTATCAAACAAAAAGTTTTCAAGGTATTAACATCCAGGCATGTGCGACAGAGTATCAATTTGTAAACCCGCGCGGTTCCCTGACACACTGTAAGTGTTTATAGCTAAAACTTCATTTTTATTGAACATATTTATTTAACCTTTAAACGGATAGTCGAAGAAAGTGTCCATATACCTCTAAGAGATCAGAGTAAAGTTAAAAAAGGTTATCAACAAAAAACGAAAATCAAAGTCAATGGTTTCAAATATACTTGATTCGACTAAGTCTAATACGTCCGATAATTCCATACCACCTTCAGAATGTGTTGATCTGGTTCGGGCTTTGCTTAGAAAAGTTAGGCTTGCTGATGTCACTATAGATAATTTGATTCTGTTATTGAACACAATATTGAAACAAAACTTTTTTAAATGCAACAACAAATTTTTTTAAACACACCAACGGTTTAGCTATGGGGTCTTCTTTATCCCCGTTCTTATGCGAAGTCTTTATGAATAGTTTAGAACGGCGAATTTTTGAAAGTTCCTTTTCAAATAAAATTATAGCTCAGCTTGACGACATTTCTTTAATTTAGTCTGGAAATGATCGGGACTTTAAAGCGTCCCTGGATTATATCAACAATCTACACAATATAAAGATCATATTTGAAATGGAAAATGTAGGTAGGCTTCCTTTTCTTGATTTTCTTTTAGTACAAGGCCAGAACCGAATTAACTTTGAAATATACCGTAAACCTACTTCAACAGATAACATCATACAATTTTCACCAAATTCGCCGTTTTCCCATAAATTTGCAGCTTTGAACTCTTCCTTATATAGACTGTTCAATATACCCTTGTGTAGAAATTCTTTTAACAAAATATTAAATATAACAATTGCGTTTAAGACTGTAAACAACTTGAAAAAACATGTGGTTAAACTAAAAGACAAAACAGATCTTTTACCTAACTCTGGTGTTTATTCTTTACAATGTTCTGATCGTCCCGCCACCTACGTAGGAGTAGAAAGATTTCTACCAGAGTATGGAACATCTGTTTATTTAATAAATATAAAAATACATGTTTCCAACACCAAGTCTTCTTTTGCAGATTATTTGTTGTCTTCAAACCACAATTTCTCTATCCCTGAAAATGTTAAATTATATTAAAAGCAAAAAATTACACTTATTTGAGAAATTGGAGATAAACAAAATCAAAAAAAGCCCCATTTTTAATTGCGTTAACGATTTTGAACATTTTTAATTTTGAACCCCTTTTGGTTTTTTTTAATTAATATAAACTTATAAAATTATGTCATAACAATTATGACATATGGACAAGTTCTTTTTAGGATTATCGACCTCAACTACCTATTCAGCCGTTGTTTCTTTTCATAGGTGGACAAACTGCCCGTTCATCTTTCCTGCTCTTCTGATATTTCAGTCAACTGATTGATTTTCTGAACTGTTCTACCGTTCGTTCTTGTCACTATTGTCAGTGTTGTCTACTTAACATCTATTATGTTTTTAAGCCTGCAACGTTTTGTTTTGTATACATTAACTTTATTTTTATTTGGTGTTAGGTGTTAGTAGGTTTGTATACTTTTGTTATTTTTGTGTTCAAAATTGATCCATTTCAGGTCTGATGATGCCCGTTGGGCGAAACATGTCACCTTAGACATATTAGATTTAGTCTAATCAAATATATTTGAAACCTTTAACTGTGATTTTAGTTTTTGGTTAATAACGTTTTTAACTTTAAATATAAAAACTTTCCTGCTCTTCTGTTGTCTTCAAACACAATTTCTCTATCCCTGATAAATTATCACATTAAATTAAGTCAACGTTAACGTTGTTTTTAATTTTGAATCACTGTTGGCTTTTTCGATTAATACAAGCAGCTGTTAGATTGTCAACTTTCAACTTGCTTTATGTCGCAATTGTTTTCTGTTCTACCCAAGACTTCAGCCATTGTTTCTTTTCATAGTCAATATTGTCAGTGTTGTCTACTTAACATATATTATGTTTTTAAGCCTGCAACGTTTTGTTTTATATACATTAACTTTATTTTTATTTGGTGTTAGTAGGTTTGTATACTTTTATTATTTTTGTGTTCAAAATTAATCCTTTTCAGGTCTGATGATGCCCGTTGGGCGAAACATGTCACCTTCGACATATTAGACTTAATCTAATCAAATATATTTGAAACCTTTGACTTTGATTTTAGTCTTTTGTTGATAACGTTTTTAACTTTAAACGGATAAGTAAATATACTTAAAGTCGAGACGAGACAAGACCTTGATCTCCTCTCGTGTTGACCATCACTACTAATTAAAGAATATTGGCTTCGTATAAAAATATGTTGAAGACAAAAACTCAAAAAACACTGCAGCGTTAAAACGCGGAGGTATATCAATACCTACTAAACAACGAGGCCTACCAGCTGAAATTAAAATAGGCCACACGTCACGACATCTAGGCCGGCACTCGCCTCCGTAAGAAATGCATTAAAGCATAGAACAATGCAGTTCTGCTTATGTCGTATCGTGATAACTGGTCATTAGACGTACTGGCCGACAACCAGAACTTGCTGACCGAAAACAAAACAGAGTGAAACATGATGTCGTTGTTCTTGAATTAGAGTAGTTTTGTCTCCAATTTTGGAGAAAATTTAATTATATTTATGAGTTTTTGTACATTTAAATTCAAGTTTAAGTGTTGTGCGCCTAACTGCCGGGGTAATTACAAAATTGGACCAAAAGTTCACGTGTTTCGTTTCCCGAAAGACAGTGATTTGAAAAAAAATGGCTACGAACAATTCCGCGCGATGATTTAGTGCCCAGTAAAAACACTAAAGTGTGTGAGCTACGTTTTTCTAAAGGTAGTATAATTTGGGATATTTCAGAATAGGATCCGAGAACAGGTAAAATTATTTCAGTACATTTAAAAAAACCCCGATTAAAGGAAAATTCTGTACCAACGGTTTTCCCAAATTGGCCCAATTATTTGTCAAAAAACGTTCTTGACCGCAAAAGTAAAGATGAAAAAAATAAGAATCTTGATGAACTATATCTTTTGCAAGCCATAGAGCAAAGTAAAGAAGAGTTTAATTTACATCGAGAGGCTACATGTTTTAAAGTTTTGAAGAGTTTTTAAAAGTATTTCTAAATTTTATTTTAACGAAAGGGTGGTTTTCGGTAAAGGATACAAATAAAATAACATTATTTAAACTTGAGTATACTCCTGGTCCCCTAGCAACTTAGGCAATTGTTATAAATAGCGATTTAAAATTAGAAACATTTTTATATGGTTTATGTGTTTCAATAACAAATTTAAATTTTAAACCTTTTTTAGCTAGCAGTTTGGATGAAATAGAAAGTTTAATTGACACAATTGACAATATGATGATGTCATTACCCATAAATCTTGATAGCGACATTCCTGATCCTAGTGAAACTCGTGACTGACACCATACCGAGTCAAGTCAACTCTCCAGTAGTAGTGAAATTCCCACAGAAACTCCCAATTGCTAAAAAAGCAAAATTGGCTAGATACTTGGAGTCCAACTAATTTTACAAATACACAGACTCGACAATCCCACACTGTATTAAACCATACCATTCATGGGCTTCTTGAAGTTACTGAATACTGTTTAACTGAACTTAATATGAATTATGTATTACTGGGCAAATTTCAAACAGACCCATTGGAAGGGCGTTTTGGAAAATATAGGCAATTAGCATATCTCAGTTCGATAGCTATATGAATCAGAAAAAAGACTTAGAATTCAGTCTATGTTATCTCTAAAATCTAGACATTATGGGGACATTACCATAAATCAGTTCTTCGAACCTCCTGAATGTAAAACACAGTCATTAGACACCAATTTAAATTCTGAACATGTTAATAATTTATTATCTAAAATCATAGTTCCACAATCTGATACCGAAGCTATACAATCGGAACTACCAGTAATAACCTATTTAAGCCGATATTGCTGCTATATTGTTTTTAAAAAAATTAATTGTACTTTTTGCAAAGAAAACTTAACTCTCAATGAACCTTGTGTTGTAGAGGATTCTTATAATTTAATTAATTCCTTAAGTCAAGGTGCTCTTTTATATCCTCGAGTACAGGTAGTAGATGTAGTTTCAACCGCATATATTATATTTAAAAAGCTAATTGATGAATTTGAAGACACATTTTTGGATATTTACAACAAAAAATCTTTTCTTTGCTAGTTGTTTTTAAGTTATTTTAATAAAAATACACTTTTAACTTCTTTTGAAAGTGGTAAAAGCCACCTAAAAATTAATGTTTCAAAAATCCTTTTTAGTAGCATTTCAAATACATTTATTAATAATTATTGCTCTAAACATAATCATAATTTATTAAATAAAAACAAAAAAAGGAAACTACAGACTTTTAATAAATAGGTAGTTATGAAATTAAAACCTAGCACAAGTTTCGCATTTTTGTGTTGCTAGGAATTATCATCAATACAATCTTTTTCAGAATTTAGCAAATAACAACCTATTATATTCTTGATCATATAGACTCACCACAGCACAGGCATATACCACTTACCCAAGCTTGAAACCACTGGCCTATACTACTTACCTGGACTTGAAACCTTACCCGATTTTGACAAATAACTCGGCTTTGACAATATACTAATTGGCTGAAATTTTACGGTAGATCCGGGCAAACGTTGTCGGGTAAGAACACGGAGAGGTTTAGTGGGTAGGGGCGTTACCGACTCCCACACTGTTCTGGAGTGCCTTGTGCATAATAGTTCGTGCGTAAATGCATTCCTCGTCGTGTAAAAAAAACGAGTTATCGCTTAAGGGTCGCTTTTGGCATTTTAATTCTAAAGCGAAACCGAATAAATTTGACAGATTCAAAAACTCATAAAATAAACCCTATAAATTGATGTTTATTTGCTGAAATTAAAAAAAATGCTCATTTAAATATGTCCCAGTAAATAACCCGTACCTTCTATGGAAGGTATTGAAATAACACAGCCCTAAATTTGATGACGTCACGCGTAAGCGCGTAGGCCTCATTGTTTAGTAGGATTTATATACCCTAATAAAATATACAACACATTTTTCTGGGTAGTAATCCTTATTTTAATAAAAATACACTTTTAACTTCTTTTGAAAGTGGTAAAAGCCACCTAAAAATTAATGTTTCAAAAATCCTTTTTAGTAGCATTTCAAATACATTTATTAATAATTATTGCTCTAAACATAATCATAATTTATTAAATAAAAACAAAAAAAGGAAACTACAGACTTTTAATAAATAGGTAGTTATGAAATTAAAACCTAGCACAAGTTTCGCATTTTTGTGTTGCTAGGAATTATCTTCAATACAATCTTTTTCAGAATTTAGCAAATAACAACCTATTATATTCTTGATCATATAGACTCACCACAGCACAGGCATATACCACTTACCCAAGCTTGAAACCATACCCGATTTTGACAAGTTAAAGTAATAAGCTATTGTATTTTTGATCATAAGGACTCGCCACAGGTATTTATTACTTACCCAAACTTGAAACCGTACCCGATTTTGACAATATAAAATAATAACCTATTATATTCTTGATCATATGGACTCACCACAGGCCTATACTACTTACCTGGACTTGAAACCTTACCCGATTTTGACAAATAACTCGGCTTTGACAATATACTAATTGGCTGAAATTTTACGGTAGATCCGGGCAAACGTTGTCGGGTAAGAACACGGAGAGGTTTAGTGGGTAGGGGCGTTACCGACTCCCACACTGTTCTGGAGTGCCTTGTGCATAATAGTTCGTGCGTAAATGCATTCCTCGTCGTGTAAAAAAAACGAGTTATCGCTTAAGGGTCGCTTTTGGCATTTTAATTCTAAAGCGAAACCGAATAAATTTGACAGATTCAAAAACTCATAAAATAAACCCTATAAATTGATGTTTATTTGCTGAAATTAAAAAAAATGCTCATTTAAATATGTCCCAGTAAATAACCTGTACCTTCTATGGAAGGTATTGAAATAACACAGCCCTAAATTTGATGACGTCACGCGTAAGCGCGTAGGCCTCATTGTTTAGTAGGATTTATATACCCTAATAGAATATACAACACATTTTTCTGGGTAGTAATCCTTAGTACTAGTCTAGTCAAAACAGAACTGCTCACATGAAAAACCAGAATTAACACTTTAAAGTTTTCAACTTGTATATCGATATATTATGTATACTTCAATGGTGTCATTCATCTTATAATACAACACCCCATAATGGAAACATTTAGCAAGCCAATGCTGTGGCGCGGATACCCGATATTATGTAAAGTAAGTAATTTCCGAAAGCCGTAATGTACCCTTCTTTCATGGAAATGGAAGTAAAACGAGTCTCCACATATTAGGTTCGGCGGAGTATTATTAAAAAATGGTTACGCTTATGAAAGCTAATATAAACGGATAAAATTCAGATCAGATTTTAAAACGTGTTATAAAGCATATAGATTGTCCCTCCAAAGCGAAGCACTCGATTTTACTCATAGATATAATAATAGGGAGACCCGACATCTTGACTGTTTCATTTAAAAAATCGTGTATGTTTTGATGTAACGATTAAACCAAATAAAGAGATTTTTATAGTGTTCAAATTTTCATTAAAATTATTTCGAGAGCCGATAAAATTAAAAGTATTTGAATCCTAATTTTTAGTCAAATATTTATGAAAATCTGAATCAATGTTTTGAGTTTTAGCTAAATTAATTGAAAGCTTGTCTAAATTTATGTTGAATTAATGACGGAATATACTTCGAATAGAAACTCCATTATGCACAGATACATTAATTACATCCACTGCTCACTTCGCCGTTTAATTAGAACGTGCGCAACTATATTTGGTCGGTGTTGCCAGAAGCGTCTATTTGTCTAGAAATACATAAAATAAATTACGTTTTTTTTTATAAATATGTTTAAATTCTTGTGGCGTTTAGAATGACAAACATATTTCTTTTTTCGCCTTTTCCCTACTGAATAAAAATATCTAACTTTAAATTAATTGAAAATAAATATTAAATAAAATTATATATTCCAACATATGAACTAGTCTGTTCATGGAATGGTTCAATACATAATGTAAAAATTTTTTTTTAAGTAAAATAAGAAATGGTGTCATTTACCTTAAATTTTTATAAGCATATAGCAGTTGTATAGAAATGCTATATTAAATGAAAACTCGATATATGATTACGTTTTGAGTTTGTAATATTATTTACACATGGTGTCCACGAACATCCTTTACAAAATGAAAAGGGTGATTCTACATCAAAAAAACTTGAAAAAATTTTTATATTAACCTAGGTCCGGAAATGTTTCGTTAGGGAGATACAGGGTGTTGAAATATAAATTTTATTTCATTTCTTATTAAATATCTGTTACAAATAATAAAATTTTCTCACGAAATTGGGCTTTTGGGGTATTTTTTGGGTAAAGAATCATAATTTGGTATTAGATTTCATGTGACACTTAGAGGGCGCTACGTACGCTACTATTATTTATGTAAATTTGCCCTAACTTTTTTGGCGATGCACTTCTGAGTTTTTTTACGAATAAGTATTATTTTTATACCTTTTCTAAGCAAAAAAGCTATACTTGCTCAACAACGCTAGAGGTAAGCGTTCTCGAGCAATTTGCAAGTGTATGCGTCGAAGAAAGGTATATTTATCTCAAGACAATACAAAATTAAAGGTAAGTATGAATTATTCTAAACTATAATAAATGCTCCACGTAATGACCGTTAGTTTGAAGGCATAATGTAATTCTTTTTTTTAGAGAACGTCTGATACGTCTATAAATATTCTGCATTTGTCTGAACTCATTGCAGGCATTTTGAATTCGCAATAAGAGCTGCTCACGCGTTTGTATTGGAACGGAGTACACATGACATGTGAGAAAGCCTTATATACAAAAAATCACAAGGATTTAAGTCTGGCGACCTAGCTGGCCATTGAACTAGTTCGCCTCAACTGTCAAAGTCTGATCCAGATACTGACGCACATTTCGACTAAAATGAGCCGGACACCCATCGTGCATAAACCAGATGGCTTGCCGAATATTTAAAGGAACTTCCTCTAGTAATGTGGGTAAAATATTCGGAAGAAAATTTAAATACTCTTCCCTTGTTAGTCGACCTGGCAACTCAACAGTTCCAATTAGGTTGTTGTTTACAATACCAATCCACACATTAATACTAAACCTATGTTGATGTTTGGTTTCTTTCACAACCTAGGGATTATCCCCAGCATATGCATAGTGATGTGAATTGTGTAAATTATTAATTCTGTCTCACGTGAAACTAGATTCATCGGAGAATAAAATACGAGAATAAAAAGTTGGATCTTCAATTTTCTTATTTCTCATCCAATCAGAAAATGCTACACGTGCAGGAAAATCACCCTCCATCATAGCATGCACCTTTCTAAAATGAAACGGGTATAGGTTCACCTTATGTATAATATTACAGATGATTTGCAAATTCCTGGATGCATCGCTGACAATCTTCTACAACTTAATTCTGGGTTATCTTCTAGATCCATCAGTATAGCTTCTTCGAATTCCCGTTTCATTTTTTTTGAGACAGCGATCCGGTTTTTCTCAATCTCTGGTGAAGTGCAGTAAAGGTTGTATGAGTGGGATGGATTCTATTCGGAAACTTTTCAACATATCTACGTTGTGCCGCTCGATCGTTACACTGAACTTCCCCGTAGATTAAATGCATATCTGCATATTCTTCATTACTGAACGAAACCATTTTTTAAAAAAGTGTAAATTAAAATCTTACTTTCAATTAAATCAAATTATTAATATGACAATAACAATTTTGTCAAACATGGCCCTTGCGTTTATTATTGTTAAGAACGATTACCTAACATTGTTATGTAAGCATATCTTTTTTTATGAATAAATACTTACACTTTTTTAAGCAAGAAAAGTATACTACGTTATCTAAAAAAAAAAGAATTACATTATGCCTTCAAACTAACGGTCATCACGTGGAGCATTTATTATAATTTAGAATAATTCATGCTTACCTTTAATTTTGTATTATCTTGAAATAAATACACCTTAGTTTATTATGATTAAAAATTTTGTTTTCCTCGCAGACGCATAAACTTGCAAATTGTTCGAGAACGGTTACCTGTAGCGTTATTGAGTAAGTATAGCTTTTTTGCTACAAGAATAATATTTATTCGTAAAAAAACCCAGAAGTGCAACGCAAATTTACATAAATAATAGTAGCGTACGTAGCGCCCTCTAAGTGTGACATGAAATCTAATACCAAAGTAGGATTTCTCACCCAAAAAATACCGCGAATGCCCAATTTCGAGAGAAAATTTTATTATTTGCAACAAATATTTAATAAAAAATAAAATACAATTTATATTTCAACACCCTGTATCTCCGTAACGAAGCATTTCCGGACCTAGGTTAATATGAAAATTTGTTCATGTTTTTTATGTAGAATCACCCCTTTCATTTTGTAAATGTTGTTCGTGGACACCCTGTACAAAAATCACCAATGCTGGACAGTAAATGTTTATTTTTTTTATTTTTGAGCGGACCACGGCCGATGGCGTAAGTACTTATTCCAGTTGTGGGATTCGAAGGTAAAAACATCTGCTTTGGATCTTTGGTAGCGAAAGCCATATTGTCTGTCGTGTATACGTTTATACCTTTCAAGGTAATTTAAAAGATCGTTATTGATATACTTCTCCATTGTCTTACTCATAATTGGGAGGAGGGATATGGGTCTGCAGTTCGAGAGAAGTGTTTCGGATCCTTTTTTGCGAGCAGGCTGTACATGAGCATTTTTCCAGTTGTATTAAGAAAGCCGCTCCAACGATTCTCGCCATAATGGTAACTTTTGCTCAGACGGTTACAAACTAGAGGGATTTGAGAGAAACCATAAGTTTTGTACATGACCCTTTGTTTGGTTTTTAAAGTACCAAAAAGAGTTCTTCCTTTGCAGTGTCTCAGATAACTGAAATGGTTTTCCGAATAAAATCTTGCCGGTAAAATTATTTTTGTGCAAATCACGCAATCAATAACCAAGTCAGATAAAATACACCCCAAATAATAGAAAATCTTTCATATGACCAATTGTAGTATATACTCATGCCTACGTATTTTTGCTTTTTAAAAGCATTCACATTATGCATTGACTTCAAACAATACCCAATTAAACATTGAGAAATATTTAAGAAAATTATGCATCTGAATGTATAGACTGATCTACCTATCATGATCTTTTTGATACATAAAATCAAGAAAAATACCTTTTGAGCAAAAAAAATGTGTTATTTAGCTTAACTTTTATAGATATAAAACTAAAATTCTGGGCCTTATCAGATGTTAATGTATAACCAGGTATTTTTTGAAAAAAAAAACAAAAAGTTTCTTAATGTATGCTCGAATTTTGGGAGATTGAATTAGATGTGATTCAAATGCTAAAGTCTGTTTCCCAAACTCAAAATGCTGTTAATTCTGAAAGAAGAAAGAAAAATGCCCTTGTCATAGGACATTTAGAATAACCTGGTGAGGATAGGGGCCAATACAGAAGAGCATTTTTTTTGAACTATGGCCGGAATACCATCATGGCCAGAGGACTTTTCGGAACGAAATGTACGTCGTATATTTTTAACCCTGAAGGTAGTTTGGTGTATATTGTATGGCAAAGCTGGTACTGATGGAAAAGCCCAGCTTTTGCAGAAGTTTTGATTAATATTTCTGGCAAGCGGCCAGAAAAGGATTGGTTACGATTTTAGCTAGAAAGAATTTTGCCTTTTATGAGTGTATTAAACGCATTTTTGTACATGTACGTCGTATATTTTTAACCCTGAAGGTAGTTTGGTGTATATTGTATGGCAAAGCTGGTACTGATGAAAAAGCCCAGCTTTTGCAGAAGTTTTGATTAATATTTCTGGCAAGCGGCCAGAAAAGGATTGGTTACCATTTTAGCAAGAAAGAATTTTGCCTTTTATGAGTGTATTAAACGCATTTTTGGCTTCGAGAAGTATACGATTGTAATGATTTCGTGCCTCTTTTTTAGCCTGTGGATTTTCTGAAATAGGGTTTTTATGAAAATTGTTGCGAATACGGTTTTTCTCTAGTCTGACATTATCGCAGGATTTCGAAAACCAAGGTTTATTTTTAGGAGATTTTGAAGTCTTAATTCGGCAAATTCAGCACCAGCATAGATCATCGCTTAATGTTTGGGCAGGAATTATAAGGAATTATGTTATTGGGCCGCATTTTTTGATGGACACCTTACAGGTGAAGTGTATTTGAACTTTTTGCGGAATGACCTAAATGTGCCTTTACTAATCTTACCTGAGAATGTTCGAAATAGGATTTGGTTTCAACACGATTATAGCCAAGCAATTCAAAATTTTTTAAATGAATAATTTCATAATCGATAGATCGGTAAAGGTGGTCCGGTCCCTTGGCCAGCAAGGTCCTCCGATTTGACCAAATTAGATTTTTTCTTGTGGGGATATGTAAAGGAAAAAGTGTATGAAGCGATTCCTTCCACAAGTGAAAACATGAAAAACAAAATTCGAGAGGTTTTCCAAACAATTGCGAACCGAATTTAGGAGGTCGTATTGAACATCATTTAAAAATAAATAATGATTTTCAATGTAGTGTTTTATTTTGAAGTAATTTGGGCTATTTAAATATATAGAATATCTCCGTTCGTTACCAACCTAATACTGATCAGATACTGCATCGGTCAAAACGTCGCTGAAATTAAATAAAAAGATAATGCAACGTCCAAAAGAGCCTTTTGATAACAACACATTATCTACCACCGTCAAACAAGCAATATTTTAACTATTTTTTCCAAGCAATCCTGATAAAAAAACAGAGTTCGCTTTCTATGTATAACTTACAAAGAAAGTGAAATATCTTAAAAAGTAAAGGGTTTAGGTATAGGACATATTAAGTAAAAAATGAAGGTATTCCATGAGTAACTTTAATGAAAAAAAAAATACAGGGTGTTCCATTTAAAAATATTGAGATATTGCATATTTAATTTTGTTAAATTGGTAAATTCATAAAAAACACTCTGTATATAAAATTTACAAAATATTACTAAGAACCTGTAGCAGGTATCTTAGACTAACTGTGTTAAAAATTTTCTTGGTCTAAATTAAATCCACAGATAACTACGATCATTTAAACGGACCCTCTGAAACACAAAAAATATCATACAAAAATTAATTCCGTGGCAACGCCGCACTAGAATTTAAAAAACGAGATATCAACGTAAAGCTCTCTCTCTCTGCTGAGTCAGATAATCATATAATATACAGTAAAATACATATTTTACCATAACTTTTTTTTGACTTACCCTGTACATGTAAAATTATTTTCCGTTTATAGATTTTTGTTAACCCTACAACTCTGCTATAGAAATCTATATCTCTTATGGTTTAGGCACTATCTTAGCCGTACACCTTGTTGACGCACCCTGTATATCTAAACCTTCTAGAACATTAAATTGTATATCCTTGTTTTCTACGTTTAATAAATTACAATTATTATTTAATTTTTTTGCTCTCTCTAGGATTAATCACAAGTTTTTATATAAACTGATATTATATTTAATTTGGTCTAAAGTTGCTCATTTTAGGAAATGCAGTTTGGTAGTCCTTTAAATAATTATGTTCATTCTTTTCGTATTTTACAAATAGTTATTTGCTCTAGACCGAATCTTTTGTGATTGCAGAATTTTTAAATGAACAGCAAAACTAAATTATCTTCTTCCATATGTTCTTATAAAATTTAATCTTGACTAATATAAAATTTTTGAAAAATAAACCCAGATAGCCAACTATAATTAATTTGGGTACTGTTAAAAGAAACTAAAATTATGTTTTCCTATATGCTTCTTAACCCAAAATATTTCACAGACATTGCCCAGTAAAAAAGGAAAATTTCGAAGAAAAACTGCAACATTTCACTACAGTTGAAGTTATTATTTATTGATAATGTAACGTAAGAAACAGTTATTTTCACTCTGGACATCTGATATATTCTCACTAAATTTATTCAGAATTTCGTGTTTTTTAGATAATTTTGATTATTTCGATTCAACAAGTTGTAATTATTCTAAAAATATCTTAATTTAAAGCACAAAAACATTACATTACAGTAAGTAAAAATAAATAAAATTACTTGTTATATTAACATACGTCATATAAAGTAAACGGATTGTAGAATCAATTAAATATCCTAATAAAAAGAAACAAATTAACATACACAATACATCATAGAATTAGTAGTACTTGTAACTATACGTACATTTACTTATTTACATTAACACAAAACATAACATAATAAAGGTAAGATCTCAATACTTTACAGTTGTAATGTTTTTAACATTATAAGTATATAGGTGAAAATTATATAAAAAACTGTCTTTATTGCAATTATGTCACGTGTACCTTATCTTAATTATTAATTAACAAATTAGAAGAAACGTTTATATTCTCATTCTCATACATAATTAGAAATTGGGAGATTTATGGAATAGGTTCATTCAGGTAAAGAGAATCTAAAATAGTCGAACGGAGGATGATTGTTAAATATGCTAGAAAGGTACAATTTTTCACTTTTTACACTGTATCCCCAAAGCCATGCAAAAATTCGCCAAAGCTGTAAAATACTGCTCTTTTCTTTATTTAATAAAAAATAAAATTCATAATGAACTCGAAGCAATAATAAAGAGTTTTGAAGATATGCCAGTTCAAATTTGGTTAAAACATGGAAAAACTCTTGAAAATCGTTATTATTTTATATTGCTTGTAGAATCGTTCTCGATGCCTCGAGCAAGATAAATGTATAGGACATTATTAAAAGTAGAATTTACAGCGAAAAGAAATCGGCTATACTGAGTTCTCTACAATCAATAGGACGAGAATTATGAAATCGTGAAACAGAAACCAAAATCGTTATTTTCTTGTAAATTAAATCGTAGTTTACTTTATTGGTTCATTTCTTTTTCCAATATTAAGAACTGAATTACTTCCATACAGTTAATTTTAACATTAACTTACTAAAGAAATTGCATATTTTTCCCCTCAAAAGTTGACAGTAAACAGTTAATTCATATAATTTTAAATGGGAATATATATTTATATTTCGTGTTTTTTTATTATATCCTGCAAAGTTCTACACAAATAATACTTAGATAGATAGAGAGTATGGAGGAGTGACTTGAGCCAACCTGTTACTCAGGCCTCTCAGGTGGGCACATTCTAACCTCATTCGGAGTTTTACTCGTCGAGCCAGCCAACAGCATTGATGTAGTTCAGCACCGTAGCGGCCGAGCATCCTCCGAATGTGGCCATTTCTGGCCCCTGTCCCCCATAATGGATTCTCTGGTATTTACAAGAGCTGGGCAGTAACAAAGAACATGTTCAGCAGTCTCGTCGTCCTCGTTGCACCCCCACAACTTGGACGACGCCCAAGGTGTGAAGGTGTTTGTTTAGCTTACAGTGTCCCGTTAGCATTCCTACCAGTTTTCTAAGATTTTCTCGAGAGGCCACGAATTGCAGCACCTGAGTGTCTAAGGCCCTGTCTCTCCCATCTCTCTTTTGAAATCTTTGTTGACTGTTCGCTTATCTTTAGATTGATCGCCTTAGAGGATAGCGGCGCGAAGAGTTCAGGGCCGTATGGTTTGCCCTTAGCTCCGTTACGCGCCAACTTATCTGCTTTTTGATTCTCCTTCGATTCCACTATGTCCCTTAATCCAGGACACTGTGACCGTATTCCTCCTCTCTCTCTCCAGCATCTGATGACACTCAAGAATCAATTTGAATGTTATTTTGTTCTTTTATTAGGATTTGCAAGACTTGTTTGCTGTCTGTGAGAATAATAACTTTTTTATCCGTTGATCTTTCTTTTTCTATTTGTAAGGCACCCTGCAGAATTCCAAGCAGTTCTGCTTGAAAGACAGTCACCCCTTTGCCTAGGGCCATACTAATTTCCAGGACGAATTCTGGTACATACACTCCCAAGCCAGCCCCAGATTGATTCTGCGAGCCGTCAGTGTAGATGTGTTGGCCTGTCTGTTTTTCTGATTCTGTTGACCCGCTGCGCGCTGATGTCAATTTCAAAGTTTTTATTGAAAACGAAGCTTTTTTCCACAAGAGGTTGTCATGCGACAGCTTCCAGGAACACTCGGGCATGGCCCGGACCCCAGTTTTTCCCCATCACAGGTCAACGGCATGCAGCCTGACTGCCGTTCTCTCTGCCTCGCCTTCCAGAAAAACATCAAGAGGCACAGCAGCACCTGCATTGCCATTGTAGGTGTGGATCTCATCGCGCCTGTAACCGTCAGGCATGCTAATCTCTGTAGCTGTTGCATTTTATTCTGTGCTACAACTTGCTTGGCTTTAGTCCACCACACAAAGGCTCCGTAAGTGAACATAGGTCGAATAATGGCCGTATAGAGCCAGAGGACAATCTTGGGCGACAGACCCCAGACTGCACTGCCAGAAAGCTCTGGTGACCTTCTTTGATTTTTCACTTAAGTGTTTATTCCAATTTAGGATACTATGCAGGATGACGCCCAGATACTTGACCTCTTTAGACAGACCGAGCAGCGTACCGAACAGAAAAGGTGGTCTTACGTTGACCAGCTTTCTTTTTCTAGTGAAGAGTACCAGCTCGGTTTTTGTAGAGTTCACAGAGAGTGCGTTGTCTGTGCATCATGTTTCTACTAGTTTTGACGCAGCCTGCATAGTTTCACACAGGACTTTTTCTGTTATTTGCATAACCGGTTATGTAGAATCCGTGTTCATTAAGATTCTTAATAAGGCTGTTGACTACCATATTCTAGAGAAGCGGCGATAGCACGCCACCCTGAGGGCAGCCTCTGCTTACAAGCGCTCTCAACGTGATGTCTCCCGTTTTTAGTTCGACTCTTCTGTTCTTCAGCATACAGCCAGTCCAGCCAATAATGGTTGGGTCTACGCTATGCCTGGTTAGAGCCAGTTCTGCACTTCTGAAGGTCGCTTTGTCGAAGACACCTTCTACATCTAGAAAAGCTCCTAGAGCCGACTGCCTATAGAAAAGCGACTCTTCTATTCTCTGAACCACACAGTGCAGAGCGGTTTCTGTTGATTTTCCAGGTTGGTAAGCATGTTGGTTAGGATGTATTTCCAGCAAGGGCAGATGTTCATCCCTAATCTGTCTGTCACAGAGCCTGTCCAGAGTTTTCAACCCAGTAGACTTTTATTTTTGGGGATTTATCAAGAATGGAAGTACATAAAACCCGAAGTAATACTTTAGAAGAACTTAGAGCAACTTTTATTAATTGCATTGGAAAAGTGCCAAATTTTCATATTTATAACGCCACTCGTTCAGTTGCAAGCCCAAGTCCAAAAATGCATCGAGCAGAATGGAAGACAATTTTAGCACCTTTTGTGATTAAACAACTATGCTAATCGTTAAGTATTTAGGATAATTGTTGAGTTGTTATTATAATATTTTGTTGTTTTTTCGTAGAAGTTTTGTTTTATCAATATTTTAATATTCTTGGTAACTGAGTTTTTAAGATACCTATTATAAAATAAAAGAAAAATTATTCAATCCAAAGCCAATTAAAACAAAACTTTTGGTATTTTGGCTATTTAGGACAAAGAAAAATATTAACTATTATATATTGTTGCAATCGCAAGAAAATATGCAATTTTTCTAGATACTTAGATATAGGGTGTCCCATTTAAGAAAATGCTACTTCTGATAATATCTCAAAAAGTAAAACATTTTTTTTTTAATTACGCCACTGTATTCTACGTAAAATGTTGTAAAACTTTTGTATTTAAAGTGTTTTTATCTTCATAAATAACCAAGTAATAAAAGATAATAAAAAACGGGATATTTTAAGAATCACCCTGTATTTTCTAAACCAATCCAGTTAGCGTAGATCTGACCGAGTCATTAAACTAAACACTAAACACACGTATTAGTTTTTTGTATCTTTTACCGCTCAGCCTATACCCTATAATATTAACGAAAAAAAACTACCCTGTATATCTCATTTTAGTCTTCATAAAATTACACATTTTGGTTTTGTATTTCGTTGTTTTTCTGATATGTTGCTTCAATATGTTTCGTCTAATTGAACTGCCATTTTTTTTAATTCGATACAAAGTCCTTCCAGTATCTCATATTCCCTCATTAGTACACTGTTGTAGTGCTCTTATTTACAATTATACCTATAGATAGTTTTTGATTTATAGAATTATAAAATTACGTGTTTATTAATACATTTTAAATACAATAAAGCTTCAGTAGGTTGAATAGATAATGTTTTCACGGTACTAATGTAAAGTTTGAGATTAACAGTTTTCGTTCAACTTTTTATTTTTTTTCCTTTAGAATGTGTTTACCTTTTTTCGTGACAAATTAATAGTAAGAATGTTTTACTGAAGTAAATAACAGTAATTCATTTTCAGAACTTGTTGCAATGTTTCTAAATTGACTTTACTATTGTGACTGTATACCATTTTCTTATACCTATGCTCTAATACTTTGGAATTTATTTAAATAATTATTGTATTTATTACCTAACAATCGTTGTTTTAGCTTCTTCGGCATTATCTATTATCTCAGTTTGCTAAAAACATTCTTATTGGTGAAGCTCAGTGTAAAAGGATCTAATTTAAAGCAAGAATGGTTATTGGCAGAAAGTTAAATGCATGCAAAATTAATACATACATTAATACACAAAATATATGCTAATTCTGAACTTATTTATAAGAAGTGGATTTCTAAACGCATTCATCACCTCATAATAAGATGGGATGCACCTTAACTGTCACTACAGTGTTGATGAAAATTTTCGAAGACATACGTCCTTTTTAACCTGAATTATGACACAGTCATGCATAGCTTTGGAGTTATAGTACAAAAAGTGAAATATGTGCCTTACTAGCTTATATTAACAGTCTTCCCCTCTAGATTCGCCCGCAAATTTTGCAATTCCCTCTAAATGAACCCAACCTCTCTATTTCTAACTGTGCAATGTTTCCTGTTTCAAAGATCTGACCTATTACATTAATACAAATATTCGCTTCACCGACAAAAGCTCCTACTTTAGTCGATAAAACCAAATTATGGCAATTCCAAACTGTCGTCTAACCTATATTGGTATTGGTTATCGAGTTTAGCTACTTCTATTCGTCGAAACGACTAGAAACTTAATATTCTAAAAAACAACAGTTTTCTACATAATGTACGGCATACACTTTGTCACTCTAATGCGGCAATAAATATTGAAATGACCCCTTTTATGTGTTTTTAGACGAGGTAGCCAGTCTGGCAGCGGAAGCAGAAAAGAAACCTGCCGAGGAAAGGACGGAAAGGGAGCGAATAGCCATTATGGGCAAGCCAAGACTGGGGGAGATAACTAGGGCACAAATTAGGATAAAAGAAAGTAAAGAATTTAAGGTAGGTACTAATCAATTTTATTCACATTCAGTGTTGTAGTCAGTAGTAGTCATTATTAATATTACTGCCTGAAGAAGGGCACTTTGTTGCGTGTACAAAAAACTAATAACTAAACATGATAATAGATATATGTGAAAGATGAAACTTCAGTAATGTTTTTTTATAAACTACATTTTTAAACCGCTCTTTTAATGGCTCAATATATAATTATCCCGGTATCTCAGAAAGAGGCAACGTAAAAACAAGAGATCGTACAGATCAATTCCAAAAATCAAGAAGTGATAATTTTTTTTTCACAAATAATCCGAGTCTCTGTTTTGGCCGCCTTTGGTCGAAATTTTGACCAACTATTCGAGTTAAAGTGTTATTTAGTTCAAAAGAGTTTTTGCAAAAGACAACATATTTCACGCCTTTTTATCTCCTTGAATGTGAAATCTCCAGAAACTGACTGATAAAAAATCTTATTTATTTTAGTTGAAGGGGTGAAGAGTAAAATCGAATGTCAACCCCTTAAGAATAAAAGATCAAAAATGTATAAATTAACTTTTAGAAAATTATTTTTGAAAGCCATTGACGAAAGAATTGTTTTAAAATATCATCTAGTTGAATAAATATTGTAAAAGAAGTAAAACCACATTATACTCTTTTTCACCCCCTTAATAAGAGAATGTCGAAAATCTTAGAAATTGATATTTAGGTTATTATTTTCAAAACCCGTCACCTTAAAGTGTCTTTAGTAGAAAAGACATTGTAAAAAAAAAAGGGAAAAATGTGGAGAAATTGGTTTTTAAGTGATTATTTTTTAACGCCCTTAGCAAAAGAATCATCTTAAAGTACCGTTTATTGGAAAAGATATTGTAAAAAAAAAACCATTTCACGTCCTAAATAAAAGCACATTTCATTATATATATATATATATATATATATATATATATATATATATATATATATATATATATATATATATATATATATATATATATATATATATATATATATATATATATATATATATATATATATATATATATATATATATATATATATATATATATATATATATATATGGAAAAATATAGAAATTGGATTTAAATAATTATTTTTGAAAACCATTTGACATAAATGTTGTTAAATGTGAGAAGAAATTCACAAATTAATTGTTTTAAAATATATATATATATATATATATATATATATATATATATATGATATTGTAAAAAATGTGAGTGAGATTAGACAATTCCCCTCTTTTAAAAACTAAAAAAATAAACTCCAAAAAGTCAAAACAAATAAAATATGTACACCTATCACTAAAATATAGGGTGATTGCGATAATAAAAACATAATTTAGTTTATTAAAACTTAAAATAAATAGTTGTATGAAATAGATAAATTAAATGGATATATAATTTGGTCGTAAAAGTTTTGGTCTTATTATAATTCCTGAAACCATTCTTGTGTCTTGTGGGAATAGCTAAAACCTTTAAATAACAAAGCTAAATAAATATGGGTAAATCTCAAAGAAAAAAATTTGGAAATTGTTCCAGAAATTGGATATAATAAATTATTTAATAAGGCTTATATATATTTGAAAAACCATTTCACGTCCTAAATTATACCCATATAATATTTTATATTTAGTAAAAATATCAAAGTCGCTAGAACATTGCCCTCGACACAGAATAGAGTCTCGTTTCTGTTGCTTGGCATGGATATATATATATATATATATATATATATATATATATATATATATATATATATATATATATATATATATATATATATATATATATATATATATATATATATTCCTAATAAAGTGGCTAACTGTTATCGAACACTGTGATTTTTCTGTTATATCAGTACTATGATCCGCAATTACGCCAAAAAAACAACAATCGGTGTCATTGATTTCTTTTTTTATATATTCTTGAATATATATTCATGTATGCAACCAATTAGTTCATTTTGTATAGTCTTAGATTGTCCCGTAAAAATATTACTAAATTTAGCACAATGTTTAGTAAGTTCGGCATTTCTTTTTATTAAGCATGCAAATATTTCCTTAAAATTGCCACGGTTAAAAGAATCTGTTGTTTCACCAAAGTAATAGTAACATCAATTAAATAATTTAATAATAAACGGTTTTTTCGAACATTTTCATTATAAACAATTTTATTAAGACTTGCATTTTCTTGTAGTGCATCCGCAATAGTCGCCCTATTTTGCTCCAGTCTTGTAAGTGCTACCGAATTTTTAATATGCTCTCTTGAACTTTCATGCGATTTTACTGCTCGTGAAAAATTTTTTAAATCCGAATATCCGCCCCCTGAACTCCAATTATTTTTGACGCAACCTAATAAAATACAAGGCCAACAATATAAGCTTTCTTTATAAATACTTCCTCATAGCCACCTATAAGTTTCGTACCAAGATATTTGAAAAGTTCTTGAATATTTTTTACCTTGCCTCTTATCGTTAAATATTGCTAACCTTTTCGGCGTCGGACGGCTACCTAATATGTTTCTTTTCAGTTTCGCTTCTTCTTAAAAAAGGCGTTTCAATTAATGAAGCAATAATGTGAATAGGATTCATTTCAAAAGCAAAAAGCAAATACAAAAAATGGAACGGTCCAACTTACCAAATCAAAACAAAACAAAAACTTACTCACGCGTATTTATTCACCTTAAAAGACAGAACGCCCTCAATCAGCGATTATCGCAATCTATTTCCTATTTCTTTCTCAGCCGCACGCACCACGTAAAAAGAAGCCGTTGGAATATTTCGCTAGTCATGTGATTTAAATAACCAATAAAAGCATATCCAAGCTACAGATTTATCGCCTCAAGAATGCAATAGAAAACGCGTGCATCGGCAATCTCCATCCCGCTCTGTCGTAATCAGGTGACTCGCCGGCATCGGCACCGGCCGTTGATAAATAGGTCAGAAGTCGAAACTTTCCAAGCTAAAATTATTTCGCCTCATTCGAGAGCACTTTCTTTAGGAATGGGTTTGCACGGATTGCACGGTCGGTTTTTTGATGTGGTCAGAATTTATTTTCTAAAATATTTATTATGGGATTATATTTTGTTTTTTTTTAATGTTATTATGTTGTAAAACTGTTAAAAAGTATATTTCTAATTGGTAATAGATAAAAAGTTATATAAAAAAATTCTCTTTTCCTTTATTTTGGGGGTGAGGCGCGGCCTCAGAGGCTTACCCTGACGAGCCGCCACTGATATAATGTTACCGTAAAAAGTTTCTGAGAGTGTTAGTAATATCGGATTCTTACTAGTTATATCTAGTTATGACTGTTGGCAACCTTAAAATGCCGAATAAAAAGATAATTTCGGTATTTTACTAAGTTTTTTAGATAAAACCCGTTGTTACTAACCATATAACAGTAAAACTGCGATCTATAAAATAGGATATATTTCCAACTAAGTTTTTTATCAGTAAGAAACAGTAATTTTGATAAAATTCTAAAACAAGTCAAAAGAAATATGTTGCTAACAAACTTTTCTAACATACTATGTTGTAAGATATAAGAAAACTAGAAAATACATACATTGTTTACCCTATTTTCAATCAACATGAATGACTTAAGCCTTTGCTTACTATAAAAACTATTATATAAAAAATTAGTAAATGTAGAAATGATACAAAAATAGAAAAAAATACGAATACAATATTGTACAGAGCGAAAGTTGGAAAATATACTCAAAAATATCTCAAACGTTGTTAACTACAGTAAGAAATTGCAGGGTACGTACTGCATTAGTTAGTGATATTTGCGATGTTGTCAAGTTGACGGTTTTTATAAAAAATCGGCCTACTATTTAAAGGACATATAATAAAATACCTACTTAGTAGGTATTGTATAATACAACTGTTTCAACCAATACTAAAGGACAAAGGACCACGCACACATCTTATGGAAAATCGGTTTCAGTGAAGTTGGGTGAATTTTTTATATGTTGTAGTTCTTGACCTGCTGAGCAAAAGATACACTGGACACAATCTAATCCTACGAATAGTTTTTAATATACAGGGTGTTAAAGTTTGCCTAGGAGACATATAAAATACATAGGGAAGATAAGATGACACCAATTAGTTTTTTGTACATATTTAACGTATAATGGTATGTCCCAAAATAAGAAAAAAAGTTTTATATGAATATAGAACCAAAAACCATTCAGTTCCGAGATATAGGGCGAATACCCTTTACAATACAACACCCTGTATTTCGAAAATAAAGCCTTTGCAGACCTATTTTTATATAAAACTTTTTTCCTATTTTGAGAAGTACTATACGTTAAATATGTTGAAAATACTAATTTGGTGTTATACTGTTTTCTCCATGTCTTGTATATGGGGTTGGGGCAAACTTTAACACCCATGTATTGTTTGCTCAGGCAATCAAGAACTACAACAACAAAAATTCAGCCAATTTCACCGAAACCGTCAGAGCGCTGTAAGTATTCCAGAATATACTAGATCGTATTCTTACCATTTAGCATGCAGTAAGAACCGATTTTAACTAAAACGTTCAGTAAAATGCCGATATTTAATATTTTGTCGGTATTTTACTAAAAGCGTAAGTTTTGAGAAAGAGTATTGTAATCGTGAAAAAATCACCGTTCGATATTTTTACAGATCTTCACCTGTCTATCTGTTTGCAGCATAACTAAAATTATTGGTGAAGAATTAAGGGTTATGTAGGGATGATTTACTACTATATTTTGGTAAAGGCGAAACAAAATGGTGGCCTAGTGAAATCAGATATGGCGGATCAAAATGGCCTGCTGAAAATGTTAAAACATTATTTCTAGAAAACTAATTATTTAATATACCTCAAGTTTGGCATAAAAATCAAAGGTTACATATGAAGAAACATTTTGGCACCAGTTCAATATGGTAAAACAAAATGACGGACTAATAAAATATTAAAAAAATCAGCATAGAAGAACTACTTATTAGATTCATTTCAATTTCAATTCAAGCATTATATGTGGTATAGAGATAAACTGGTAAAATTGGGGCACATATTGAAGATGATGGAACAAAATGGCGGCCAAACAAAATGTTTAAAAAAATTAATGTAAAAAACCCATTGTATTCAATTGATTACAAACTACAAAAATTAGATGTGATATAAGGATAAACTGTTAAAATATTGATATGAATTCAACATGACAGAACAAAATGAGAATCTAATGAAATTTAAAAAAACTTAATAAGTTTAAAATAAAAATGTATTTTAAAATATTCCCAAAAAGCAAGAAATATTAGTGTAAAAAATGGCACTTTAAAAATTTTAGAAAAGTCTGTCTGTCTGTCCGCAGGATAGCAGAAAACTACAAATTTTGGATATAAATCAGGGGCTATATTGAAAAAAACTGAGACGAAATGATAACATTTTGCAAGAAATCCAATACGGCGGTACAAAATGGCGGCCTAGTAAAGTGTTATAAAAATGATTATTATTCTCTAAAATACTTATTCAATTTACTTATTGTGTTGCTAAAAAAATCAAGTGTAACTAGGAATGAATTAGTAAAATTTTGGCATCAATCCAAGATGGCGAAGCAAAAGGCCGGCCTAATAAAATGTTTAAAAAATCAGTATCACAACCGATTTAAAATCTGTATTAAGTTACAATCGATTTAGGTATGCCTGTATTTCTGGCAAGAAATGTTAAAGAGATCTCGGGATTTTCTTCTGTCTGATCAAGGGCACCTTTTAAATTATAATCCTCAGCAGATCGCTCATGACCACAGGAACGTTGAAAAGATCCATATTTAACTAAATTTCTGTATGTACTCTTTTAAAGACTTTGAACCGAGGCCAGCGCACTACCATTGCAGAACCCATAAACGAAATGAATATCAGCTAGCTCTCTACTTGAGAAACCTGCCATTTTTCCAATTTCAAATGTGAAAAGGATAACATTACTTAACTTTTTACAAACGTCAAATAAAATGACGCCAAGCTATTGAATTGTTTGCCAGGGCCTGCTAAAAATTTAAAGGGAAAATACTGAAAACACCATTTTCTACGTGCGCGAAGTGACTACTTTGCGCACTCATTTGCGTGCGCAAAGTTGAACTCTGAGCACACTTTTTTATTCGCAGAATTATCGTCTTTAAACAGAACTTTTAGATATATTAAAGTTTTCAGCATTGAATAATGTTCAAAAAATAAAGATTATCGCGTTTTTTCTGACGCTTGTAGAGAATTTAGCCAAATTTACTCCATATTAGATTACCATAGTTTGATAACTAATTAAACGACCTGTATCATTACTTGTCAATGTCAAGTAAGACAACAATAAGTTCTCTTTGCCACTTTACAATTTTGACAATTTCAGTCATTTTGTTATGTCAACCAAAATACAAATTCAATCATTTGAAGAAAGCTTCAAAAAAAGTAATTCTACTTAAAATGAATAGTTCGGGTGAAAAAAATAGCAGAAGAAGTACTAAAAGCAGCGGAATCAGCACATTTGGAGCTACTGCCAGTAAAATCAAAACAGAAGTATGAAAAGCAGTACGACTTGTTCGGGAGATGGCCCAAAGGAAAAGGTGTGAAAACGGTTAAAGAAGAGGTACTACTAGCTTGTTTTCTTGAATTAGGCAAAGAACTTAGACCAATTACTTTGTGGGCTAAATACTCAATGCTTAAGAGAGTTTTAAAAGTTAAAAAAAATATAAGCAAATTCTACAAATTAATTGCATTTATCAAAAAACAAAATGTTGGCTTCCAACCAAAGAAAGCAAATATTTTTACAAAAGAAAACATATCGGGGCTCTTGTAAAGACTTTTACTCATGGAATTTAACAAATTTAAAATATACATTTAAAAGATTACCTTTTTTTAATAATTCCTACACAAAAATTTATGGATGAGGCACTTTTTCAAATTATATCCAAAAAAACTAAGGTTTCGGAAGGTTGCACTGAACTTGTTTTTGGTGTATCGCTAAAACATATTTTTCACAAACTTAATTTATGAACTACGTAAAAGACTGATTATATTATAATGCTTTATAACACAAAAACGATTATTTCTAACTAAAAGTTAGAAGTAATTATTATATTAGACATTATTAAACGTTTTTAATCATAATTACAGCTGCTAAATAAAAAGAGAGCGGGAGTGTCGTCTGTTGTTGGACGGAAATCCAGTGTGCTGAGGATGCTACGTTGCCAAATTTATTTTATATATGATCTATATAAATTATATAAGAAAAACAAAATGTATTTGTGGGTTGTGGATCGGTACCAGCAGGAGCGCGAAGGCACTAGGTGGATTGGTACCGTGTTAGCACCAGGTTAAAGCCCTAAAAGACGAACAATAGCGCAGGGCATCACTGGCGAAAGTCTAATATTTGGGATCGGCACAGGGATCCAAATGCGTTACTGACGGGGGACAAACATGAAAAATTTAATACAATACAATAATGTAAGTTTGGCAACAATGCAAGATAGCCATTCTTCAAATTGTCATATTAAGGAATATGGCCAGTGTTGCCATTGGCAGGGAAATTTCCCTATATCTAGGGAAAAAATGGAACCTATAGGGAAAAAGTGAATTTTTTAGTAATTTAGGGAATTTTTTGAAAACCTTGTTTGAATAATTTTTGAGGTAAAACCTTCATTCACTTTACTTAAATCAATGCCAATAGTTCGTTTTTTAAACACAAGTAAATAATCAATAATCATGCATTTATAATTTTACCTACAGTCGCTTAATATAATATATTAAGCCACGGTTTAAATTTATGTTTTTCTGTGCCACTGTACATTTACCTATTTACCTTTAAGATGCTGCCATCTATGATAACCACACGAAAGTTTTGTTTACAGAATGGATTAGTTACCGTAGATTCCTTTTAATGGGATGTTGTAAGTTCTGTAATTCCCCGGTTTTTGTAATTGAAAGTCGACATAAATGGTTTTGGAGAAATACCGGTACCGAGAGAGTTTCAGGTTTCTGGGAAATACTGAGTTTTAGTTTATTTTATGTTTATGTGAATGTGTCTGTTGTTTTCGACTCGATGCTACGTTAGGCGTTAGTTGAGGCGTTAGTCGATATTAGGGTGTTGTGTAAAAGATCCGTACGCTGATGCAATTGTCTTTATTAGTTACAGTTACCTATCAATTAAGTATTAAAGACATCTAGAGTTACATATTATCTTATAGGCCGAAACTTAAAAAAGGTAGGTATCTATTTTTATTTTATCGGAAATAATTTTCCCTATTTTCGAAAACTTTGTGAATCTATCGGGAGTATTTAACTAGATATTTGCTAGACTAAAATTATATATCTTTGTAGATAAAACAAC
The DNA here is from genome assembly GCA_030620095.1 of Kuschelorhynchus macadamiae. NCBI lineage: Eukaryota > Metazoa > Arthropoda > Insecta > Coleoptera > Curculionidae > Kuschelorhynchus > Kuschelorhynchus macadamiae. The sequence continues at coordinate 921,491 of JAUTXW010001600.1, read as the reverse complement.
ATGGCTTCAAGTTCAACGTCTTCTAAACCACAGTCATCATCAAGCTCTGAAGAGGCCGAAGAACCGCAAAGTTTGGGGAAAAGGAAAAGAAGCTATGTTCAAAAGTACAACTCAAAGTGGGAGCAAGATATCACATTTAAAGAATGGCTAACAAAAAGCAAGAAAGGCGAAACCTACTGTTATTGTAAAGCTTGCAATAAGGACTTCTTATGCGGTAAGTCTGAAATTGAAAAGCATTCCAAGGGAAAAAAGCATATTTCCAATGCAAAGGGAATAAGTCGACAACAAACATTAATTGATATGCCCACAATGCAGCAACGAGCAGCCACTCAGCGAAAAGTGAAAGAAGCAGAAATACGATTAGCTACTTTTGCAGGAGAACATAATATTTCATTTAGTTGTCTAGATCATCTGTCAAAATTAAATAGAGAAATTTATAGTGATTCTGAAATTGCCAAAAATGTATCTTGCGGGAGAACTAAAGCCACAGCAATTGTCAAAAATGTAACCGGAAAATATAACTTTGAAAAGGTAATAACTTTGTTACGTAAAAGCAAATTTTCACTTATAGTGGATGAATCTACAGATAAAGGGGATATTAAACATTTGGCAATGGTAGCTAGGACATTTGACAATGAAACATACAAGGTTGTAGATTTGTTTCTAGGCTTATTACAGGTGCCTTCAGCAACAGCTGAGGCTCTTTACACGGGTATACAAACATTTTTTTCAGAAAATAATATTCCTTATAAAAATAATATGATTGGTTTTGCGGCCGATGGAGCAAGTGTAATGATGGGTGTGCGCCATTCTTTATCCGTTTTGCTAAAAAAAGACATTCCAAATTTATTCGTTATGAAGTGCATATGCCACTCGTTTGCTTTATGTGCAAGTTATGCTTGCGAAAAACTACCCTCTACCATTGAGGAAACTGCTAGGGATATTTATTCGTTTTTAAAGTACAGCTGCAAAAGACAGTCCGACTTAACCGAATTTCAAAATTATCTTGAAATAAAACCACACAAAATTTTACATCCCAGCCAAACTAGATGGTTATCGCTACTCGCTGTAGTAAAAAGATTGTTAGAACAATATAATGCGCTAGTTTTATATTTCACTAACGCTCACTTACTTGATAAAATACCAACTGCTGAGAATATTCTTACTAAACTTGTAGATCCATTTTTTCGCCTTTATTTAGAATTTTTAGATTTCTCTTTGCCGCTATTTAATAGCTTGACCCTAGAAATGCAATCGGAAAATGTAAAAATATAATATAATGTTGCGTTGTTATATGAAAGAGGACTATATTGATTCAACCGCTATTGACAATATTGAATTTCAAAATCCACGTAACTTCTTACAAATTGAAAATATTTATCTAGGGGCAATAGTGGAGGGGAAAATTCAAAACAACATGCACAACCTAAATAATGACGAATTATTAGAGTTTAGAATTTTTTATCGAAGGCTGTCTACAAATTAGCAAACGGTTTAATTTTAAAGATTCGTCGCAGAAAATTTTAAAACAAATAAATTTACTTGATCCTACTTCAGTTGTACAAAAGAAACTCAATTCTATTGCACCTTTGGCCATACTATTTCCTAATTTGGTAAAACAAGAAAAACTTAACGAGGTAGATCGAGAGTGGCGTGAAATACAAAACATTGATTTTAGTGAATTTCAAGATAGAAATATTTCAGAATTTTGGGTAAAAATGAGCAAATTAAAAGCAGGTGACGACTCATTCCTATATCCAAATATTTGCGATTTTGTGTTCCAACTGTTTTGTTTACCACATTCCAGTGCAACGGTGGAAAGGATATTTTCGCAAATCAATTTAAATAAAACAAAAATTAGAAATCGGCTATCAACAAAAACCCTAAGTGGCATCATGTACACAAAAAATTTAACAAAAAGTAGTAATTGCCTTTCAAATAGATCAGGATTTAGTTGCAAAACTAAATGAAAATATTTACAATAATTAATTCTGTTCTTGCGTGCTCTATAATATTGGGCTTTAGTTTTCTCGCATTTTTAAACCATAATTTAAATGTTTATACTTATATTTTATGATTTAGATTTTTGTATCTATATCTTTTATTATACTCTGTATTTTAGTTTGATTGAAGAATATAATACATAACATAACATACAGACTGCACTGTCTTTGTTAGATCATTCCCTGTTTTATTCAAAGTCCCAACAAAATTATTTCATAAATATTATATAAAAATTATAAAGCAAACAACAAAATTCTTTTTTGTGAAATTTTAGGGAAAATCCCGTTTTTTTAGAGAAATTCTAGGGAATTTCGGAACTGAAGGATCTAGGGAAATTCTAGGGAATTTTTTGAGATTTTGCTAGAGAAATTAAAATTTTTGACCTGGCAACACTGAATATGGCGCGTTGGAATACAGTGAAAATATCGAATTTCTTTTCGGTTTTTTTAATAGAAAAAGTGGTTCATCCATTTCTTTTATTTTCTTAAACCATTTAAATGAAGGTAAACTTTCTATTTTATATTAAAAAATTACCAAATTCCGTGGGTTTAATTGTTTACAAGACCCAGATATCGGATTTCATGAATAAGGCGCCAGATGATATATATCTTTTGTTGAAAGTTGCGACTATTTCTGGGCTTGCAGGCGTCTGCAGAAGAGAGGAATTAGCAAAACTAACAACAGTTGATATTGAAGACAAGGGAAATTTAATTGTGGTCAAAATTCAGGATTCAAAAATTTACGTCACGCTCTTTTTTTATATCCGACGAAATTCACAATGGAAAGTATCTACTACTGTATAGAAACAACAACGCATCAACGTTTTTTTATAAATTTTAAAAGAGGGAAGTGCACAACACAGTATGCCGGGATTAACAGTTTCGGGAAGATGTCCTCAGAAATTGCGGCATTTCTAAAATTCCCCAACACTGAACTCTACACTGGGCATAGGTTTCGTCGCTCCTCTGCTAGCCGATTCCCGAAAAGGAATTACCGATGTAAAGCGTTTAGGAGGCTGGAAGTCATCAACAGTAGCGGAGGGATATATTAAGGACTCAACTACATACAAAAAAGAGTAATGGAACAATATTTTAAGTGACAGTGCAAAAAATCAACGCCCGATAAAGAACGATCTTCATCAGCTTTCCTAAGAAACCAGTTGCACTCGACTTTAAATTTGCAGCATGCCACAAACTGTACTTTCAATATTAATAATGTTAATAATAATAAGTAATATTATTTCTGTTTTAAGTTAAAATAAAAAGTTTTTCTAATTTATTTAAGGTTTTTAACAATTTTATGACGTATAATAAATATTGTTTTACCCGCCCTTAGAACCTACCTATATAAATAAGTAAAAAGTTTGTAAAATTTGTAACACTCATAGAAAAAAATGTTCCTAACACTTGCGCAAAGTGTCTTTCCCGCATTTAAAGCATCTAACTGCTTTTGCGTGCGGGGAAGTATCACTTGTTAGGAAAATAACTATTATTCTATTCATTTCAAATGTTGCCTAAGAATTAAGTGTAACACAAAATGTAAGATAAGTTAATACTATACTTCTACTAAATAAAATTACACATTTAAAGCTAGTATCATAAATAATTATTTAATATCGTGAAATAAATTAAAATCTCATTATTATAATTTCATTTTAATGAATTACTAGTATTAATATTTACTGTCAAACGAGCAATCGAGTCGTTGGTTTGTATTATTAAATCCATATGTTTTTTTTTACATTTACCAAAGCTCTGTGGCAATTTTGTGTTTACGCTAAAATCACGTTTATGAAACCATATTTCCATATCTGAATGCGAAATAATAACTGTAATTGTGTGTTTTGGTGAATTATATTCAATTTATCGGACTGCTATCAGTTCAGTTTATGCATTTTTTTTCTGACGAATGCATAATGGTTTAGCATTGTGAGCCTACTTTTATCGATAATAGTTATTTAGTAACAAAATCACTATTGACAGTAGTAGTGCCATATATTTTAATTAGGAATCTTTCTTTGGTACGAATTAAGATATGTGTGTTCAGAAGAAGGGTATTCTAAACGTATTCATTGACAATGATAGTATCTAAAACAACTGAAAACCCTTTTACTTATATCTCTAGACATTTCTGATATTTTGGTTCTATCTTCTTGGTTAAATAAGATGTGATATCAAATATCACAAAAAAAACATTAAAAGTTGTTACCGTTGCGCAGTCTACTGAAAAATATTTGTGAATTCTCAAATAATAAGAGTTATTTTTTTATTTTCCGACGTTTATAAAGTTAACGGTTTATTTTAAATTAATTACATGGTGTTATTTTTATTTCCCATTGAGTCAGTTATGCCAAAATATTCTCAACATTTGCTATATGCCAGTTCCATGCCAAATTAAATTTTTCAATCACTGCTTTTAATTATTAAAAATTTGCTATTGTTTTTTAACTAGAGAAGAGCATTTAAATTTTAATTTAAATCTGATTATTCCAAAAAACCTATGCATAATCTATATATTTAAAACACTACGCCAGATTTTTCAGTAAGTTCGTGAGAGAGTTATATTGCACCAATTTCCATGATTTTTTTTTAATGATCGTCTGGTACCGAGACCTTTCAGCACTATTTTTTGTATTGTTTTATTGCGCATTTTTTCTATTAAACCAATATGTGTTTCTTCGATAACATTTCTGGACGATGTGGTGAATGCGCCCCATATTCTTATAATTCCACTGGAAACTTATCGCACCATCAAACGGAAAAGACAGAACAAGGTCTGCTAGGCCAGCTAGTCATTATTGATTTACTGGCATAGGAAGAAGTTTTTTGTTTAATTAAACAACTATTACTTTCGAGTAAATAAAAAATTATTAAGAATAAAAATTTTGTAACATAACGCACTAACGAAAACATTTTTAAAGTAGGGAAACCGCTGATGTATTTTGGTGTACAAACCCTGTGTATTCTATTGTATTCCAATGTATTCTATATAATCCAATGTATTACATGTATTCCACCTGTATTTCATTATTTTTCGATGTATTCCAATGTATTCCGTCATGTATTATATGTATTCTGCCCGAGATGAAAGCAGTGTTATTCGCGAGACTGTTTTTACCTCTCCATATAATAGTCTAAGTATTCTATTATTAATGTTCTAGAATGAGCTATATAGGTGAAGTATTGTATTTGCAAAAAATATATATATATATATATATATATATATATATATATATATATATATATATATATATATATATATATATATATATATATATATATATATATATATATATATATATATATATATATGGGATTTTTTGGGTTTTGGAGTCTCTAAAGCTGGGGTAAATGTTCTGGTTGACATAAAAAAATGTAAGTCATTGGCGTAGATACTTTTTTTAGATATAAAAAATAATAATACAAAAATTTCGATAAACAGCGAAATACGGTAAATTATTATTTTTTGTTTTACAAATGAAAATGAAAAAAAAATGTAAAAGTTCTATTTTAAACTGCAAAAAGGGCCAAATTTGTTTAATTTTTTGTTTATAGGGTAAAATGATTTATCTTTAAAAATTGTGCAAGTCATTGGCATAAATATATATATAAATATTTTCTTTTTTATTTTATTTCTATAGGATCTCCCGAACGTTATAAGGGAAACAATCTAAGGAAATCTCCAATTTTTGTTTTATTTAATTTTCAACTCCACTGTTTACTTCCCTCCAAAAAGATAAGTATTGTAATCGTGAAAAAATCATCATCTGAGATTTTTTCAGGTCTTCAAGTTTCAGGGTCAAAATCCAATATGGCAAAACAAAATGGCGGCCTAGTGAAATGATAAAAAATTTATAATTAAAAAATTACTTATACAATGGATACAAATTTCAAGTATTATGTTGGAATCAACTGGTAACATTTTCGTATGAATCCAAAATGGTGGAACAAAATGGCGGCCTAATAAAATATATAAAAATTCAGCCTGAAAAAACTGCATACCTAATGGTTTGATTTCAAATAGTGTGTCATAAATGATTGTGGTAGGTATAGGGCAAATAGTAAAATTGTGGTACTAATTCAAGATGGCCGAACAAAATGGCGACCAAATAAAATGTTTGTAATCATGGAACATTTTAACACATTTAACACATTAACAAACGTTTAAGCGTCTCTAGATGCCAAAAATACGTTTTATCAGTTCCTTCGGTCCGTCTGTCAGTCTGTCTGTCTGTCTGTTTGCGGCATACTTAAAGACTAATTACCAGACTGACTATTTATTTTTATCAAACATTAAGGGGGATCATATGGGGATGACCTGGTAATATTATGGTAAAAATCCAATATGGCGAAACAAAATGGCGACCTAGTGATAAAAACCAAAGTCCAAAATTACATTTTTGAGATTTAAATTGGCCAATATATTTGACCAAAATGTATTGAAAATTAACGAATTTTAAAGGCGCGTATTTTTTTTACGACTATCATCAGCATATTCCAAAGTCCAAAATTACATTATTGAGATTTAAATTGAAAAATTAACGAATTTTAATGGCCTGCGTTTTAATTTTAGGTCCTTATCATAGCCAGAAAAATAAATGAAACGCATGTATCCTACCTCAAATACCAATAACGTATTATATACTCTCTACATCATATTCCCAATTGGAGTGTTTGTAGTCGCCATAACTGTTTTGTTTGCATTAAAACCAACCATACATATTTTTAAAACGCATTAAATAAAGATAAAAATAAGAGACGAATAGGGTGAATTATTACTATTCTGTTACTTAAATAGAACCACACAATTCCGTACTCTCTACGTAATAGTCAAAGTCACAGTTATATGTTATTCACGAAATAGTTACCCTAAAATTGTTCCCCATTTTGGTAATGACTACATAGTCTCAGCTTAAACAGAACGTGGCGACACCAAGTTCCGGTTACTTCAATGAAAATACTTGTAATAACAATGACGTATTCATCAATCAATTAATACTTAATAATTTTATCTATGCCGCGTCGTCTTTGCCAAAAAGTTATGGCCAACAATGAATATCTAATGTTGTTATAATTTTTCAATCCCATTTATTATTTTTTCTGTTCTTAAATGAAATAAAATATTGTGCTCTTGCTTGCTTTACCTTTGACCGATAACGTAGATAAACTTTTATCATTATCCTGTTCGGGAAGTTTCATAATTATGAAAATCAGCCACAATGCCTCGATAACATCAATACATTGTACGTTGCTAGCGAAAGCGCTTTATCGTGATGCACAACCCACAAAGCAGCGACGATAACTTTAAACTTATATCTGATTTCAAGCTCAAATAAAGTTTTAGAGGAATCGCATCAGAATCCGACGAGATGCCATAAACCGATGATTTGGATTTCCGCATTGTGGGTATAATTTCGCGTTTCAGGCACATAAATGTAAGACGTACTGGGAAACTTTGGAAACTGCTATAGCGCTTGATTTTATCCTTCGAAAATGCATTCCCGTTTACACACCAGCAATTAGTTATTGAAACACTAATGCTCCCTTAGAGAAAATCGATAAATAACTTGAACTTGATCGTGATTTCGAATTCTATCCTATAGTTATCTACGAAATAAAATCTAGCCTGCATATCCCAAAATTTCTGGATGTGGATGTTTATAAATCACTTCTTTGTTAATTTTGTTAATATTTTAGGAGCACTATATATTTCAATATTTAAATCTTTAAAAAATCATTATATACTAAAAAATAATATGCAAAAAATCTAATAAAATAAAAACAATAATCAAACCGACGAAAGTTCTGGTATTCCCTTCGGGATAATTTTAAAACACATCATTGACCTCTCAATTATGAAATCAGCGGTTGAACTCAAATCCAAACAACGAATGAAAGACGTCAAGAGTATTCGAATAGTTGGGCTAACAAATTTTTGTTAAAACTTGCAAATAACGCAAAATTAATAAGGTGGCAAAAGTTCGCAGCTAAATTCTTTAAGAGAAAAAATACTTGTAATTTTTTCAAATCGGTGGATAAAAGGACGGGGTCCCATTAAATGGCCACCAAGGCCTCCTGACCTAACACCACTGGATTTCTTTCTATGGAGGTATTTGAAGGAGAGAGTGCTTAAAAATAGACCAAACAACGTTGTGGGCCTACAAGGGAAAATATGGATGGAGGTTACTAATTTACCAGTCGAAAGTATTCAAAGTGCGGTTAATAGTATTTATCACAGGCTCGGTGCATATCAAATAGAAGGTGGAGATCACTTTCAGCATTTGTTTTATTAGCCGAATCAAGTAAATGCTAAGGATCCCCCTCGAATATTAATTTTAATTAAAAAACTTACGTGGACTAGTTTTATTGTAACCAGATGAGCAGTTTTAGAAGACCTTCTCATAGAGCCCCCACATGACCTAGGTTACCATTTGAAAAAATGCTTGCACAACATTTGAAATTAATTTAATAAGTGATTTTTTCAGGCTGCATTTTTAAAAATATTTTATTAGGCCCACATTGTGTTTTGCTATCTTGGATTCATACCGAAATATTACCAGTTCACTTCTATGTAACACTTGACCCAAGTAGCACATGCAATTATATATGTGCTAAAATGCTGTGATATTGGCTAATATAACAGTTCTATTACAGTATAAAGACGGAAATATGGCTAAAGTGGGAAATAATAATTTGGCCATAATGGGGTACAAATGGCCAATTGGCAATTATACGACCCTCTCTTTTGATTTTATAGTTGGGTTTATTAGCTACTTTAAAATCGAGCTTTTTAGCTGAATTCTGACTTGTTTTTTAACCGAAATTTGAGTAACATTTTTTTTCCGAAATTTACCTAAATAATTTCTCATTTTTTGCTTTTTCTTCATTTATATGATAAAGCATCAATTGTTTCAAATTATGTAGAAATAGTATTAACAGAGCCAATCAGTGTAAGAATGTATGAGCCAAGAGGAAACGCAAAAATAACAAAAAACACTTGCGCAGAACTTTTACTGTTAAAAGAATCTAAGATAGGCATGTAAAACACATGAAACTAAAAATTTCGATTTCTACAAACAATTTTTTTTTAGTTTGGAAATATATTTTACTAAGAAAATTGATTAAAAGGTTCATGACGTAAAAAAAAACATGCATGAAAATACGTATTTATTGGTAGAAAGAACATATTTGTTAGTGATGGCTGCTAGGAAATTAGTTTAATTTTAATTTCAATCATGGCGGGTCATAAAAAGGGCTATTTTTTAAGCAAATATTCCTTGAAATTGGCCACTTTGTAAGCAAATATTTATCAAACGACAATAATTTTCAAATGTAGCGAAAATGTAGCAACATTTACCAAAATGTTTCCAACAAAAATGTCTACTAGGTTTGCCTTTAGTACTCGCTAAAAAATGGCTAATTTAAGACCCAGGAGCCAGCGTAACAAAATTAAACGACGATTACCCCAAGTCGGCGTTTTTCTATAATATGTGGTGGAATATTTAATCTTTTTCTTAGACATTTTGTATGGTAAATAATGTATATTTCTTTTTTGGTTTGGTTAAGTATATTTTTATAGGTTATAAACGTAAATTTGAAAATGTGGCATATTTTGGCAGTAATATAGCAAAAATAAGCGAAATAAAACTACCCAATTTTAGTTTAATTTTGAAACAAAAATATGATAATAAAAACCATATTATTTCCTATCAATTTTTGTTGTCTTAAAATGTTATAATCTGGCATTCTTATATAGCTACTATTATTTTAATTAAACTTAAATACTTGTTAAAATATGTTTGGTTGGAATTTGGAAAATATGCCTACTTATTGATTATATTCTGACTTCGATTTCTATTGATTAAAAATGCCATATTATGGCATTTTAAACAGCTATGCTTACTATAATTTAACTTCAATACTTACTAGAATATATCTGGTTATGTTGTGGCAACAGAATTGACAGATATTTCTACTTTTTGGCCATCCAATACTACAAAAAAAAAGTTGGAGGTTTATAATACCCCATAAAATATATAGCCTATAGCCTATCTACATTTAAAACTGCTACTTTTGGAGCCAAAAAAAATCTAATTTGAAGCGAGCTTTCATGGCTAGAAAACAAACCAAGAATCATTTGCCAAAATTTAACAAATCTCTGGTTTTTATGTGTCTTTTATAGCTAACTGTTAGACAAAAAAGCTCATTAGCTAATTTGTGCTACTTGGGGATTTGTGTACTAAATTTGAGGTAAATTAAATAATTCGTTTTTTCAGTAATAATTTTTTAACGTTTCTCTAGGACCCCATCTTGCTCCGGCTTACTGGATTTTTACCAAAATATTACCAAATCATCATATGAACATTCATTTTTTACCAAAATTTGAAGTCAATCTGGCAAGTAGTTTTAAGCTGATGCTAAATGTCAGACAGACATACAGATCGAGAAACAGTTTCCAGTTTGTTAAGGATATTTCGAGTTGTTTCTTGGGATGAATTAAACTAAACAATAATATTGACAATTCTTTGCACAAACACTTTTTATTGTTTTTAGAGAATATGAATTAACGTGCGGAGAAACAGAAAATACATTTTTTTCCAGAAAATATATGAAAATAACAACTTACGGGATGGAAAATTCAATTTAAAAATTCAGTATGAATCACAGGACTCTGAATCGTTTTTATCAATCACACCACCTGAGAATGCGCGCATATTTCAAATAACCTAACAGTATAGATTTTGTTGTTTTAATGTAGACCTCGAATTTTGTTGGCGCGCTTTCTTTACAGCAAACCTAACCGATCCTAAACTAACGTAATCCGCACTTTTATTATTATAAGTCAAAAAATACTAAAATTACTAACGAAAATAAAACCAAATAAATGTCCAATTTCTCTTTCCACAAAATATGTGTAGAACTGGTTGCCTACTTAATGTGAAACTGAGCCTAAATATTTTGGCTTTAATGATGGTGCCTCCCCGCTATTGCGCTCCGGCGTCTAACCTCGTGCTATACCGGTACCAATCTACTTAATTCTTTTTTCTTCCGACTTGTACCAACCCATCTATATATATAAATAATATAAATATTACTCACATATTAAAGAAAATAACAAAATTTACTTTATCAACAGCGCTTGCTAGCTGACGTAAATGACAGGCAAGTTTAGACTTTAGATAGGTATTGTGTTAGAGAATTAAACTACATTTACATTCAATTTCAACTCGAATTTGTGATGAAATTGGCTTGCTTGGCAAATTACAACGGTGTGCTGTCATTTACATTAGAGAAAATTCAAAGTGCACTTGAAAGTTGACTTCAGATTGAAGCAAGGAGCTTGCCGATGCCAAGCAGAAATTCAATAAATGTCAAATTTTTAGATTGTAGTTTTTATATTAGTTAATAAAATTCTCAATACTTTTACACATCCAACTATTTAAACAATATAAATGTTTTTTTATCGCTTTAATAAAAAAAACCATTAATCGTATATTTTTGGATTAATTCTGCATTTATAGCCTAGACTAGAGTAAACATAAACTCCTAAAACTACAACGAAAAAGCGTTAAAAAGTTACTAAACAATTTTCTTGCTCCAACTCTGTGTATTTTACATTAATATCTTAAATATAATATAATAAATAATAAAATCAAATTACAAAATAGTATCTGCTGTTCAGGAATATTATTTTCAATGTCAATGCACTTTTACGAAATGTGAATTTCAACTTAGACTTTGAAGTGAATGTAAATGTAGCCTAATTCATATTAGTAATAAAAAAACAAACTCTGTTTTAATAAATATACAGGGTGATTCATGAGGAAATGTCAATACTTCAGGTACATATTCAGGACCAAAAAATAAACATAAAAGTCTATATAAATAAGTGTCCGCAAGGCCTTAGTTCTCGAGATACAGGGTGTTAAAGTTTTTCTTTAATTTTCCTATTTTTTAAATAAAATCTATGATAATGTAAATAATGGAGTGAAAATTCATATACGGAGATTTTTTGATATGACAAATTCGAATCTAATATTAGTATTGCTCTTACTTGTAGGGGGCGCCACCTACATGTCTTTCTACTTCTTCGAACAATCACAACTTTTTGGTACAGTCTTGTATTACATTTTTGAGCAAAACAAATTATTCCCTTGCCATTTCTACGTCAAAAAGGTATACCTGTTAAAAGTGGATACAAGCAACCGTTTTCGAGATATTTGGATTTAAAACAGTTTCGGCGCATGTGATTTTTTTATCAAATTCACATAAAGTATGCATGTATTGTAAAAAATAAAAGTGTGCCTTGCCTGACAGAACAACTGCTGGTTGGTGTTCTCATCGTTTTTCCTGTTACTTAGCAATAGTAATGTCAGTTAATAATAAGATCAAATTTTGTCACTGTCAATTTCTGTTCATAACTTTTATTATCTGACAATAATCATTTAAGAAACTTTAGATCTAAATACGTCATTATGCCTGTGATATTCTCGCATCGTGAATATGCAGATATGATATTCGTCTATGGCTTCTGGAATGTGGTTTCAATTCAAGCAGTCGCGCAGTACCAGCGTCGTTTTCCAGATAGAAGGGTGCCAGATAGAAGAATTTTTCAACAAGTTTTCACTACTGCTGGAGAATCTGGTTTCCAAGTGCGAAAATTGTATCTGAAAGGGAATCGGGACCCAACGTTGAAGTAGAAGAGGCTATACTCAATGCCGTCGAAAATGATCCAAGCATAAGCACTAGGCGGATTGCAGATACTTATCAAATTACACAATCGTCTGCTTGGAAAAATCTTCACATTAATTGTTTATACCCATTTCATTTACAACGGGTTCAACATTTGCAGGAGGGTGATTTTAAGTTGAGAATGCAATTCTGTAACTGGATTAATGAAGATCGAAGGTTGTATAGGTATGTTTTGTTCACTGATGAAGCACAGTTCACGCGTGATGGTATAAATAATCTTCACAATGAACACCGGTGGTCCTATGAAAATCCTCACGCTACAGTAGAACATAATTTCCAACATAAATTTAGCATTAATGTGTGGTGTGGAATGTTAAATGGTTATTTAATTGGTCCATTTATAATCGACGGTAGTGTTACAGGAGAAAAATATTTAAACTTTCTTGAAAATCACTTGCGAAATCTATTAGATGTTCCCCTTAATGTAAGACAAAACATGTATTTGCAGCATGATGGAGCCCCTGCACACTACAGTTTACTTGTAAGAGATTTTTTAAACCAAAACTTTCCAAACCGATGGATTGGTCGAGGAGGTCCGTTTAATTGGCCACCTAGATCGCCAGACCTTAATCCTTTGGATTATTGTCTTTGGAGATGGTTCAAATCACTGGTATATTCCACTAAAGTAAATACAAGAGAAGCATTATTGGATCGGATAACAAACGCAGCACAAACACTAAGAAATGCGCCCGAATGTATCCACAGAGCAACCCGAGCTATACACCATAGAGCTGACCTGTGCTTAGAAGCAAATGGTGGAATTTTTGAAAATTATAAAACGTAACCTAGATTTTATTAAAAACAACTTAATAATAACAATTTTAATAAAAATTAAATACCTTTTGTTTAGTTTATGTCTGAGGCACTGAATACACACCTCAAAAAAATGTGTTAGTCTTTCATTTCAAAGCTTTTGTGCCAAGATGCGTTTAAATTTGGACAAAATAACAAACTTTTAAAATTTTGCGATAAAAAATTACATGCGCCGAAATTGTTTTAAATCCAAATATCTCGAAAACGGTTGCTCGTATCCACTTTTAACAGGTATACCTTTTTGACGTAGAAATGGCAAGGGAATAATTTGTTTTACTCAAAAATGTAATACAAGACTGTACCAAAAAGTTGTGATTGTTCGAAGGAGTAGAAAGACATGTAGGTGGCGCCCCCTACAAGTAAGAGCAATACTAATATTAGATTCGAATTTGTCATACCAAAAAACCCCCGTATATCAATTTTTACTCCATTATTTACATTGTCATAGATTTTATTTAAAAAATAGGAAAATTAAATAAAAACTTTAACACCCTGTATCTCGAGAACTAAGGCCTTGCGGACACTTATTTATATAGACTTTTATGTTAATTTTTTGGTCCTGAATATGTACCTGAAGTATTGACATTTCCTCATGAATCACCCTGTATACCAGAAATAAACCAATCTTTGAAAATACGCATATATTAACATACAACAATCAAATGCATAAAATGTAGTGGGATTTCAAATAAAATGTGTTAATAGTGCAGTAGTGCCACTTAACAATCAATTCTAGTATTATTTTGTGAAAAATTGTAAAATTTTAATGCATCCATGCTTTGCTTTGCTTAAATCTAGCAAGTTTGAGGCAAAGTTCTTAATAAAACCAAAAAAGGTCGAAAATCGAGACGTATTAAATCGTACCAGAACCCAAAAGGGTGAAAAGGGGTCATATATTCAAGTTTTCTTAAACTTGTTTTGAAGTTTTACCAATTTGTATATTAGTTTATTAGTTTATACACGAAACATAAATATTATAAAATATTTATTTTTACCTTTCTTCGTCTATAATCTAACTAAGTGAAAACAGTGATACTTACAGAAATTTTCGTAAATTTTCGATCACATCTTATACCTATATAACCAAAATAATTTCAGGAAGAAAATATCCGCATAGTAGTCAAAATGTACACCTTATTACACACTCAGTTTCGTCCATAATTTACCACAGTTATACCCCGAACTATTTATTTCAAATATTTGAAATATAAATACTAACGGTCTATCTTTTATTATCAGTAAATATTATTCTTCTAAATATGCGAATGTAATACATTTAAATACGATAGTTATTTCCCGGTTGCCGGGCGGCGCCGCGTCACTGCATAAATAGATATGCTAACTTGTAAAAACAGCTATACTTCCTCCCTACTAACTTGATTATGAGAACGTTCCGAGTTTAGGGTTAGTGAGCTTTATATACACACAATGTTTACACTTTATTGATATTCTTTTGGAATATTTTTGTACATTGGACATTTTTAAACATAACTAACCTTGGAGAGTTTTTTTTTTAATAAAAAATCACTAAAAAACTTGTTTTGTTCTCCCTCTTCAGATACGAGTTTTAACGCCGTTTGCGGAAGTTTAAGCCTGTAAGCTGTTACTAATAACTAAAATACATAATTCTCACTAATCTTTATATATAATAAATGATTTTTTATTGTATGTACAAGTTACAGAAAACATAAATAACACATTTTCTTTCTGTTTTACTGCCATCTTTTAAAAATGTCAAGTGATTAGTTCTGAACCTTGCGTATTTATTATCACTCCTTCTCTCTTCCAACGTTGTCAGGCCTGGTACTAATTTAGTAATATATTTTTTTAGTTTTTTTTTTTCAAATCCTATCTGTTAGGTGGATCTGGCCCGTTAGCGTTAAGTCAGTTGATAAAATCATCATTAAATGTTTATTTTTTAAACCATTTAAATGACCATATAGATATATTTATTGGCGACATTAACATAAATTTACAAGAGAATTCAAAGATATCAGCAGAGTATAATGCCCTTTTGAATCAACATGGTTTTTGTCCATATATAACTAAAACAACTAGAGAAACTAACAACACACACACACATGCATAGACCACATTTTTATAAGTCGAAAACTAAAGAGCACTTTCTTAAATTATCAAACACACAGATATAACAGATCACTACCCTATAATGTTGAACATCAATAATACATCTATGCATACAGAACGGAAAATTGGAATACCCTATTTAATGATGATAACCCCGAGTCAGCCACTCATCATTTTATTGATACGTTTCTTAAATATCTTAATCAGTCCGGAACTACTGAAACTTACAATTATAAATATAGAAAATTAAAACCTTGGATTACTGTTGGAATAATTAATTCAATTAAACACAGGGATAAACTTAAAAAACAATTAGTAAAAAACCACAGTAAAGAACTTGAAGATCAATATAAGATATATAGAAATAAACTTAAAAAAATAATAAATCAAACTAAAAATGCTTTCTATAAAAATAAAATTTTTAATAATTTTAATAACACAAGGAAAATATATGAAATTATCAGGGAGGCTACCAATGAAAAAACTACGAAAAGTACATGTAAAACCCAAATAATAGATGATAATGGTGATCTTTTGTTAAATGATAGGGACCTTGCTGATTATTGCAACGACTTTTTTGTTAACATCGGAGAAAAAATGTCGAAAAAAATTACTAGACCTGATAATCCTTACAAAGTTAACTTCAGTAATGACAAATCGATGTTTCTCAGACCTGTAGATGAGAATGAACTTATTAAACATATCAATTCTTTAAAAAACTCAGGGGCTCCGGGTACTGACGGCATCTTTACAATAATAATAAAAACAAAACACATACTTAAACCCCTCGCATTTATTTTTAATCTTATTTATAAAAAGGGAATAATACCAACTTTTTTTAAAACCTCTATAGTCATACCTATTTATAAATCAGGTAATGCAAAATAAATTACAAATTATCACCCTATAAGTCTAATTAACAATTTTAGCAAAATTTTAGAAAAAACATTAAAGGAACGCTTGCTAAATTTTTTAAATTCAAGTAACATAATATCTTCAAAACAGTTTGGATTTATGGAGGGCATTGGAACATCAGATGCAATTAACTACCTGGTGTCAGAGGTTACAAATAAAATTAATGATAATAAAAGGACTATTGCCATCTTCCTTGACCTTGCAAAAGCATTTGACACGGTCCCACATGATGCCCTTTTAAATACACTTTCGAGCTATGGTATTCGTGGCATTGTGTTTAAAGTATTTCAATCTAACAAACAGACAGCAGGCACTAAGAATTAGTGATATTGTCAGTAAAACAAATATTGTAAAGATGGGTATTCCACAGGGAACAGTTTTGGGTCCCCTTCTGTTTGTTACATTTATCAACCCTCTACTTAAGGAAATCAATATAGAAGTAACAATACTGTCGTACGCCGATGACACGGCGCTAATTGTGGCAAGTAATTTATGGAATGAGGCTAGACATAATGCTCAGATCGCAATTAAAATTGTTAAGAAGTGGTTTCATTCGTTTTTCCTTTCACTCAATCTTAAAAAAGTAATTATATTGCTTTTTCACTTACTAATAAAAATAGGCCTACATTTGACTCTATGAAAATTGTAAGCGACTCTAACGAACATAACATAAATGAAGTAGAAAATGCCAAATATTTGGGTATTATTATAGATCGACATTTGAAATGGAATAAACAAGTAGAAAAAGTTGTGGGGTTAAGGGATTGATTTATAAATTTTATTTACTTAGGGATTTTTTAAATAGAGGACTACTAATTTCTGTTTACAAGGGACTGATTGAATCTATTATTAGGTATGGGATTTTGGTATGGGGCGGAACTTATAAGACTAATCTTGCTTCATTAAGTATTGCTCAAAATTATATTTTAAAGATAATTTTTAAAAAACCAAGGCTTTATCACACATCGCTGCTCTACTCTGCAAATATCCTTAATATGCGAAGTCTGTATATTTTATCTGTTTGTAAGTTTATGTGTAAAAAGAGTAATCAAGTACAAATATCTCATAAGTATGAAACACGACTGAATTATTTAGACAAACTAAAACTACCTTCGTGCAATAATACACAGTACTTGAAATCGATTTTGTACTTAGAGCCAAAAATATTTAACTGTCTTCCTTTGAGCATTAGTGAATTGAATGTCAAGGGTATACAATTCAACACTAAATGTGCTGCATTTATATATGCAAATTACAATAATTATTTTGCTAAATTATTTTGAGTTTTATATATATTTTGTATAATAGGACATTTTGTTGGCGCTGTGATGTTTATCTGAAAGAGACTTGTTTTGTGAGGTGGAGGAGAGACTAGCTATTTTAATGTTAATTATTATTTTTGTTTAGTTTTAGTACCGTATTTAAATAGTTGTTATTTTGTGTATTGATTGTTGGCTGTCACATAGTGAAAAATAAGAACCCTTGTTGCCTAGTTATTAAGTAAATCAATTGTTACAGATATGTGTGTATATGTTAAAATTGGAACTCAGTCAAAAAAGTCAGCTGAAAAGCTTTTAGACAGCAATCTATGGCCCCATGGCGTAGTAATAAAACGGTCAGCTGTATCCGAACTTTCAGAAAAATCTACACCGAACCTCCCACCTCCCTCCACACCGAAAAAAAACTGCCCACCAACTCGAGCTCCGTCAGTTCACTGGTTGTCTCCTCTCCAATTTCTCAAAAGGGCACTATAATATCTCCTGACAAAGAGGCCATTGCTGCCTGCAAAGCAAATGTCTTGTTGAGCGACAACTGCTACAGTCTTTCCAAAAAAGCTCCTATTGACCAAGAACCTATTTTTGATCCAATGTCTCCCCCAACAGTGAAGCTTACGCGAACCGAAAAAAGTTCTGTTAACCGTTTCCTCATGTCTAGACTAAGAGAACCAGCCATTTTAAAGGCCTTCAAGTTATATCTCTTCCTGCACGACCAACCTGCGCCAATTCACTTTGAAGGGTTTACAAATACAAGCACCAGGCTGTTTTTGGCTTCTGAAGGCATTCCTATAGATTATAGAACCCTACATAAGATATATTTCGATTTTCATGCTGCTTACGGATTTAACGCAGCAGAAGTGGAAGCGGATCTTGCAGCCTATGGATCCTATATATCTTCGGAGAGAACGATCCATCTTCAGAGGACCAGAGAATGCCATAAAAACTATTTTACCAGTAATTCTCCCAAAAAAAATTTTTAGAAAACACGACATGTCCTGAGGAACTATATCCCTAAAACTTCCTGTTGTTACTAGTCTTAATATGGTTCTAATTAATATTGCTTCTCTAAGAAATAAAACTGACGAGTTGTACCAATTTCTGGAAGAATTGGAGTTCCCCCAACTTGTTGCAATTACTGAGCACTGGCTGAATCTAAACGAACCCTTTTATATTGAGAGGTATACCACAATAGCTAGATATGACAGAAAAAACTCAGCTCATGGGGGAACACTGATTCTATCCCTAAATGGAGATTTCATGTCGGTATCTAAATATGATCATTTGTTAGCGGATAGCTCTTTTGAATTCTCTATGGTATATAATCAAAACCTTGATCTTTATGTAGTTTGTATTTATAGATCACCAAACTCTGATGTACAATCATTTTTAAATAGCCTGGTAAGTTTGCTAGACAGTCCCATTAAAGGTAAAAAAATTCTATGCGGGGACTTTAATATTGACTATGCTACTATTTGTGCCATTCAAAAATATCTAATTTCTATATTCGACTCTTTCGGTCTTTCAATGCATGTATCCTCGCCAACTAGAATTTCAAAAAACTCTTCTTCTATCATCGATTACATGGCGTCTGATTTTTCTCCATCAGAGGTGCATTCACAGGTCTATAACTCAGGTCTTTCCGATCACGAGGCGGTAATTTCCAGGTTTAGTTTACCTATTAGGCCCTTACCAAGATCTCGCCATCGGGGCAAAATTTTCTCGGCCGCAAATTTCTCAGTATTTCATAATATTTGCTTTAACACCGATTGGAATTTTGAATCTGATAATGTCAACACAAATTTCAGAACTTTTTTAAATAAAACTTTAAGTGTTTTTAACAAGGCCTTCCCGCTTAAGAATATCAAACCTAAGCGGCATAAACCGTGGACCACGAAAGGAATACGAATTTCTGCTAAAAATATGCGCTCGCTCTCATATATAAAAAAATTCACCGACTCCTTTCTTATTCTCGACTATATCTCTAACTATAGGAGGATCTATACTACTCTTATTAAGTCAGCAAAAAAATTACACTACCGAAAACGTCAACAAACTCAAATAACGTTTCAAAAGAAACCTGGTCCATCATCAATAACCTCACAAACAAATCAAACCCTGTGACTCAGATCTTGCCAGGGGCTAATGATCTAAATGATTATTTTATTAATGTAAGCAAAAATGGTACCTCTAGATCTCGCCAAGTTTGGACCCTCTTTCGTTTCTCCCTCCTTCAAAAAATTTAGCTGATAGCTTTTTCTTAAGTCCCGTTAGCAACACCGAACTATTGAAGGTAATAAATAATATCAAAAGTAAATCTTCGTGTAGCACTGATGGCCTATCAATTAGAATATTCCTGAACTTGCCACTCCCAGTCATAGAGGCCCTTACAACATTAATAAATGAGTCCTTTATAAAAGGTGTATTCCCTGATTGCCTTAAAACAGCTATAATTATTCCACTTCATAAAGGCGGCGAAAAAACTAACTCTTGCAATTATCGCCCAATTGCACTACTACCAGTGCTATCAAAAATCATCGAAAGGCTACTGAAGAATTGTCTTATGCCATTTCTCCTGAAATATCAGATAATATCCCCGGAGCAGTTCGGATTTCTACCCAACAAGTGCACCAGCGACGCCATGTTCACGTTGCTTAGAGACGTCTACTTTTCTCTCAATAACAACCACCCAACTGCCTCAGTTTTTTGTGACTATGCGAAAGCCTTTGATTGTGTTAGTCATGAAATTCTGATAAACAAACTAAATTTTTATGGAATTCGTGGTACTTCTTTAAATTGGTTCAAATCTTATCTTGGGTAAAGGCAACAACTTGTAAGGGCTAATGGTTCCGATTCTGATTGTAAGTTGATTACAAGTGTTCCCTCAAGGTTCAGTCTTGGGATCTATTCTTTTTTTGTTATACATTAATGATATCACGAACCTTAAAATTAATGGAAGAATTTCCCTTTTTGCTGACGACACAAGCATAACTTGGAGTGATTTTGATACAACGTCTTTACACTCTAGTATCTCTAAAGACTTGGTTATAATTAAGGCTTGGTCCGATTCCAATATGCTTTGTTTCAATGTCGATAAAACGGTGGCGTTATCTTATAAGGGAACTTTACAACCACTTCAGGTACATGACAGCAATATTGAATACGTAGAGTCGGTTAAATTCCTGGGTTTAAATATAAATAACAACCTAAAATGGTCTAATCATATTGACATCTTAACTAAAAAACTTTCTACCGCCTGCTTCGCCATTCGATCAGTTTCAAAAGAACTAGACGTTCCTTCTGCCAGACTTACTTATTTCTCTTTATTTGAATCCCACCTCCGCTATGGTCTTCCCTTTTGGGGCTGCTGTACTACCGAGCAATTTTGTAGTATTTTTATGCTTCAAAGAGAGCCATTCGTTATTTGTTTGGTCTAAATAATAGAGCTCACTGCCAATACTATTTCAAAAAACATGAAATATTAACACTTCCTGCATTATTTATTTTGGAAACGGTATGTTTGCTGAGAAAACATATAAGCACCCTCCCAGAAAGGCCACAACATGTATACCCTACCAGAAACTCTAGGCATGATATATATCTTCCCATTCCTTCCTCAGAATTAATAAAAAAATCAATTATTTACAACGCCATAAAACTTTACAACAATCTGCCAGTACATTTAAAATCTATCCCTATGCTTGCACAATTTCGAAAAAACACCAAAGCATACCTCATTGAGAGACCATTTTACAGCGTTAATGATTTTTACAGCGAGTAAGTCTCTTTAAATTGTCACTAAATTCGCTTGTTTACTTAAATCTTTTGTGAGTCATGTCCTAACTCGTAGCATAGAATTGTGAAAATCATCATATAGAGAAAAGAACTGTCGAACATTCACTTAAAACTTAATTATTTTTGTTAGGTATTGGATTAAAAACAAAATTTAATTCTTTTTTGTATACTACATTTTACACTAGTTTATTATACATTCTGTTTAACATCACAATTATTTGTATAACTATAATAACATAGAGTTTAAGGTCGCATAGTTGCAATTTTGATTTCAATGTCATCGAAATTATTCACCTCGTATATGTGTGTTTGTTTACTTTTATAAGGTTATTAGGATTCATTAACTGTTTTGCGGCAATGTTATGTTATATTCTAACGTGTGTTTTACGATTTGGTAAATTGATAATTTACATTTTTAAAAAGCATTGACCTATCGAAATTCTTTTCGATTAATATTTTGATATGTCTTATTTTAGGTATATTTTGCTTTGTCCATAAAATTGTAAAACTTTTCTGCGGCAATAAAGCATACTTTTGTTTGTTTGTTTGTTTGTTTGTTAATTTTCTAAATGCGTTTTGTTTTTTTTAGCATATACGGGTATTTATTACCTAGTTGCCACTATTAGAATAGATTATTTATTATTAATATTTAGCACTGATCTTGTACATTTTTTTGTTGTTGATTTTGAAATAAATAAATAAATAAATAAAATAAATAAATCCATAATAAATATTCAAATCATTATTAACGCCATAATAAATAAAGATCTTTTGTACAAGGAAATAAATATCAGGTGAGTTTGGCAACAGCGGAATAATTTTCTTTCTATGTTCTGTCAAAAGCCTCATCCTAGAGAGTTTTTGCACCAAAAAATGTGTGTTTTTAATATACTGTATAGAGCATATGCTATAGAATAAAGTGAAAAAAAAACCTAAAATGTTTGGGTTTATGAAGCTCATGAGACCCGTTTTATAGATCTTGAGGTAATAATAATTCAACGTATAGATAATAAATTATTTGGTAATAATGTTTTAAGGTTTTTGTCCTCCATAAAAAGAAGGTTCTATTTCCAGAAATGAAACTTCTTTTAATTGACGTTAAATAATAAAAATTGGATGTGATTTAGGGATAAAATTTTGATACGAATTCAATATGACGGAACAAAATGACGAATTTTTATTAAAAAATTCAGTGTAAAAAAATTATTTTCCAAATTTATGGCGCCCATTAGAAATATTTGAAAAGATAATATATGTTACTAAATAACTATGTGCGAAACAAAAGTGGGTCTTTACTTTTCCTAATAAAAGGTAAGATGCATAACGAGAGAAGTTCCGGGTAAAGGAATTTAATCCATATTTGTTTTTGATGTGCTCTCTCCTCCTACATATTAAAAACCATCTATGTAATTATTCACGCTCCGCCAATGAGTTGCAGTGTTACATAAATTTAAATGTATAAGCTTACAGCAGATTGACAAGTTTTGCCGGAAAATTGAATTTGTCTTTTTGCATGGTCAGGAAACAGACAATACCTACATTTATATTCAGTTGTATAACTTCACTTGCTGACACAATATAATCCGGAACAAGAAGGCTTTCTCTTCCTTACTATTCACCGTAGAGGGATCCTATTATTCATTTCCCATTTTAAAATTCAAATTGCATCGAGATAAAAGCCTCTTTCATGCCGTCAGTTGCGTAACAGTAAAAAATAAAAGGGAATATCTCCTTTATTCATTGTCAATTTACTTTTGTATTCTTTTAGATACATTTGTGTATTACGAAAATTGTCTTAGTTTTACGATAACGATGACATATAGTATGCATCGCAAAACATATGCTTTTGTAATAATTTAAATATTTGAAGTTACAATTTTTAAATGGTTTTATTAACTTTACCTGTTTGCCTATCTGCTAGTGCAGCTCTTAAGTTCATTTTGAGCTACTTATAGTTACCCATTCGATTCGAAATTAAAATCTGTTCATTCCATGTGTAAATCCGTTCACCTTAATTTAAGTAACCGCATTCATCCTTTATTGTGAAACCGTATAGAAACTTTGTCTTAATGGCGTGCAGAATTAAACACAAACATTAAGACTTATAAACTTTCGAAGAAATATGACAATCTACTAAAGAAGTCAAGTCAATCATAAATCAGGTTATTAGCCGCCGATAGAGTGGTTCACAATACATCATGCTACAATCTCTCTGAAAATGAAAAATCTGTACTAAGTAAGGGTTTTAATTTTGCAGTAACCCCTAAGGAAATCCCTAAAGAAGAAATAAGAGCTGGAGACGACGTAGTCCAGCAGATGCCCTAAACTCTACGGTTTACCAAAAATACACAAACCAGGGGTGCTTATCAGACCTATTGTTAGTGCTGTTAATTCGCCTTAACAAAAACTAGAAAAATACCTTGCGAATATTATGCAACTGACTGTGGAAAAAGCTGACTCATATGTAAAAAATTAAGAGCATTTTACTCGGATTATACGAGCGTCATTCTTGAAAAACACGACATCATAGCAAGCCTAGATGTTAAATCGTTGTATCCTAGCATTCCCACCGACGAAGTACTGGACAAGATTGCTATGAACGAGGATTTTTCGGCCCATATAATACAACTGTCAGAGCATTGTCTTAAAAATACTTATTTCTCATTTAACGAGCAAATGCACAAACAAATAGACGGAGCTCCAATGGGATCTTCACTATCACCAGTGATGACCAATCTATTTGTGATATACTTCGAGAAAGAAGCTCTTGAGAAAGAAAATCTGAAGCCCAAAAATTTGGCTCCGTCACCTGTATGACAAATTCATCATGACAACACGGTAATGCAGAACTTGACAACTTTCTAACTCACGTAAATTCAATACATTCTAAAATACAATTTACACTAGAGTTAGAAGAAAAGAACAAACTCACATTTTTAGACGTTCTGCTTACAAAACGGGACAATCGAGACATTGAATACATCGTTTAAAGAAAACCATACTGACAGATATTTGAATGCTGGATCACACCACCATCCAGCACAAATTCAAGCCTTGGCCAGTACCCTTATATCTAGATCCATGCGGTTAACTAATACACAAACGAGACATGATGAACCTAAGATAATATCTACTCCTTTAAAGAAAAACTGTTACACAAACATGCCATAGATGAAGCCATTAATAAACAGGGTTCCCCAACAAACGGCAAAGATTATGAACCCGGAAGAAAACAGGTAGTCCTACCATATGTAAAAGATACCCCAGACCGTATTGGCAGGATTCTTAGAAAACACAATATACAAACAATTCATAAGACATAAACTAACATAGGTAAACTACTTGGAAATCCAAAAGATAAAATAAAATTGGAAACCACGGAGTATATAGCATCCCGTGCCAGGGCTGTAAAAAGTTGTATGTTGGGCAAACAAACAGACGAATATCAGCAAGAGTAGAAGAACATAAACTTAGCATAAGAAATAAACAAACAACCTCTGCCTTATTTTTACATCACCAGGAAACAGGCCACAAAATAAACTTCGAAGGGTGTAAGGAGATTGCCAATATAGAGCACATAAGACCAGAATAATCCGAGAAGCCATAGAAATAGAAAAACAAGGTGATTTAAATAAAAGGGACGAATCATTAAAGTTACCAGAAGTATGAAAATCAATTATATATAAACGAAAAACCACAGAAAATCAAACGGTATTAGTCCAACAACAACAATGACGCACGACGAATTTGGCAAACTTTAAGCACGTGTTTCTGACTTAAGGTCTTCATCAGTACAGTCAACTAGTTGAAAGACGAGTATAACTAGCGCCAACATGAACACACAAAACAACACCAGAGTCACCAACAGGAGCAAAACCGACATTTGTGATTACCAAGAGAACATCCGAAATCTTCGCCGGATTTCATTCTTTATTTACCACGGAGCAGCATAAAGCCACCTGTGGCGTAACTCATAACCCAGGAGTAGTAAATTAAAAGCAAGAAAATATTAAGGCGGAAAGAACTAATATATATATATATATATATATATATATATATATATATATATATATATATATATATATATATATATATATATATACTGTCTATTCAAACATTTATTTTGCCGTATGTTTTATCAATTCCGTCGGTCCCTCCATGCCATAGGTCTGTCTGTCAGTTCGTAGCATAGCCTAAAAACTACTTACCAGATTGACTTCAAAGTTTAGTCAAAAATTAAGGGTCATATGGGGATGACCTGGTAATATTTTATAAAATCCAATATGGCGGACAATGTTAAAAAATTATTCCTAGAAAAAATTAATTATTCCATTGACCCTGAATTTTCCACAAAAATCAAGTGTTTCATAGGAACGAACTGGTAACATTTTGATATGAATTCAAAATAGCAAAACAAAATAGTGGTCGGGTAAAATATTTAAAAAATCTGTCTGAAAATACTACTTATTAAAATAATTTAAATGTTTGTGTAGAAATTAAGTGTGATATAGAAATAAACTGGTAAAGTTGTGGTCAGTGGCGGCTCGTGGTGAATTATATTGGGAAGTCAATAACAAATTTAAAAATAGGCACACTTAAAATAAAAATAAGTATCTTATCTTTAAATTGAGCTTTAAATTCTCTTGAAGTTCAGGTCTACTCTTCGTTCTTTAGAAATGGAAAAAGGCTGAATGACGCGTTCGTTAAAATTGCATGCACATTCCTTTTATAAACGATTTCTCGATACTTAACGTTGCTAAAGCGGATAGTCTATCTTGGCCCCACTCTTCAACAAAATTTATAAGCCCTCGGAAAAGCCCTGGATTTTCAGACAAAGCCGTTTCATCACGACCACGCACACTGGTTCGGATTTGATACCTGGGAGGACACACTCATGTTTTCGCATATAATTGCATAAATAATTGACTTACATGCAAACAAGTGGCTGTCTAAAGACTACAGAATTATGATATATTGTATTTTGGCAAATTGCCAAAATACAATATACAGGGTGTGCGACGATTTATACCGGCTATCTTTATCTCGAAAACGAAGGCTTGGAAAAATTTAAAAATTGGACACCATACTTATGTCGATGAGAGCAATTTGATCTCAAATATTTTCAAAATAGCTGTACTTCCGATTATACCAAAAGTAGATATACGGATTTTTTGCATTTAGTTTAAACACGTTTATAATTTAATCAAAATCAAATCAATCTGGCAGTTTTATTTTTGTCAAATTTAGGCATAAGTATTTGAAAAAAAAAAGATTTTTATTTTTTTGGGTTATCACCAATTTCATGTTTATTGCAAAAATATTAGTAATTGTTATTATTTATTATTCCATATGTTACACAGTTAAGAGACCACACTGCTGACCTTACATCTGATAATACATAAATATAAATAAATAATAAATAATAATAACACATATTAATAATAATAATAAAACATAATTAATATAATATATATACGAATTAATTATTATTAATTCAATTAAAAATACATAATTTCTCTGTATTTAACAATTAAAGTTATAATAAATAATATTTAATTTAAAAAGAAAATTATTGCTTTGCTTTTTTTGAATTTCCTGGCTTAAAAATAAGAAAAAAGACCCTATAGACATAGGTCCGGAAATGCTTCGTTTCGCAAATATACATTATTCATTATTAATAATTAATATTGAATATTAATACCCTGGATATGAGCCGATTTAAACCAAAATGTTTTATCAATTATTAAAAGACAATTTGACAAGTAACAAGATACGGAGACGGATTTATGATGCTGTGTTTGCAACAAAAGATAAAATTTCGGTTTAAAGATCGTTCAAGGAAACTAAATTGATTTCTAATATAAATCAAATTTAAAAAGAACAGATTTCGAAACTTTTACAAAACAACAATTTAAAGAAGTTTAAACTACAAGGAAAGATATGCCAAAAAAATAGGACAAAAAATAAGCACTCTTAAATATCTGCTAGACTATAAGTAGGTACTAATATAAGTAAACAATAAACATTGTTCTTGTTTGTTCTAGAACTAATGACTAAGTACCAAAATCCGAATCACTCAGTGTCTTCGTTCTCGATATAGCGTTAAGGTATAACATATAAGATGTAAAGTTGATGAAAATAATTGGCTTAAAATCTCTCTATTAAATTGGCACAGGATATACAAACGATGGGAATCAGGTTTACTCAGAATCGGAATTCTGGAAGGAGTCTTCATTACTAGTAATATTATCAAGTTTCAAACATTGTGAAATTATAGGATCAGATGTTATCAAAAGTCTGTTTATTAAATCTGTATTTGTATGTAATCGAGATTTTTTTCGAGTAAATTTTTCTCTATAGTTCCTATAGTCTTTATTACGACTTTCTTGTGCCTCTTCACTGAGTTGCCCTATTGGTAAAATGCAATGTTTAATTATGTCATGTCCATGTACCAACACTTTATGTAAGGTAGCGGGCATGTAATACCAGTTGTAGTGAGCAACATATATTTCCCTGGTGGTTTGTGCTAGTATTCTAAAATTATCAGAATTAACCGGTTTTTTACTAGTCAAAATATTCAAAATTTTTTGAAAATTTAAAAGTAAATTTAAATTTATTCCAGTAATATCAGAGGTACAATGAATATTACTGAAAAATCTACGGGCAGTATTCCCATCGTTTGTATTTCCAGTGCCCTGCTTGGTTTGATCTACTTTTATGCCTAAATTTTGAAAAAACTTATCCTGGATAAAGGTCTTTCGTCGTTGCACCGATTCTTTTTCTTCTGGTGTCTTTGCCTGCCATTTTTTAATTTCTAATCGATACGAAATATGGAGCACACATTCCATAAATCGTATTCTGCAATGCAACGGTGAAAGACCAAAACTATAATGTTGTACTCGCAATGTGTTGTTACTAGGCTCACAATTTTTGTTCATGTCTTTTGGACCAACATTACATATTAAACACCTTTGACAAGATACGCCTGTCAAGTTAGAACAAACTTTACCATCAACCATTGTGAGCAACAATACGTGACTAACTGAAACATTCTGATTCTGCATTAACACTTGAGTTGGATGTAGCGTAGATATTTGGTTTTCTATCACTTGGACTTCATGTTTAGTCAATTCTTTGGTTTCCTTTTTCATTATAAATTTAATGGGTCTGCAATAGAGGAATAGAAAACTAAAAAATATGCATTTGAGCTAATTTTCCAAAAATTACCGATAATTTTTAATGCACTCTTTGTATTATTTCTAAGAATAATTAGGTCAGACACAAGATTGATTTGATTACTGACATTTAAATATTTTTTATTATCTACCTGCAAAATCTTGTTGATGAGGGAACAGGATTCTCCCATATCATTGTTTCCTCTGCATTCTTAACGTGTATTAGATTTAAAAGAACCATCGAAATGCAAAATAAGTCGGAATCAGATATGTCTGCAGTCATCCTTTGCTTGTATTCAGATTGATTGCTACTCCCATCACATCCCCACTTGAAAGTTATTTTAAATGAACTGCTTGGATTGATGACTTCCAAAATTTTGTTTTCCAAAAATTTGAATAACCTTTTAACTGTTAGGTCTAGTAGAGCTTGTAGGTTGATTTCGGCTGAATACTCAGTTATATTAACATCTTCTTTATTGGGGTAACACTCGACTTTTGCTTGTAAAATTTTGTAATAAGATGGGTATATAAAGCAATTTTGCATCTTGGCTTGATCCCTTAATAAATTGTAGGAATGTTTGGTTAAGTTGGCATTTATAAACACAGCTAAGGCCTTGTCCGGACTGTATGGCTCTGGGGTTACTGGCTGCTGAATCAATGATTTTTTTATTTTTGTCGCTCTATTTGGAGATTCCGTGATTTGTGCCAACATAGCAGCGGCATCTCTTTTTCCAGCAATGGATAAACTGACTTTAGCTGCATGAACCACTTCATTTTCTTTATAATTTTTGATAATTGGATTAATTCTTCTCAGTTTCGATCTGTTGAAAAGGTCTGAAAATGTTTTTTCGCGAGGGGCTTCTGGGACTTGTGGGGCTTCCAAAAGTACATTTCTGTGAAACTCAAATTGTATCTCACGATTGAGCCAAACTGTTTGTTTACGCTCGAATCTTTCACAACTTTTACTATTGCGAAGCAATTCGGAAAATCGTTGCATGAAATTAAATAATTTTAGTTTTAATACTCGTTTATCGTTTTCTGAAATTAGTCCATTCTCAATCATATATGATACCACATAATTAGGTATATTTTTTATTGAACTAACATGTCCATTTTTAAATAGAAGATAAAGCGATCTGAATGTTATTGGAATAGGGATATCTGCAAGATTTTCTAAAAAAAAAGAAGTTTAGATTAAACATCGACCAATATTAGTCGATGGGTTAAATAATTATTGTACAGGGTGATTCTTTATATTTTGACCCATACCTACAGGGTTTATTATAGGAGATAAAAAAAATTGTGAATACAAAGATTGTATCATTTTTCCTGTAGTATCTTTTAAGCTACTTGAAAAAAACAAATAAATAAGCATCGAAACGCGGTGAAACCATAGCAACCTGTGTTTTCACACTGTATATTATTGCATTTTTGGATTCCTTGAAAAATTCTAAGCTTATCTTATGTAACATGTTCTATACCTAAATTCCATTAGAAAAAACTCAGGTTGCTATGGTTTCACCGCTTTTCGATGCTTATTTGTTTTTTCAAGTAGCTTAAAAGATACTACAGGAAAAATGATACAACTTTTGTATTTACAATTTTTTTGTATCTCCTATAATAAAACCTGTAGATATGGGTCAAATATAAAGAATCACCCTGTACAGAATGGCCATTTTGTAAACTTTCAAAGCAAATCTCTTTGGGACTAAAAAGTTAGAAAAATGTAGTAATAAATTTATGATTTTAACAGAATCCTGAATTTTCATTTTGTCTATGTGCATGACACTTTTTAAAGCTGTTTTCACAAGCTAGCGCACACCAGCGCAAAAAGTAGCGGGCCTGTAAACACAAAGGTTTAAACTATCTTCTGTAAAAAAATTGAGACACGACATCGATATATATTTTTTATATTCTTCTTCAAACTTTGTCATTTTTTCAAGAAAGTATATTCTCCCTTCAATTTAAAAAAAAACCCTGTACTGTGATTGGGCAATAAAATTTAAAAAACTATATTGTATTGTAAACAAAAATCTTCGTACTTACCATCCATTGCAAGAACAAAAAATTGTCACTTGATATAAACACTAACGATGTAAAGATGTTTGGTCATAAACAAATACACGTGAAACTGCTAAAGATCGTGAACTTTGACAAGTCTGTCAGCGAAAATTATGAGGTAACTATGGTAACTATTACGGTCAAGGACGACTAGATATGTTATCAGTGGAATGTGGGTAGTGTCGTGATATTTCAATGCATACCGAAAATTGACCTTTGTCCTCCCAGATTACACAGGACAAACCAGTGTGCCACGTAGTGCCAGCTCGAATGCCCCACAATATTTTACACAGTCTATAATTTTGTTTAAAATATAACGATTTTTGGATACATTTTCATTAAAATTTCTAAGTGATTTTCTATAAGCTGTGATCATGTGATCTGCAGAAAACACATGTTTTTTTATTTTGTCTTTTAACTGTTTTAAGTCTTTAACACCGGTTTTGCACCATAATGAGTCCGACGAGTCCTTAGAAAACAACAAACAAACATAACAGCAAAATGAGTTAGAGATTTCACAACCACATATCCAGTTAGCTAAATCGTACATACTTTTGCGAAAGTTTCGATAAACCTCTTTATTTTTGTCTTTACTAGTTTTTCGTATACTAAGTTCTGGGAAATTGCGACCACTTACCTAGAATTCGGTTATTTTCTCAAAATTAAGTTCGTTAGCACTCTTTAGTTGTTTAATTTTTTGCACTACCGACATTTTATTTCATCTACATTCACAACTCAAACATAGACCACCTTCAAATTGGTTATTTTTGCAAAATGAAGTTCGTAAGCCCTTTTTAGTTGTTTATTATTTTGCACTAGTCACTACCAACATTTTATTTCCTGTATATTTCTAACTCACACATGTATCATAAAAATAAAAAAATATATATTACAAAAACAGTACATAAATCAATTTTCATCGATCAAAAACGTCCGAAACAATATCGAGTTAGAATATCGACCGCGAGACCACCTCTGAATGATTGAATTGCCGCATGCCGACGTGATGCCGCGACCAATCGATCGAATTATGACAAGAGACCGGCTGATGACCCAAATCGCGGTTTCATATTCCATTTGCTGTCACGTTCGGCTGCCGCTCGGTAGCTGTGAAATCTTGGGGTACTTTCGTCAAGTTTTTAGGTAATCAGGGCAATTCGGACTGCCCAGCTTAGCTTAGTATAGCGCATTTTATTATGCCTAAGGAACGCAACGAGACCATCCAAACCGCTGCGCGTGGCTTACATTGTAGTATATTTAACTTTTCCGAAGGTTCGCGTTTTATTACAACTATTAGGAGGGACGGTCAAATAATAATTTATTTTCTGAAATATTTTTGGGGGGTCATTGACCAAATGACCCTATAGAAGAGCCGCCACTGGTTGTGGTACGAATTTAACATAGCGAAACAAAATGGCGGCCAAATAAAATTTTGAAAACGTAAAAAAAATTTGTTCAATTGACATAACGAGTTCAACGTGACGTAACAAAATGGCGTCACTGTAAAAACTACTTATTGAATCTATTTTAAATTATGCCCAAAAGTCAAGGGTGGCATAGGTAGAAAGAAACTGGTAAAATATTGGTCCAATATGATAAAATAATACGGCGCCCAATAAAAGTGTTTGAAAATATAGTAAATATATATATATATATAAATATATATATATATATATGTATATATATATATACCGGGTGTCCGGGAAAATGTGGGAGATCTCTCGGACTCAGATAGAACATTAAAAAATCAGATGACAAGTTCCCATAAATTTTTTTCCTAGCGGCCCTCCCTAGGGAGATTCGGCCCCCTAAAGAACCCCACTGGAAATCGGTTTTTCTAGAATAACTTTTAAACGACTCAATATAATTTAACGAAAATTTAATATGATAGACAGTAGTAAGGACCTCTCAAAATACTCCCTTAAAACATAATTAGCTTGTTTAGTTTACCAGGGACGGACTAGATTGTACATTTTAACGCTCAAATTTTTAACACCCTGTATGATAAGGAGTTAAATAAAATAAATTTGGATACCTTGAACATTAAGCTAAAGAAAAGGTACTCTTGTTCATTGTCGATAAAATGAACCGTTTTCGAGAAAAAAAATAATAAAAGTATTAATGTTTTATTATTGTTTATTTATCAGTATTAAAGAATGCACTTTTTTACAAACGTTACTATGGTACGAAATAAATAATCTCGCATTGACGTGTGCATTTGAAATCTTCTTGACACGTTGATCTTTTTGTACCTACTTCGATATTAATTTATTAAATTTTGAA
Source organism: Kuschelorhynchus macadamiae (assembly GCA_030620095.1). Taxonomy (NCBI): domain Eukaryota; kingdom Metazoa; phylum Arthropoda; class Insecta; order Coleoptera; family Curculionidae; genus Kuschelorhynchus; species Kuschelorhynchus macadamiae. Next base: position 888,332 of record JAUTXW010001600.1, on the reverse strand, counting down.
TACCTTGGTAAATTTAATTCGATAATGGGATACACATTTAGTGAGTATGCAGATATGCATCTTATGTACGGACTTGCATCTTGCAATGCTTATGAAGCAAGAAGGTTGTATGGAGAAAGATATCCTAATCGCAATATTCCAAATGAGAAAACATTTCAGCGAATTGACCAACGTCTAAGAGAAACTGGTGGGCAATTCTCAATTAATAAGGTAACATTATTGACGTTCATTAATTATTTTTAGGAAGTTTTGGGAAAAGGAGTACTGATGCTGGTGTGAGGAGAACAGTACGTACGGTGCAATTGGAGGAAGATATTTTGGATACTGTAGCTGATACTCCCTCAATAAGCACTCGAATATTAGCCGCGCAGCTTCATGTGTCAAAAAGTACAGTTGCTGAAGTACTTAAAGAACAGTTGTTATACCCTTATCATCTGCAAAAAGTGCATCAACTACTTCCTGAAGATTTTCCTCGAAGAATCCAGTTCGCAAACTGGTTGTTAGATCAACAACGAACAAACCCAAACTTCATTAGCATTATTCTTTTTACCGATGAAGCAGGATTTACCAAAGATGGTATTGTAAATTTACATAACTCGCATGAATGGGCTGATGAAAACCCTCATGCCACTGTCGTTCATCATCATCAACATCAGTTTCAATCCATTAATGTTTGGGCAGGAATAATCGGCAATTTTTTCATTGGACCATGCGTATTACCGGCACGATTGAATGGTGAACTTTATTTAGAGTTCCTTCAGAACGCTTTTCTAGATTCAATAGAGCATTTGCCACTTGAAACCCGCCAAAGGATGCATTTTATGCATGATGGAGCCCCACCCCATTTTAGCGTTGCTGTACGGGACCACCTAAATAACGTCTATGGAAACCGTTGGATAGGCAGAGGAGGTCCCATTGCCTGGCCTCCACGGTCTCCCGACCTAACGCCAATGGATTTCTACCTGTGGGGTCATCTCAAAACCTTGGTGTATTCCTCTCCGGTTGCTACTAGGGAGGAACTTTTACAGAGAATCACGTTTCATTGCGATATGATAAGGAACAATGCTGGGTTGTTGTGGCGAGTACAGCAGTCCTCTATTCGTCGTGCCCGCGAGTGCATCACAAATCACGGAGCACATGTTGAACCCACTTATGAAGTTTTTAATTGACTTTTTTCTATTTAGCGTATTAGGTTGTTCAGGATCAAAACATATTTAATACTCCCAAAGTTGTATTCTTTTATTATTTTTTTTTCTCGAAAACGGTTCATTTTATCGACAATGAACAAGAGCACCTTTTCTTTAGCTTAATGTTCAAGGTATCCAAATTTATTTTTTTTAACTCCTTATCATACAGGGTGTTAAAAATTTGAGCGTTAAAATGTACAATCTAGTCCGTCCCTGGTAAACTAAACAAGCTAATTATGTTTTAAGGGAAGCATTTTGAGAGGTCCTTACTACTGTTTATCATATTAAATTTTCGTTAAATTATATTGAGTCGTTTAAAAGTTATTCTAGAAAAACCGATTTCCAGTGGGGTCCTTTAGGGGGCCGTATCTCCGTAGGGAGGGCCGCTAGGAAAAAAATTTATGGGAACTTGTCATCTATCTAGATCTCCCACATTTTCCCGGACACCCTGTATATATACATATAACACGTATATACTGTGACTATGTACTGAACTATATTGGGTCACACTTCACTATTCCTTACAAATGGAAAAAATCATAACGAGGAAAGTTTTGGGTAAAGGAAATTTACTGATTTTTATATTTTTGGATTTATTTGGTAAAGTTTTGACAGTAGCTATGCGAAAGATGTCTAAGGAAAACTTGATTCGTAGACTTAATAGCAAGCACTTTTTTCTGTTCACAGAGAATACACCAGCTTCTTGTCGCGTCATTATACACTTTTTGCCAAATATATTTATTTTCGTGTTATTAAATTAAAATAGATAAAATCTACAATATTCTTGTCGTAAATTCATATTACTACACTCGATGTTCTACCAAACCCAACTGACCTTTCAAGTATGTACACTTATGTTTATGAAACCTTTCTCCTTATTTTAATCTAAAGTATTCTATTTCAAACTACCGCTAAGGTCACACTGTAACCTGTGTAAATAGGCCTTATACCTATTTATACTAGTTGGGCTAAAGATATTTGCATTAAAATGAACTTTCAATTATTGAATATTAAATGATGAACCACATCTTTCAGTGTTGTGTTGGCTATTATTTTTCTCTCAGTTTACCTTCTTTTATATATTTTACCATTTTTTACCATATTGCTCATTATCGTTGATACCGTTAATTCATCAAAGATGACTATTTAATTACATAGTTCTTTTATTCTCTTTTAAACAGTATAAAAGCTAAGGATTTTACTCCGATTATTGTAAGACGTCGTAATGGTCACTGCAGTATCATATTTCTAATAGAGTTTTATCGGGCAAAACGTCTAGTTTACTGGCAAGCTTGCAGAAAAATTAACAAGAGGTTATAAAAACCGGAGTCTATAAGAATTTCAGTGTAAATCGAATTAGAATTTGAATTAAATACTTAACAAATTTGTTACATCACAAATATTTAAACAATACTTTTTCACATGAAGGGAGTAGTAATAAGGCTTATTTGCCAGCCTATTCACATGACATGACTCCTTTAGAAGTGTTTCTATAAACATTTACTTGTCATTTGTTGTTCTTATGCAGCTTTTGTAATTAGCATTGCACATTAAAAGTATTTCAATATATGTTTTGATTATCCATTATTTTATAAAAATAGTTGAAGTGGTGTAATACCATGCCGAGTACTAAGTAGAGACTTAAATCAGTGGCGATTTGTTAATAAGAGCTGCAGGACTGGTCAAAAATCTCAAAAAATAATAATTTTAATCGAGCATTAACATTTATCTGCATGGTTTCGTTCAGTCCGCCAAAGCGCTTCAAAATTTGAGCGTGAACTAAGTGTAATATAGGGGTGAACTAGTAAAACTGTGGTACGAATTCAAGATGGCGGAACAAAATAGCGTCATGCTTAAAATCGAAAAATTACCCTTCCAAGATTTTACAAATCTTTACCTTTTAGGGTTTCTAGAAGTCTTTCTAGCTAAAAATTTACTTACCCGATTGACTTCAAACTTGGTCGAAAATTAGGGGTCATATGGAGATGACCTGGTAACCTTTTGGTAATAATCCTATATAGCGAAACAAAATGGCGGCCTAGAGAAATATTTAAAAAATATTACTAAAAAACTAATTATCTAAGTTGCCTCAAATTAAGTTACATAAGAACGAACTGTTAAAATTTTGGTACAGCTTTCATAAGGCAAAACAAAATGGCGGCCTAATAAAATATACAGTGTGGTCATTTAGGTGTGCAACATATGGGAATTTTTTTTATTAACTACACAATCAAAATAAAAATATTGCCAAAGTTGGTGCTTCCTCAATAATCATATAAAGTGCAGTTAGAATGGTTGCAAGTCAAACAGCAAAAATATTAAAATCATGCAAGAGTAAAGTACCCTTATTTCGAGAGATTCAGCAAAATGTTATTAGGAAAAGTTGTTTAGCATCAAAATTTATGCCGGGATAAAAAAGCCTTCTAATTATCATAAACACTTTCATAGTTTAATCAAAGTCAGATCAGATTCGCATAACTCTGTTCAAATTTAAGTATACTTGTGAAATTAACTTGGATTTTTAATTTTTTAGGGAATCACAAGCTTCAGATTTGTTGCCACGATATTAAACACAACTTTAAAATTTCGCCAATATTCTTTTAAACAAGATGAAACATTTGTGAAGAAAATATGCCCATTAAAAAACTTTCATTTGAAGTACAAAATTATAAAATTGTTATTAAATAACTATACACATTAATTGACAAACCTGAAATCCTATACTAAGATAATCGCGGATACCCATGGAAAAAACAAATGAGGGTTTCAAGTAAAAATTGTTAAAGTTCGGTGGCGTTAATATTTCATTCTAGAAGAACAATTATTTTATTACATATTAACTTTATTTGATTTAAAATGCGTCCTCCAAGACAATTAACGCTTCTCGAGAAGGCAGAATTAGTTTTGATATGTGGGGAAAATTCTAAAGCACTGCGTAACGCAGCAGATATTTTCAATGAATGCATCGAAACAAACAAGTTCACTGCTCAACTGTAAGTAGAATTTAATAAACTTCAAACAGATAGGATCTTGAGATAGCAAATCCAAATTTTGTTATTGACAATAGAAACCAGTACTACCAAAAAACAAACGTGTGGTGCGATATTATCCACGAAAAATTATTGGGTTCGTTTTTTTTTCGCCGAAACCTAACTAGTGATACCTATTTAAAGTTTCTAATAAACGAAATATCGGATTTTTTGGATAATATAAGTTTATAAGAACGGTATAAATTATGGTTTGTCCATGATGGATATCCAGCTCATTCTACTAGAAATGTTTCTGAATAGTTAAATGGGAAATTTGGTACTAAATGGTTAGGACGAAATACCGAACCACGATGGCCTCCTCGTTCCCCAGATCATACCCCATTAGATTTTTTTAAGAGGATAATTAAAGCAAAAAGTTTATAAGGATCGACCATTTAATAATGTTGAGGAACTTAAAAATTCGATTCGCTTCCATTGCAGAAATATTCCAGCAAATATCTTGCGATCTGTTTTTTCAAAGATTTCCAGTTTGTCAATTATGTGTACAGTTCCTTAATAAATATTTGAAATGAAAATCTTGCATTTCAAATGAAAGTTTATTAATGTACATCTTTTTTTAACAAATGTTTCATCTTGTTAAAACGAATATTAGCGAAATTTCCAAGTTGTGTTTAATATCTAGTGATTCCCTAAAAAATTAAAAATCCAAGTGAATTTCACAAGTATACTTAAATTTGAACGGAGTTATGAGAATTTGATCTGATTTTGATGAAATTATGAAAGTGTTTATGATAATTATCAAAAAAATCAATTTTTCAAAAACGTTTGATTTTTTCCAAAAAAAAAATTTTTCTTAGTATGCTATGTTTTGATATCCAGGCATAACGTTTGATGCTAAACAACTTTTCTTAATAACATTTTGCTGAATCTTTCGAAATAAAGGTACTTTACTCTTGCATGATTTTAATATTTTTTGACTTACCCTGTATGCTGTTTGACTTGCAACCGTTCTAAGTGCTCTTTATATAATTATCGAGCATGCATCAACTTTTGACAACATTTTTATTTTGATTGTGTAGTTAATAAAAAAAAATTCCCATATGTTGCACACTTAAATGACCACACTGTATATAAAATATTGAAAAAGCTACCTATTAGAATAATTTCAAATTTTCTGCAAGAATTAAGAATGATATGAAGATAAACTGGTGAAATTGTGGTACTAATTTTATATTGAAAATTAAGCCGTCATATGGACCTATGGATATATACTATCTTTATAAAATTCATGTGAAGTAATCTCCCATTAGGCGATGGCTTATGTTTTTTGAAACACCCTGTATAACTAAAAGCGACCTTATCTTTGTTAATAAGCAATACCACCAGAGGTCGTATAGGCTTGCGTTAATTTTAATTCTGTATGAATTATCCTCTGACTTCACCGGAACCACCAACTCGAACTTCTAATATCTTAATTTGTACGGGCCGGCACAGTTGTTAAGTTCTTGCGAGAGTTTGACAAAGTTCACTTGCCGAGAATTGTTTGTCGCTTCAGAACGAGATTATGCAGATTACCAACGCAAACCCCCATCAGAAATTTAGATTTGCAAACTGCTGCAGTTTAAATTAAAATTAAGAAAATCGACGTTTCACATTTCGAATATTCAACCAGCTGTGGATTAAACAGATAAAACTATTTATAATAGAATTATTTTCGTATATAGAGTGCTTCAGAAAAGATTCTTTCGCATAAAATAAGACAAAAATGTTAAGAAACATAGGTCCAGAATGATTTAATTTTCAAGAAACCGGGTCTTAAATAAAATAAATGTTCTTGATTTGCTTTTTCCCTGTATATTCAAACTGGATTATGAGAATGGAATCTAACTCGGTATCTGACATGTACAGAAATACATTTTTATGATACATACTTATCAGTGTCATCAACCAGTGGCATACATATTAGTAAGATTATGCATGTATAATACAAAAATAATTTAAGTCGATAGATCCAGTCGTGTTCGATATATTTAATTTATAATATTCAATTATTAAAACCAACTCAAAATTCAAATAAAAAGTGAAAGAGTGCGTTGGAATGTTAAAAACAAGTACTAGGCTTAATTTCCGAAATTAGTCAAGTCAAATGAACTAAAAGTACCTTTTTTGTATAAAATTCATCAGATAATAAGGGCCAAACATTAAATTATCAAAAATGCCAACACAATAAATTTATAACCTAATAATGGTGAAAAAATATATATTCTTATTCGTTTATCCGCAACTGGTCAACATTTAACAAGAATATATCATAAAAATTCTGTGCATGTTTCTATTGTACCAAGTTTCATTCCAATCTAATAATCTGGTTTTAATATACAGTAAACACAAAATTAAACACTAATCCTTAGAAAATAGACCGTTGTGTAAGCTGACCATTCGTCCTTTATTTTACAGGATTGTCCTTTCTTTTTATGTGCTGTCCGCTAACCTTTACATTTGTACTTAAAATAAGGTTTTAAAGACAGTTTTACAGAATCAGTGGCGACTGGTGGTGAATTATATTAGGAGGTCAATAACAAATTTAAAAATAGGCATACTTAAAATAAAAATAAATATCTTATCTTTAAATTGAGCTTTAAATTATTGATAAGAAGTTCAAAATATTAATGTTTAATATGCATATTACACCCTCTCTGTGTTTTGTATTGTACCATAGTATCATAAAGCAGTTATTGTTCACATCTTTTTGTCAGATGGCGTGGTTGTTGTCGTACTTTTGTTGGAGAATAAGTCTTGAAGGTTTTCACGAAGAACAAGTGTGGTTTTATTTTTAACGTAAAAATAAGTAAAATTACCCTGTTATTTTAACAAAATTCTCTTGAAGTTCAGGTCTACTCTTCGTTCTTTAGAACTGGAAAAATCCCAAGGTTCGCGTTTTATTACAACTATTCGGAGGGACGGTCAAACGAATAATTTATTTTCTGAAATATTTTTGGGCGGTCATTGACAAAATGACCCTATGAACGAGCCGCCACTGTATATAGCATAGCGAAAATAAGGTTTAGGTTGACATGTTTCGAAATTAAAGGGGAAACAAGAAAACAACAAACAATTTTGAAACATTTTTATTAGGGGAAAAACATTAAAAACTTAAAACATTTCCTAGATTTTAATAAGCTGTGATAATTTCGCCCTTTGCCCTCACGTGGCTCATTTTTTAAACCCAAAGTGGACTTGGCGTCCCGTATAAAAAATACATGCACACATTTAGCTTGAAATATATTAACAAAAAGACATGCGAACAATTTACTTGACGTCTAAAAGGGCACTTCGCGCCTGAAGTGTAAAAGAAAAATTTGTATCACCTTAAACTAAAAGCAAACATTTAACGTGTTTATTTTTTTGGGCTTAAAAGTGATGTTTGCCTTGTAAGGCGAAAAAGTTCAATTTAACGCCATCAAATCGCGGAGAGAAATGTTATTTTACGTCCTATGGTGGTAAGAAAAACGAATTTATTTACTTCAGCTAAAAGAAATAATTTATCTGTTTAAATGTCCCTCTAATATGTAGATATCAGGGTCTTGTAAACAATTAAACCCATGGAATTTGATAATTTTTGAATATAAAATAGAAAGTTTACCTTCATTCAACTATTTTAAGAAAATAAAAGAAATGGATGATCCACTTATTCTATTAAAAAAACTCAAAAGAAACTTACATTAATGTATACAGCTTAAATTTTTTATGTTTGTCTCTCGACCGTAACGCATTTGGCCCCCATGTGCCTATGCCTAATGTTTGACTTTCGCCAGTGATGCACTTCGCTGTTGTTCGCCTTTTATGTTAGGGCTTTAATGATGACGCCAACGGCCAATCCACCTAGTGCCTTCGCGCTACTGCTGGTACCGATCTACCTACTTATGTATGTAATAACAGTGTCCATAATTAATTTGCGCACAGCCCTAGCCGACGCGAATTTCGCATGCCCACTCTCATAACAAAAAAATAATTACTAGGGACAGCACATCACTATTTTCAAAAAATTAATTTCGAAAGTCATCGCTTCCCTATGTTGCAAGCTGCAATTTCGCCTGCACCGCACTATAGGACACCGCAAATTTTCAAGTACTAGCGTCCAATTATTTCGTACTTTTAAAAATCGTTCATCATTTAATGAGAGTATTCTCATTAAATTAAAACACTGGCTACCTGCGTGGTAATAGCAATTGGTATGATTTATACATTTAATGACAAACTAATAAAAAACACTCAAAACAGTTGAAAATATGCATTCCGTTTTTCTTATATAGATCATATATAAGATAAACTTGGCAACCTAGCATCCCCAGCACACTGGATTGCCGTCCAACGGGCGACACTTTCGCTTTCTCTTTATTTAGAAGTTGTAACTATGTTTAAAGACGTTTAATAATATCTAATATAATAATTACTTCTAACTTTTAGTTCGAACTAAAAATGTTTTGTGTTATAGAGCATTTATAATCAATCTTTTGCGTAGTTTATAAATTAAGTTTGTGAAAAATATGTTTTTAGTGGTACTCCAAAAACAAGTTCAGTGCAACCTTCCTAGATCTTAGTTTTTTTGGATATAACTTGAATAAGTGGTTCATCCATATATTTTTGTGTATCGGAATTATTAAAAAAAGGTAATATTTCAAATATATATTTTAAATTTGTCAAATTCCATGGGTAAAATTCTTGAGTTCAAGAGTCGAATTTCAAATAATTACTAAATCCGGTTTATATTTTTTGATAAGTTTTGAATATGTATATTTCGGTGTGCCTCAAACAACCAAATTTAAGATGGTTTTAGAAATGTAGAATGTTAACTTTCTCAATTTTAATAAATTTGTGTGAAATGCCGATTAAATATTTTGGAAATCCTGTAGTATAAAATACAGACAATCAAAAAGAAATCTGTTTCGTACGCAACTGAAATTGCGATATGTCGACGATGCATTCGGATGATAGATATGTAGATCTTAAATACTCATAATCCGATGCAACTTTCACTGCAAGTCACAGAGCTCTTGACCAAACGACTCTACTGAGTGTTTACCGGAAAAATTAACCCTTTCAATTTACACGTTTTTGTTATATTATAGGAGAGATCCTCGACAGTTTCGTATGCATAATACTGAGACCAGTCACAGTTTTTTAGCAATTCTGTCATCTGCGAGAGACACTGTTGTGTTATCTATCATGCCATTAAAAATAGGCAAAAGTTTTGAGATCGAAAAGTTGTGGAACTCATTGACGTAGATTCTTGATTTTTTTTTCGATTACATATGTAAACTTTTAAAAAACTTGCATGTTATCTCAGAAACCCTGACTATTTCCTTAATAAACTATTTTATAAATTGTTTAATAAATACAAACTCTGTTTCCATGTACTGCACCCCAAATCAAACGTGTCTACCAACAACAAAATCTTTTAAAATCCGGAGTATACTCGTTGATCAGTGGAGAGTGCTCTGCTATCTATGTCGGCCAGTCGGGGAGAAAAATATCGACCAGGGTCAATACCTACTAAACAACGAGGCCTACCAGCTGAAATTAAAATAGGCCATACGTCACGACATTTAGGCCGGCACTCGCCTCCGTAAGAAATGCATTGAAGCATAGACCAATGCAGTTTTGCTTATGTCGTATCGTGATAACTGGCCATTAAACGTACTGGCCAACAACCGGCACTTTCTAACCGAAAACAAAACAGTGTGAAAAGTGATGTCATCGTTCGTAAATTAGAGTAAACAGAGTAGTTTTGTCTCCATTTTTGGTGAAAATTTAATTATATTTATTAGTTTTTGTACGTTTAAATTCACCTAAACATGCCGTTTAAGTGTTGTGCGCCTAACTGCCGGGGTAATTACAAAACCGGACCAAAAGTTCACTGTTTACTTTCCCGAAAGACAGTGATTTGCAAAAAAAACGGCTACGAGCACTTCCGCGGAATGATTTAGTGCCCAATAAAAACAGTAAAGTGAATGAGCTACATTTTTCTAAAGGTAGTATAATTTGGGATATTTCAGAACAGGATCCTAGAACAGGTAAAATTATTTCAGTACATTTAAAAAAACCCCGATTAAAAGAAAATTTTGTACCAACGGTTTTCCCAAATTGCCCCAATTATTTGTCAAAAAACGTTCTTGACCGCAAAAGTAAAGATGAAAAAAATAAAGAAGAGTTTAATTTACATAGAGAGGCTATATGTTTTCAAAGTTTTGAAGAGTTTTTAAAAGTATTTTTAAATTTTAGTTTAAGGAAAGGGTGGTTTTCGGTAAAAGATACAGACAAAATAACATTATTTAAACTTGAATATACTCTTGGTCCCCTAGTAACTTGGGCAATTGTTATAAATAGCGATTTAAAATTATAAATATTTTTACATGGTCAATCTGTTTGTGTTTCAATAACAAATTTAAAATCACCATTTTTATCTAGCAGTTTGGATGAAATAGAAAGTTTAATTTACACAATTGACAATATGATGATGTCAATACCCATAAATCTTGATAGCGACATTCCTGATCCTAGTGAAACTCGGATTTACATCATACCGAGTCAAGTCAACTCCCCAGTACTAGTGAAACTCCCACAGAAATTCCCAATTCAGATAAAGTTGAGTCTGACAATGGCAATATAATTTTTTTTTTAAATTTGTGACTGATATTCTTTTAAATCTAAAAGGTTCTGACCAACTCACTCAAAATCTAAAATGTCTCTCACAACAGTTAACTTTGTTAAGTACTTCAAAAGAAAGGTATCGATATTCACCAAGCACCATTGTCTTATGTTCAATTTTGTTTACAATAAGCCCTCATTGCTATAAATATTTGCGAAGTTATGCTTCTATTATCTTACCTCATCTTAACACAGTAAAATCTATTTTTAACAGATCCTCATATCGATGAAAGACATTTTTTTTAACCTACACTCGTAACATTTTTCAATATTTAACAGATAAAGAAAAATATGTTACATTACTTTTTGGTGAAATTCACATCGAACCCTATTTGGATTACAAGGCAGGCAATACCGTAGGAACATCAGTAAATAATGATACCTTAGCATCACTAACATCATCTTTATGATCACTAGTCCTTGCTTAAGCCTTACAGAAGTCATTCATATTTCTCTTGCAGCTAAACTTAATTCAGAAATATTATACTTTTATCTAGACCATTATAGAAAATTTAGAAGAAATTGGGTACATAGTATATTGTACAGTTAGTGACAATAATGCAGTAAACAGTAAAGCAATGAGTAATTTTTCACCCCTTAATCAACTCAGTATAGTATTCCCACATTCTATTGACCCAGTTTTACCCTTATTTTTGACACTGTTCATTTACTGTTTATTGAAGCTTGGTTATTCACTTAGTTTAAAGGCTCTATTTCCATCATGTCTTGAAAGACAAAATGTAAAATAAGCTGTTATAATCTTTAATCCCTTTATTATAGAGGCTCTAAAAGGTTTTGTTAAAAATTTGTCACATTCATAAGACACCGGAGACTTTATTAGTATTATATTGACATGGTGGAAAATTGTGAGCGTAAAAACCCCCCTTAAGGGAAAGCATTTGTTAGATAAATATCAGGAACCTTTTACCAAACAAATACTACAACAGCCCCCAATGATGATCCTAAATTTTGTTTTTTTGCTAAAAATGCGAAATTGGCTAGGCGACAAAACCACACTGCATTAAACCATACCATTCATGGGATTCTTGAAGTTACTAAATACTGTTTAACTGAGCTTGATATAAATTCTATATTACTGGGCAAATTTCAAACAGACCCGTTGGAAGTGCGTTTTAGAAAATATAGGCAATTAGCTGGTGGTCATTATCATATCTCAGTTCGACAGCTATATGAATCAGAAAATACTTAGAATTCAGTCTATGCTATCTCCAAAATCTAGAAATTATGGGGACATTAATATAAATCAGTTCTTCGAACCTCCTGAATGTGAAACACAGTTATTAGACACCAATTTAAATTCTGAACATGTTAATAATTTATTATCTAAAATCATAGTTACACAGTCTGATAGTCTGATACTGAAGCTATACAATCAGAACTCCCAGTAATAACCTATTTAAGGGGATATTGCTGCTATATTGTTTTTTAAAAAATTAGTTGTACTTTTTGCAATGAAAACTTAACTCTCAATGAACCTTGTGTTGTAGAGGATTCTTATAATTTTATTAATTCCTTAAGTAGAGGTGCTCTTTTGTATCCTCGAGAACAGGTAGTAAATGTAGTTTCAACCGTATATATTATATTTAAAAAGCTAATTGATAAATTTGAAGATACATTTTTGGATACTTACAACAAAAAATCTTTTCTTTGTGAGTTGTTATTTAAGTTATTTTAATAAAAATACACTTTTAATTTCTTTTGAAACTTGTAAAAGCCACCTAAGAATTAATGTTTCAAAAATCTTTTTTAGTAGCATTTCAAATACATTTCTTAATAATTATTGCTCTAAACATAATCATAATTTATTAAATAAAAACAAAAAAAGGAAACTACAGACTTTTAATAAATATGTAGTTATGAAATTAAAACCTAGCACAAGTTTTCGCATTTTTGTAGGAAGTGTTATATAATACAATCTTTTTCAGAATTTAGCAAATAACAACCTATTATATTCTTGATCATATAGACTCACTACAGCACAGGCATATACCACTTACCCAAGCTTGAAACCATACACGATTTTAACAAGTTAAAATAATAAGCTATTGTATTTTTGATCATAAGGACTCGCCACAGGCATGTATTACTTACCCAAACTTGAAACCGTACCGGATTTTGACAATATAAACTAATAACCTATTATATTCTTGATCATATGGACTCACCACAGGCCTAGACTACTTACCTGGGCTTGAAACCTTACCCGATTTTTACAAATAACTCGGCTTTGACAATTTACTAATTGGCTAAAATAGGACAATTAGTAATAAAAAAATCATACCGACATCTGTTTGAAATTTTACAATAGATCCGGGCAAACGTTGTCGGGTAAGAACACAGAGGGGTTTAGTGGGTAGGGGCTTTACCGAGTCCCACACTGTTCTGGAGTGCCTTGTGCGTAAATGCATTCCTCATCGTGTAACAAAAAAAAAACAAGAAACCCAATAAATTTGACAGATTCAAAAACAATAAACCCTATAAATTGATGTTTATTTGATGAAATTAAAAAATGTCCCTGTATATCACCCGTACTTTCTAATGAAGGTATTGAAATAACATAGACCTAAATTTGATGACGTCACCCGTAAGTGCGTAGGCCTTGTTGTTTAGTAGATATTGCCAGAGTCCAGGAACACTTGAGGCTTGTTAATAAATATAAGAACTCAGATGTGACTGAAACTAAATCAGCTTTTGCGAGTCACTTACTTTCAACAAACCATAATTTTACTGTACCTGAAAATGTCTCCCTTTTACATGAATGTCCGAAGAGTCGAAAATTAGACATACTAGAAAAGATCGAGACAAATGGATCCAAAAAGAGCCGAGTTCTCTTGTGCGTTAATGACGTTTTCAATTTCAAACTTGATTTTTAAAAATTTAAATTAGTTACTAAATAAGTATCCCGTATCTCGCATCATTATTTCAGTAGGAAGGTGGTCTATGGTTCTGTAACTTAAATTTTCTGGGAACCGAAGTTTAGAGTTCCTTCCTTACCATGGACAAGCTTTCTTAATTAGTTTTATAATGTTTTTATTTATTTGTTGTTGGAAGCAGTGTTGCCAACTTAGCAGATTTCCAGCTAAATTTAGCGGAATAAATATTGTTTTAGAGGCAAAAAAAATATTTTTAGCGTTTAGCGGATTTTTTAGCGGGCACGCGATCATTTTTAACTTTATTCTAGCTTTATTCATACATTCAGGATTTGTGTGTATCATCAGAAATTTTGTTTTGGCTAAGCGCGTACTCAAGCACGTTCGAAATTTAATGTAAACGAACTCTTAAACTTAATAATAATAATAATAATAATAATAAGACGTTTATTAGTTACCAATAAATACAGTTAACGAATTAACTTAAAATAACAATTATTATTATGATAATAATCATGGTAACTAACGGGCCTTGTTTTCAGATTTCAGGGGATGTTCATTCCCCGGATTCTGTTAGGGCCAAAAATATAAGAAATAAAAAAGAAATTTATAAGCAGCTAGCAGTTAAATTTTTTTAAAAAATTTAAAAAAAAACATAGAAGCAAAAAAGCACAAAATAAAAGGAAAATGGAAGATGGATAAGGATAGGGAAAAAGAAAAGTATTATGTTTCAAATTTAGCATTTTGTGGCATAGACAATAAATTAAATATGGTTTAGAAGAAGTAGTTTGGTTTTTCTCTTGAAAACTTTTTCTGAAACAGTAAACTCATTTATTTTGAATTTGTTTATTAAATGTGCAATTAAATAAGAAAAAGACCTTTTAAAAAATTCTTTGTTGTGTGACGGTATAGTTAATAGATTTTTTCTCCTTATATTAAGATTGTGCACATCAGTACGATAAGTTATTTTTTTGTGCAAATATGGTGGAGTCCTTAAACTTAAGAATTTTATAAAAAAGGACAAGAGCATGTAAGACTCGTCTATTGTGTATATTTAACCAATTTGCTTCTTTTAACTTATGAGAAATGTGTTCACGTCTTCTTATACCAAAAATAAGCCTTAGACAGGAATTTTGGAGTTTTTGTAATCTATTAGCATCGGCATTATCAAGACAAGGTCCATAGATGGTGTCACAGAAGTTTAATGGTGATAACACTAGTGCATCACAAAGCATTTTCTTAATGTTATAGCTCAAAAAGTGCCTTTGCGAAAATATTGTTTTTAAAGCGGAATATCCACTTTTTAGTTTAAGAGTAACATGTTCTTTAAATCTAAGTTTATGATCCATTATGAGTCCCAGATTTTTGGCAGAGTTTTTAAAATCTATTGGATCATTATTTATGTGTAGATTTAAGTTATCTAAAATATTCATTCGATTGTTATCAGTACAAAAAAGAATAGCTACTGATTTGGTTGGGTTAATCTTTAAGAGGAGCTTTTGAGTTTCACTATATAAAGTGTCCAAATCCGCGTTAATGCACCTTGGCCTCGGCTATATCAGTACTTTTAAATGAATAATATACCTGGGTATCATCTGCGTAGCAATGATGGCTACAATATCGAAATTTATTTATTAATTGCGACCTATAAAGAGTGTATAGTAATGGACCCAGAATGCTACTCTAAGGCATCCCAGAAGCAATATTAAGGGCTTTCGACATTTTACCACCAAGTACTACTCTTTGTTTTCTGTCTGAAAAAAAAAGAAGACACCAGTGCCACCGCAGAATCGCTAAAACCCAGACACTGCAACAAAGCCAATAATATTTCGTGGTTGACCATGTCAAAAGCTTGAGTAATATCCAAAAGAACCAAAACAATAGCTAGATTGTTATCAAGGGCTTTAAATATATCATCCGTTACTTGAGATAATGCGGTTGCACAACCATAACCTTTACGGAAGCCAGACTGATATTCAGGGATCAAATTAATAATATTTAAATACTCAATTATTTGCTGTTCCATAATTTTTTCTAATAGTTTAGAGAGAACTGGAAGAATCGATTTGTTTAAATTCAGTAGGATTTTTAACTTTAGGCAACGGAATAACATTGGCTTCCTTCCATTGATCTGGAAAATGATTTTTTTCTAAACAAACATTTATAATGTGAGTTAGTGGATTAATTATGGCAGGACAACAATGTAAAATAAGTGTAATATTTAAATTGTCAGCTCCAAATGCTTTATTCACTTTGTGTAATTTTATGTTCCTTAAAATTATTAATAAATTCTTCATCAGGCTTATTGTTATTTTTATTTATATTAGTAAAATAAGTATTAAGTTCATCTACATTTTGCAAGGAATTGGGAAGTTGTATATTTTGTTTCTTAGAAATATTAATTTTATTTAATTCTTGCCATGCTTCTTTATTACTGCACACTCCAAACCTATATGTTAAATACGCCTTTTTTTTCGATCTGGTTGCGCTAGTAGTAAGATTTCTATACTGTTTGTATGTGTTCTAGTCCTCCCAATTTTTGGTGTTTCTAAACTTATTTAAGGCCCTATTACGAAGCCTCTGCATTAATCTAATATTAGGAGTAATCCATGGTCTGTATGGCTTATTTTTACCTCTGATATTTTTTAAGGGAGCGTGCAGGTTTATAACCATGATTGGTTGAAAAAATCAACTTTGCTATTTATGTCCGCCATATGATACATTATGTGCCAAGGTATTAGTTCGATATCAGATTGAAATCGCTTATTGTTGACACTTTGTAAATTTCTGTATGTAAAGTTATAAGTATTAGATCTGGGTTCTCCAAAATTTATGTCGCAATAAATGAGCATATGGTCCGATATCTCAACATCCCTTATTCCGCAAACCTCGATTGAATCTATATTTGAAAAAAGTAAATCAATTAAGGACATGTTCGTATTTGATATTCTAGTGGGTTCAGTTATATGCTGTTGCAAACCATAGACCTCAGTAATTTCACATAACGGTGCTTTTGTATTTGATTCGAGAAAGTTTATATTAAAATCATCTAGCAATAAAAGAGAATCATAGACAGTATAAAAATCGGTCATAATACTTTCAAGACGAGAATAGAATAAGTTTAAGTCACCCTTAGGAGGACGGTATATATTGCCTATTAAAATTTTTGTGTAGTTTACTTTTATTTCAATCCAAATATGTTCTATGTTCTTCTAAACTTGATCGCACAATCTCCAATGGCAATTACTTTGGATACATTCTACTAGATGGCTCTTGCTTTTTTGTGCCATTTTATGTTCTACATCTCTTTAATTACTGGGAATCCCCGCATGTGTGTGTTTATTTGTCAAATTTGTCTCTTAAATTGTGAATGTGAAACCTGTGGTCGCGTACGCGTAGTCTTTTGGTCTTATTCATAGTTTATATCCGTTAATACATGACTGTTGTTTTTATTTTATAAACAAGTAAGTCTTTTTATTATATTTCATAGGTATATAAAAATATCGAAATGTAAAACAATATTTTTTCAGTTTTCCATTTTTTTTTTAGAATTATGTGGAGATATCAACAAAAATTTCGGGATGTTTGGATGAAAAATTTGGTATTAAAGGACTGGCTAACATATGTTGAATCTACCTCCGAGAAAGTTGCGAAATGCAAATTTTGCATGTGTTCACTGACAAATAAATATTCTGATCTAAAAAATCATGCAAACGCAAGGAAGCATAAATCCAATGCAGAAATACATCTTGGAAAAAGACAAACCAAACTTACATTCGTTCCTGAAAAACACTTAGATGGGGCCAAATCTGCTGAAGGTAGATTTGCTTTGTACATTGCTTGCCACACTGCTCTTTTGAGTGTTGATCATTTAATCCCAATATGTAAATCGTCTTTTCAAGGTTAGTTATATTCTTTTTGAGGTTAGGGCTTTTTTTTAATAAATTATTTCTTTCGTAGGCCCCAAAGCCGAATATCTGCAAATGCATCGAACAAAATGTTCTGAAATAATAAAAAATGTCATTGCCCCATATTTTGTACCGGAACTGTCAGACGATGTTGGGGATCACCCATACAGCATTTTAATAGATGAATCAAATAACATCTCTGTAACAAAATATTTAGGCTGTTCAATAATATATTTTAGTGTAAAAAATTCTAAAATAGTTTCGACTGGTCTAGGTTTAGCCGAACATGATTCTGGTAACACGGAAGCTATTGTTCAGTGTCTCTCAAAAATATGAAAATAAACTCAGACAATTGCAGTAAAAGGATCTATATAAAACTATAAATGACGGACAAAACCTGCTTAAAATTGTACAAGCATGTGCAACTAGGTGGTTATCGATTGAACCGGCTGTTAGTAGAATTCATGCACAATGGTTAGAGTTGAAGACTCATTTTCAAATTATTAAATTGAACGACGAAAAATGTTGTACAGCTGAATTATTACACCAGATGTATTGCGATGACTTCAATTATGCATACATCTGTTTCTTAAAACCTATTTTAATCGATAAAGTAAATAAGGCTTTTGATTCTAATAATGCTGATCCTACAAAATTACTGGATGATTTATCGAATCTACTGCGAATATTAGTTGACAAAGTTGTGACGCCCAATTCAAAATTTGACGTTTTTAAACACAAGCTTGAGGATTATGTTGACAATAAATGCTACTTGAGATATTAATTTGAAAATCAGCTAAAAATAATGTTAGGAAAGGGGTTTAAAGATGAAGAGGTGCAGCGTAATCGCTTTATAACATTTTTAATAACACTAATAAAAGAAATTAGAAACTGTATACCTGACAACATCCAAAAATATATTCATGTTTGCTGTCGAAAATTGTCTCAGACCTAATAAATCTGATATTACAGACTTGCTCAAATGTTTAAATAAAAAAGAAGAAGATATTGCCATAATAGAGAACCAATGGAGAAAAATACATTTAATTAAATGGGAAATCATTGATTATACCCAGCATTTTTGGTTAAAAGTTTTAAACTACAAAGATTCAGAAAATACTACAATTTTCAAAGAACTTGCTCATGTGGTAAAAACTAAACTAAAAAATGGATTGCACAAAAACAGTATGTGCTGCAACGATTTTACTCTACCTAATGAGGTAATTAAAAAAATTAAAACCCATGATTCGTATTCACCACAACTGCATAATAAAGAAGACGACGAGTACGATGCCGATATTTTTCAATAATTTTAATGTTTGTCTTGTTATTTAATATAACGTAAATAAACTTTGTTTTCTCTCTTTTTTTTAATAAAATACAAAACATATTTGTGGAATATTTTATGCAAAAAAAAATTTACATCTTAGACTATTACGATGTTTAGCGGTTTTTTAGCGGGTCTAAAATACGTATTTGGCGAGTTTCTAATGCGTACTGTTGGCAACACTGGTTGGAAGACATAACCTCGCTTTAGTGTTTGTCTAATTACGTAGTTGTAAGTGCGAGTTTTATATATTTTACATGTTTTTGTTGTTTTAAGGTAGGCTTTTTAATACTTAATTTATTAAATACATTACTATCAGGTTCTTAATGCATTTTAGATCTGATGATGCCTGTTAACTGTATTAAACCACTTGCTGAGACCGAGACATTCTTTTTCTTTTTTGCAATTATTAAACCAGGTCTCTTAAAGATATTATGGATCAATTACTTCTTCTTCAGAAAACCGCGCAATATGTCAAATTTATTTTCTTATTAAAACCGTATAGTTGCTGAAATAAATAATATATTTTGTACCGTACTCAAAATAAAACCATTTATAAAGTCTTTTGAAATGTGCAGCCTACAATATCGTTATATTCATTTCGGATCACCTAACATAATTAATGTAACCGAATTTACGTTGAACATCTGGATCTAACGCTACACTAGGTAAATTAAAACACCTCGGGGGTTTCCCTTATAAACCGCGTATACATAATTAATCTTGTAACATTTAAAGCCGTTTCCTCAATTATGCTATCCACAAAAAACACGAGTTGTTTTTGCTAGTTTGTTGTCTTTATTGCAAAAGCTTTATTTAAATACTATAACTGAACGAGAATAACTAAAAATAAAGGGATAATTTATTCATGTTTCAATGCTTTCAATAATAAAAATATACAGGTTGACATTGGGACATAATATCTGAAGACTATACCGGGTTACCACGAAATTACTAACAAGGCTGTACTTTTTTTAAGATAGGTACTATTAACATAAAATTTTACAGTGATATATGGTTACTTATGAGGAAGATTTTCGCTGTATAAACAATCGACTGTCGTTTCCGGTTTAACCGGAAATGCATCAACTTTAATACTTTAAATGGAACACACTGTATATTGATTTATTTTTGAATTCGACACTAAATTCTAAACATAAAACACGTATTATACCCTAAGTCAATTCTTGATAATTTTCGATAAACTGGCGAATGAAACTTGTAAAATTTCAGTGAATAATTCCGTTTTTTGGAAAAACAAAAGAAGATAGTTCCAATTTAATACTGTAAATAGTGTTTGTTATGCAACTCAGTGCATCTAATGTGACAATTAGGATACTTCCGGTTTACACAGAAACGTAGTGAAAAGTTACTTTCAAACGATATTTTCTCGTTTTATTTTAATGGGACGACCTATAAACCTACTCAACATCTAAATCTTCAAACAATTTTAAACACTTTTGTGTATAATACCCTATACCTATATCAAGTACTAAATTTCTGAACCAAGGTGGCTGTGAAATAAAGAAACACCACAGCTGCCATTCTTTTATTCACCTTCTAATTTTTAAAGTAGGTACTTTTGTTTAATGTACGAATAAAAAAACAAGCTATTAGAATTTCCAAACGTATTGCTCAAAACTATTTTTGCAAATGCTATATTTAACGTTTTGCGGTCATCAAATATAGGTACTAAGGAAGGGCTGGGTTTTTGAATTTCACATGATACTAAATTGAGTTCTTAACATATAAAAGGAATAAAATGCCTTTGATACGTTATCGGTAAGGCTAAGCATATTTTCTACTTGGCAGCAATGTAAATTGTGTAAAAACGAAAAATTTGTTAACCTTATAAATATAAATAAACTTACCTACAAAAAGTTATTTCAAAATGACTGTTTTTTTATGTTTTCACACGCGCTGTATAACTAATCATTGTTTATTATTTACTATAAGAAATGTTCCCAGTCGACTTAAATAGGTTTTATTAATGACACTACTGAGTAGCTTCAACTGTCATTACGCTACAAAACACTAATTTAAATAATATTCAAACATAAAAAATCCTCTTAACTCAAGGAAAAACACGAAATAGAACTAAAGCTACATGAGTAGAAAAACCAAGAAAAAAGGTCATCCATAGACAAGGTCTTCAAAACGTTGTCCACTAACTTCATGGCACATACGAATTCTGTTATGAAACTCTTATAAAATGTTTTCTATCTGCCTTGGATTATTTCTTCTATCGCCTTTATAATTCGATTAATAAGGTCCGCACGATTTTCTAATGGTGTTTTGTAGACTTTTTTTTTAATGTAGCCCCAATATGAGAAATCTAACGGGGTGAGGTCAGGCAATCTCGCCGGCCATCTAGCCCATTTGTACCTATCTAATTATCGCGGAATTTTTCTCTCAGGTCACTACTTTGGAATTGTGTGCATGTGCTACATCTTGCTGAAAATATACTTGATTGTAATAAACAATGGTTGCTTATCCATAAACTCCTCTATTATATTTTGGAGGAATTGCAACTAATGTTCTGCATCCAGGGGCTCATCAAAAAGTATAGGACCTATTTTTCGAGTTCCTAGTACTCCAAACGACACGTTAACACCAAATCTTTCTTGGAGTGCCCCTTCCCTTACCATGTGCGGATTTTCGGTGGCCCAGTACCTTGTCTTATTGCGGTAAACATTCCCATATTGGTAAATCGCGATTCATCTGAAAAAAGAATTACTGTCCGGAATTGGGCTGTCTTTGTTGCATATCAAAATATCAGTTGCAAAATTCAAGTCTTCATGTCATGCTTACGTCAAATTTTTCGTGGCCAATTCCAATTTCACTGCTTATTTGTCGTATTGATATAGTAGGATCGATTGCTGTACAAGCCAGTGTATTAATTTCAGCCTCTTCACTAACGTTTGAAAGTGATTTTTCATTACGCTTCGGGGTAAACCGGAAGTATCCTAATTTTCACATTAGATGCAATGAGTTGCGTAACAAACATTATTTACAGTATTAAATTGGAATTATCTTCATTTGTTTTTCCAAAAAACGAAATTATTCATTGAAACTTTTAAAATTTAATTCGCCATTTTCTCAAAAACTATTGACATAGGGTATGATACATGTTTTATGTTTACAATTTTTTTGTTCAATTTAGTGTAGATTTCAAAAATAAATCAATATACAGGGTGTTCCATTTAAAATATTAAAGTTGATAGCATTTCCGGTTAAACCGGAAACAGCAGTCGATTGTTTATAAAGCGAAAAATCTTCCTCATAAGTAATCATATATCACTGTAAAATTTCATGTTAATAGTACTTATCTTAAAAAGGTTACCGCCTTGTTAGTAATTTCATGGTTACCGGGTATAATAAAAAGTTACCCAAAAATGAACCTATATGGTACTTAAAAATAACTTTTTTGCGAGTTTTCTAAATATTTTTGGTCGTATTATATTAGGATATGTTTCAATTTTTCAAGCTTTAAATAGATAAACACAAAATAAACTATAATAATATTCCTATAATAACTAAACCAACACAATAAAACTAAAATTCCAAATCTATTTAGATGGCAATTAATGCGGAAGCGCAGTAATCAGTGGACTGTATTTTAGGAGCAGAAAATAGTTTGGACTAAAACTGAAAATCACCCTTCTCTTAAGCCAAGGGTCTTCAACCTTTTTTAGTGCAAGGAACAAAAATCGATTTCACATCTTCCGAAGGGCCACAATGGTCCACGTCACTTTACCACCATATTAATAAAAGAAAAAACATATAATTTCAAAGTGTAATAATCTTTATTGGTTAAAAAGTTTTTGTGTGTCGATATTTGGTTTTATTTTTGTAGTTGCAACCCGCAAACTTCCTTCCAGATGTGCGTCGGTAATTCTCGACCTTGTTTTACACTTCACATTCTTCATGCGAGAAAACAGCTGCTCTCACACATATGTGCTCCCAAACAGAGACATGATTTTCTGGGCATGTTTTCGGATTTCAGGAAACGAGTTTTGATGGACATATTTTAAATAAAAAATCAAGAAGACCCATGTTGAACTTGTCTTTCAGTTCCGAATTACACTGCAAATCCATAAGCTCTATCTGACAGTTTTCTGGCATGTCTTCAACGGATACACTGAATGGTCGGACAAAGAGATTGATGTAATTTTCATTATCTCTGAAGTCAGAAAACCTTGATTAAAACTCTTTTTGGAGTAAATCTAGGGCTGCGATATATTTATCCACATCTGTACATTAGCAACTCTTCAATTTAGGAAAGTGCTTAAACTCTTTTTTTGAACAACTCATTTTTCCATAAATCCAGTTTAAACTCAAATGCCTTCATACAGTGTCAAGTAGGTTTTGGATGAGATTTTCTTTTCCTTGTAGTTTGGTGTTAAAGTCATTGAGGAACTGGTTTCCCTTTAATTTCCATGAAGGAGAAAATTTCCTTCTTGAGTTCAAAATCGCGTTTTATCATTTTTCCTCTGCTTAGCCAACGAATATCAGAAACATATGTCACATCACTATAGTCGGCATTAATTTCGGAATTCTCTGTGGTCGAGGCTGCGTGATTTGATGAAGTTCACAGTTTTTACGACCACTTTCATCACCTCATCAATATTTGTGGATTTTTATGTGCAAATTCCACGTTTTGCACAAACAAATTTTGTTGATGAACGATACATTGGTAATGCATCAAAGCAAGATCTTTCTACTGTTTCTTCATCAAACCCACAAGCCCTTCATTTTTTCCTACCCTGGATGGCGCACCGCCTGTTACACTGCAGAAAGGTTTGTCAGTACTGTCACCAAACATTTATAAATATCACATCCTTTTGTAGTTCCTTTAATCGGAAAAAGGGCAGCCATCTTTTCACTGATTTCAAAATATTATCAATGCCCCGAATAAATATAGCTAATTGAGCGGTATCGGTTAAATCTTTGCTTTCGTCGAGCGCAACAGAATAGTATACGAACTTCGATGCACGCTCTTTTAGTGAATTTTCAATGTCTGCCGCTAACTCTTCGATTCTTCTGGCGACAGTAACACCGAACAAACTAACTTTAGAAAAAAGTTGCTTTTGAGACGGGCACAATAATTCAGCGTTGGCTGCAGTAAAAGATTTTGATTTCAAAGCTATTTTTTCGGATATAATGTAGCTAACCTTCACGCTTTCTTCGTTTTCAATGTTCTGCTTTTGAAAACCATCTTGCTGTTGTTGATGCTGACTTTTTGAGTTCTCACTTTACCTTGTCGTAATTGTCCTTTGAATGTCTCAAACTTTGTGGCAGCTTTGTAGCGTAATGTCTTTTTAACTTGTATTCTTTTAAGGCTGAAAAGCATTCTTGACACACCAAACAGACGGGTTTTTTATTAACACTAACGAACAAGTGCAATTCGGTCCCCTTTCCTTGAAATATGCGCTTTTCTTCACTAATTTTTTCGTTTTTTACCCGAAGTAGAAGCCATTTTTAATGTCAAGGTAGAAGAAACGAGTTTACTTCTCCGTCTACGACAAAACTAAACTGGCGCGACTGCACGCTACAATACAGTATCCGCCTTACACGCGTCAAATTACACTATACTCAACTCACTATAATTACTTATCGCACAGGTAGCAACTTCACTGCTAGTTAGCACACTTTCGCATGTATCGCATCGTTCGATCTTGGAATTAGAACTGACCGTTTCCGTGTGATGCCGGCTTTATATAGGCCGAGCGCGTCAACTTTGAATCTCTCGAAATTTCGAGCAGCTACGAGACTGGACTAGTAGTGATAATTTTTAGAATCATTAGGAAGATTCAATAGAAATGCAATGCCATCTAATGTCCTTATGGGTAATCGTGATTGCGAGTTCACAGAGTGGATCTCTTCTAACTAGGTGGCGCTAGCGTCCTCGGAGTGACATTCGCGGGCGCAGCGCCATGCAATATTTTCTTTAGCCTCTGGGAGTCGCAAGAAATTACGAGGTGGGCCGCGGGTTGAAAATAGCAGACTGAAAAATAAATTGAACATTAAATAATTACTTGAGAATAGTGAAAAATTGCATCGTGTATAACAGCGAAAGTTTTCTAAAAACCATTCTCTGTCAAAATGTAATTTTAATTACTTGTAATACTTAAGTTAACCTCTCTTGCAGAGCTTTTGTTTACAGGGAAACATAATTACAGCTCAGTTGCTAGGTTAAGTCTGACTCTTGGGATAACGATAATAGTTAAACAAAACTGTGAATAATAATGAGTCAGGGAGGCATTATAAACTAAACAAACACAAGATACAACCACTCATGTTTATTATTTAAGGACCTTAATATCGTTAGAGGTCCTAAACAACAAGATAAGGGTGTTATGCTCTGGTCCCATGCTAATTTCACCTATATCATAAACAAAGGGATGTTTAATATATGTCAGAAAATGTGAAAAGTTTCTTGTATTATCATACCTAACAGTCCTTGATAAGATTAGCAAACGAAGACATTTATTTGTTAATTACGTTAAAAACATAAGTAATACAACATAATTATAACACAGGGGTTTGCCTTTTGCTTACTATTATTTATTATAATAATTAAAATTAATTATTTAATGTTAAAATTAGTCCTTAACTGGTTAAATATAAATAAGTTAAAACTGAATGTAGAAAAAACTAAATGTATGACTATTAACGCGACAGACAAAACTAACATATTTATTGATGGTAAGAACTTGGATTTTATTTAAAAAACCGTTAGTTATTCGGAAAATGCTTAAACATAATACGCTTTATAATTTATTTTTTTACATATTTTAAGATTTTTTAAAAACCGAGACAGGGTGTCCAAGAGGCTGAAACCAACCCTTTAATATTATATTTTTTATTTAAAAAACAATTAGTTATTCGGAAAGACACTTGAACAGGTGCTTTTTATTTTATTTTATTACATATTTTAAGATTTTTTATAAATTCATACAGGGTTTTTGAAAAAATCGGGTCATTGATTAATTTTTACGACCTTTCTCAAACAGTTTGCCGTAGAAAGCTGAGCTTGTGCGAACAGCTTGATTTTAGAGTGCAGAGGTTCAATAAGAAGGGATTCTTCGAAACTCAGTTTCCAAGGTTGTGAAATTATCCCTTAAATATTTATAGTGGACTCGAAAGTTGTCAAAATAAAACCGCTTCTTGGTTTGAAGAACGAGCTTTATTAACTCCGAAAAATAGCACAGCAGATGAAATAAATCCAGCTTCATTGCAAAAATGACTGCTCTACAATTAGCATTCTACTCAATAGATGTAGTTATAGACCAAGAAAATGCGGTTAATTATCCTGTCGAGTAACTACACTCTCAAGGGTTAACTTTAAAAGTGGGGCCACCAGTGATGCTTATTCGAAATTTAAAACCACCAAATTGTGTAATGGAACTCGGCTACAGGTTAAAACATTACAAAACAATGTAATAGAGTGTACTATTATTTCTGGTCCTAGTCTGGGAGAAACAGTTTTTATACCACGTATCCCTTTAATTCTGTCAGACTATCCTTTTCAGTTTAAACGTGTACAGTTTCCTTTAAAGCTTTGTTTCGCCATGACAATTAACAAAACTCAATAGCAATTTTTAAGTAGAGCTGGAGTAGACTTGCGCGACGATTGTTTTTCCCATGGTCAACCCTATGTCGCATGCTCTAGAGCAAGTTCGCATAGTAGCCTGGTTATTTTACAGCCAGAGAATGCAACAACAAACGTGGTTTATAAAGAGGTACTCAAATAAGGCGATTTAAGTACCTCTTTACATCCCTTTCAATATAGTCATATACGTGAACGAAGTCGCGATTACTGCTAGTTTAAAATAAATTGAATAAGTAGTTGGTGCACTGATTTGTTTAAGACCGCCATTTTGTTCCGTCATGTTGAATTTGTACCATTTGATCCCTATAAATATCGCATTTGATTTTTCTGCAAAATTTAAAGTCAATTGAATTCGTACTTATTTTTTCAGGCCGATTCTTTAAATATTTTAGTAGACAGCCATTTTGTTTTGCTACCTTGGATTCATATCAAAATGCTAAAAATTCATTCCTATGTAACACTTGATATTTTGATAAATAGATTTAATTACATATTTATTTTGATTTATTGTTAGGATTTAGATATTGTTAACGACTTTAAATAAAAGGCAGCATTGTTTTGTATGGCCTACTGCAAAATTTGGGATGATAATTATAAAAATTAGGATTTTTGTTGTTGTTTATTAAAATAGACCCATACTATTATATATTTTTGAGAAGCTTTTAAAAGGACAAATCAATTTCTGGACAAATATACAGGGTGTCCCATTTAAAAAAACACAACTTTGGGTCATATCTAAAAAATAACAACTCAAATGAAAAATGTAAGTACGCCACTGGATCCAGCGTAAAAAACTGCATAAGCAGCAATTTTTCCCTTTGCGTTAAGTTTAAGGATAACCGAGATACGAGGAGGGTCCCAAAATGCAAAATTTTCTATTTCGCCCTGTATCTCATAAACGAAGAAGGCTAGGAAAATTTTGTTTTCGGCTTCATGAGTTTCACAAAAAATTAGCTCAGGGTGGTTAAAACCGCAAGGTTCTATCTTTAAAAATAAGCGAGATACCCTGCTTTTGCAACCAAATCCGGACACCCTGTACACTACACCCACGTGTTTTTCAGGCTAGGGAGGTTGTTTACTTTTATTTTCGCGGATTTCGCTGCAACCGGTGAGTTCCTTTGCAGTTTTCTTGACTGTTTTGTTTGTTGTTATTTATTTATGGTGTTGTTGTGTGTATGTTGTTAGTTGACTATAATAATTAAGCTTTATAATGAATCCGATCACGGATGTGGTTTGCATTTTTATATATTACAAAAATTGTTTTACTGGCCTTGTTTATTATTTTCCAATAAGTATTCAGTGTAGAATAAGGAAGGATTTGCAGGTATGTTAAATATATGAAGGTCTTTACATAAACATAAATACTACATTTAAAATGCGAATTAATGCTAAAAACGTTTGTAAAAAATCAAAGCAATATGGCTTACGTTTTAAAAGAAAATGCTAAATTGTATAAAATACATATTAACGAAAACATCCAATTAAATAGACTATTTATGTGCTTGGCAATTGACGCAGTTTTGTACCTTGCAAAACAAGAGATTCGCAACCATTTAAATAAATAATTAATAAAATAAACAGGGGGAATTTTAAACAGCTCTTAGGTTTATTAATATCGAGAAGTTCCCAAGAACTAAAAGATCATCACGAAAAAATTAAAAATGTTTTTACTGGTGACTCGAAAACTACTCAAAACGAAATAATTGAATGCATTTCTGATTATTTATATGATCATGTAAAAAATGAAATAATGAACACACAGTTTTTTTTCTGTGCAAGTGGATGACACCACTGATAGTACGCAAACCTACCGGTGCTCCATAATTTTAAGATACGTTAATTCAGAAGGTTCAGTAGTCGAGAGATACTTAGGATTTTATAATGTCAGCTCCGATAGATCGTCGGAGAATTTATATTCTCTATTGGATCAAATTTTGGACCAATTTGACTATAAAGATAAATTAATAGGGCAATGTTACGATGGCGCAAGTGTGATGTCTGGGCATCTAAATGGCCTTCAAAAAAAAAATAAAAGAAAAAGACCCGTCGGCTATATTTGTCCATTGTCTTGCGCATCGTCTTAACCTTGCGATGAAGCAAAGTCTAAAAAATATTTATAAATTTTTTTTGCAAGTCTTAGTGGTATTCCTTCATTTTTTCATCACGAAGCCAAACAAACGTATGCTCTTACATCTGCATCTGAGGCGTATACCAACAATTACAAAAACTCGTTGGTCTTCAAATTCGAGGTTAGTAAATATTTGTTCAAGACTGGAATAAATTTAAAGACGTTTTTGAATTTATTACAAACTGTGACAAATCTGATGAAAAATCAATCCGGCTTGCGAAAGGATTTTTAGGTGAGATGAACGATTTTGAATTCACGTTTCTGGCATTAGTGTTTAATGACAATCACGGACATACTTTTTGACGTTCTTCAAAAAAATCGCTTGACATTCATTTTTGCATATCCAATATAAAACGCTGTCGTGAGGTGCTTTGAAAAAAAAGAAATGAACATTTTTTTAATATCATGCTTGATAAAGCAAATTCTATTACAGAAATAAATCATTACAAACGTGAGCTTGCTAAGCTTTCACCTGAAAAAATTAGGGCTAAGTATAGACCCCTTTTTTATGAAATATTGGACCATAGAAAATGGCCGACGATGTGTAAACAACGTAAAATCGTGCCTAAAGTTGAGCGGGACTGCTGAGTTTCTAGTGGTTCAAATGTTCTGAATTTTAGTGTTTCTGAAACTTTATACTTATAGCTGAAAATATCACAAATTACTTTTGGACATACTGAATTTTATAGTGCTTATTTTATGCAAAAGTAAATCGAAAATATATCGCCATTGTCAAATTTGTTTACATTATAAATAACAAATTCCATCCTTCGTCCTGTGTGTATAGTAGTGGAACTGGATTTTGACAGGTTTTTTTTTAAATTGGTGATCGGAGAATTTTTGAAAGTTCGTCTTTTTATTTGAGGATATTACTTTATTACAAGTGCCTGTTGAACACTTAGCACTTTTTATTGTTCTTTTCCCAACATGGGAGGTACAAAGCCAAAAACTTACAAGTGTGGTGAATGCTCTGCAAATATTACAAAAACGCAAACGTCAGTACAGTGTGATAAGTGCAAGGGTTGGATGCACAGATCTTGTGCAGGTCTTACAGATGTTGAGCTGGAAGTCTTGCGTACATTAAACAATAAATATCTTTGTAAAGAGTGTAAAACCCATACTGAAAAACAGATAAGAAGATCAATGGATTTCTCTGAAAAAGCCCAACATAAGGTTGACAATCAAGGAACCAGTGTAATAGACTCTATAAAGGAATTAAGGGATGAGATCCGAGACCTCAGGCAAGACCTAAAATTTTATGCCGAACAATATGAAATACAAAAAGAACAAAATAAAACTTTTAATAGAGAAATAATTGAATTAAAGAAAGAAAACGAATATATAAAGAAGGAATTAAGGAAGCTTAAAATACAAAGTGATGTGAAAGAAAATGAAAATAGATTAAAGAACATTGTTATGATGGGTGTAAAAAGCACAGCTGAGGAAATAAGAAATAATCCAGAAGAAATAAAATTAAAAGCAAAGAAGGTACTCAAATATATTAACCCAGAAATACAACTACAGGACACGCAAATAAAATTGAACACATCTGTGAAAGAGAACACTGCTATCACCATAATGTTCAAAACAGTTGAACAAAAACACGAATTGATACAAAAAAGGAAACAGTTGGGTGAAATAGTTGGAAATAAATGCGGTCTGAGTGACACAGACCCTATTTTTTTAAATGAAGATTTGTCAAGGGACTCGAGGGAACTGTTCATGCATGCCAGATCACTTCGCAATGATGGATTTAAATACATCTGGGTGAGGGACGGATGTATTTTCGTAAGAAGAAAAGAAAATGAACCAGTCCACAGGATTTACAACCGGGACGACATTGAGAAACTTAGGCTAAACCTAGGAGAAAGCCAAAAACTATCCGAAAACTAGACTATGATTTCAGTGCGTATCAGGTTGTGATATCAATTTATCGGAAAAACATAAATAAAATTCAACGATCCGACATCTTTCTTATTAGATAAGGACTGTGACACAGTATTGAGTGAGAGCATGGATAATTCTGAACATTTTATAAGAACTTCTAACGGTTTTAGCTTAATACACCTGAATATTCGAAGCATAACAAAAAATTTTGATAATTTAGTCGCATACTTGGAATCATTAAATACAAATTTTGATGTAATTGTTTTGTCTGAAACCAACAAAATAGAAAATTTAGAACAATTCAAAATAAAAACATATGAAGTATCTTATAATGAAAGTTATATAAATAAGTGTGATGGTACTCTAATTTATGTAAAAAATAGTTTAATTGAAAATAGTATGAAAATAGGTATAAGAAATTCAAAATTTTTAAGAGTAACCTTAACAAAAAACAAAGAATCTATTGGTATTATTGCAAACTATAGATCCCCATCGCTTAAACCAGAAGATTATATTCAAGATTTAAACGAACTCTTTCTGAAAAACTATAAAAAATGCAGCATAGAAATTTTTACAGGGGACACCAACATTAATATATTAAACACAGATACACGAGTAACAAACAACTATATAGGTATATTAGGGGAGTTTGGATACAAAAGTGTTATAAATAAGGAAACTAGAGTGGCAGGTGAATCAAAGTCATGCCTAGATCACGTGTTCGTAAAGATTGATAAAAATAGCAAGATAGAAAATATCCTGGGAATGGTACTGATTTCGGGTCTAACAGATCACTACGCAGTGGTAATTAATATGAAAATGCAAGATGTTATTCAATCACACAAAAACATATAGATTTTATGATAAAGTAGATTACCAAAAAATTAAAAACATACTATCAGACTACAAATGGGATTTACTATATGAATGCAATGACCCTAATCAAATAGCTGGTAAACTTGTAAATACTATCAAAAAAATTACTAAAAGCTGTACGAATAAAATAAAAATAAAATCAAAAAATCAACGTATCAAACCATGGATCACATCAGGTATATTAACTTCAATAAGGATTAGAGACAAGTTAAAAAGGAAATCTGCAAGAAGTCCTGGTAACCTGCAAACTCTAAATGAGTTTAGGGATTACCGAAATAGGTTAACAAAACTAATAAATAAGGTGAAAAGTATGTACTATCAAGGAATAATTAATAACAATCTAAAAAACCCTAAAAAAATGTGGAATTCCATAAAACATGCCATAGGCGAAAATAATACTAAACATGAGATAAAAGTAATTAAAGATGATAATGGAAAAGATATTTTAGATAATGTAGGCATAGCAGAAGAATTAAATAAATACTTTTGTAAAGTAGGCCAGAAACTTGCAAACAAAATTGAGAAGCCCCTAAATCCCGTTGACGACGGGCCAGTATGCACACACTCCATATTTATGGCTCCAATTTCTGAAACCGAATTATTAAAAGAAATAATGTCATTAAAAGATGGAGTAGCTAGTGGCGAAGATGGTATTTCTGCGGAATTTGTTAAGGAGAACTCACTTTTTTTGGTAAAACCTCTAAGACACCTGGTAAACAGTGTTTTCGAGACAAGCGTCTTTCCGGATATCTTAAAAAATGCCATTGTAATACCAATATTTAAATCAGGCGATAAGACAGAAAAAACTAACTACAGACCTATTGCAATTATAAGTACCTTGAGCAAAATAGTTGAGAAATGTATAAAATTGAGACTTTGGGATTATCTGGAAAAAAATGGATTAATGTCCAATCATCAATTTGGGTTTAGAGATGGCTGCAGTACCGAGAATGCTGTTGCCGAGGTGACGGAATTTATCACAAGAAGTTTTAATGAAGGACATAAACCAATGGCATTTTTCCTAGACCTATCAAAGGCATTCGATACTGTGGAGCACCAGATTCTTTTAGAAAGATTAGAGAACATTGGAGTACGTGGTAAAATTAATGACCTGTTTAGATCATACCTCGATAAACGAATGCAGAAAGTAAAAATAAAAAATTATGAAAGCGACCCAAAAAGAATTAATTTTGGTGTACCACAGGGCACGGTACTTGGACCGATTCTCTTCTTAATATATGTGAATAACCTTACAGATATTTGTGATAATAGGGTTGTATGTTATGCGGATGATACAGTAATATTAATAAAGGACAATAGTTGGAATAACGTATTAAAAAAAGCTGAACAGACTATGCAGAAAATCAAGTGCTGGTTGGATAAGTCTATTAACACTTAACATAGATAAATCAAAATTCTTAATTTTCACTATGACAAATCGGAACCTACCAGAAAATGTATCAATAACAATTCATGATTGGGGTTGTAAATATTTTGAAAACTGTAAATGTAAAAATAAAATTGAACAAACAGAAAAAATTAAATATCTTGGAGTCTACTTTGATCAGTATATGAGATGGCATGAGCATGTAAACCTAGCTATGGAGAAATTAAGAAAGAACATATACAAATTTTACTTCCTGAGACAGATAGTACCGTATCATGTGCTACGGATGTTATACCAGGCACTTGCGGAATCGGTTTTGTGCTACGGGATCTCCGCATGGGGGGCAGCTTCTAACAACATTCTGACTTCTTTATTTATACTACGAAAGTACTTTTTAAAAATAATAATGTTTAAAAAACGGATGTATCCAACAAATATATTGTTCAGAAATATAAAACTTATGAATATCAGACAACTATATATAAAGACATGTTTTAAGTTATATTTCAAGAATCAGTCACGGGAAGATTGCGTGTCACATGGTCTGGGTAGAAGGGCATACTGGAATAAAAACTTGACTACGCCAAATACCCGTTTCTCATCTGTGCAAAGGCATTTCACATATATAATACCTAAAATTACAAATAAAATTCCCTTTAGGGTTACTGCACTAAATTTTCAAAGAAATAAAAAGAAAATATTTAAATGGATAGCTGAAAATTTTGATAAGATTTGTGATATAATTCCTTGGTTTCAGACAAACTTACTTTAATTTACTTTAACACTAGAGTTAAGTTTTCACTTGTAATTCTCGGAATTTTACTTTACTTTGGGAAAATAGCTGAAAATTAGTAAAACAATATTGATTTATTGGTAACCAGTGTACCCACAAATTCATGTGAATTCATCGTACACTTAAAACCTGTACTCTAAACATTAAATTCTTATATATAATACCTTACAAATTGTAAAATTTTGAGTACATTAAATAAATAAAATAAATAAATAAAAAAATATTTTAATGGAAATGACACTAAGCTTGCAAACTTCCGACTGGCCCGTTTGAAAATTTGTTATAGTTATATGGGGAAATATTTTCAAAAAGTCAACGACTTAAAAATGAACTTGGTCTTATTTTTGCCAATGAGAGTAATTGGAATATATTGCTGCAAGAGCAAGTGAAAAAAATTAATGAAAATCAAGATATTTTTACCGAAGCATATAAACTGTTTTCCCTTATTTGGCAATACCGTCGAGAAGTGTTTCAGTGGAAAGAAGTTTTTCTTGCCTCAAACGCGCGTGTAAAAACTTAAAAAATACCATATCTCAAGAAAGACTTTTTAGGCAATATTTCAATTCAAAAGGAATTTCTGGTGGAGATTAGGGCAACTCATCTGCTATGGAGGATAGGAGAATTGATTTAGTATACAAAATTTAGGTAAGTCGGAAAAAATATTCTACCCCCTTCACATAAAAAATTCTGGAAAAAAAGTTGTTGCGGTATTTTCTTGCTTCTTTTGCACTTCACTTACTTTTTCACTCGCGAGCCGCCACTGCAGCCTTGAGTAAACAAGAAAAAAATGAGAAGCAACTGAAAGTGGAAAAGTTTGTTTCCTTTGAAGATTATGAAGAAAGGGGAAGATAAACAAGAGGAAAACGAGTTATTGCTGAAGAAAAAATCTTTAGGCAAAGATAAAAAAAAACAAAAGTAGTTTCAATCTTAGACAGAAACAAAAACTGACCGAATGAATTCTTTTCCGAAAAACATTTGATAAAGACTGGATTCATTGTCAAGTATGTCTTGAACGGGTCCATGAAAGCTGTGCAGATATCTAATATCTGCAATATACATGCGACTTATGTTCTGTTTAGTTAATACCCTAAAAATTATTATTTTGTTAAATATCCGGTGATTTCCTTTATCAATGTTGTTAGACAATACAAGTAATAAAAGTTTGTTTTTGTTTTAAAAAACTCGTACTAAAGAAGTTATCGCATCCACTATTTTTATTCCTCGAGTTTCTATATTTTAGTTTTAATTCCATTACCGAATCCAGGCACGTGCTCTCAAGACTGAAGTAGTTAGTTTTCACGAGGTAGCATTTAACCATAATTGGAAAAATGTATCTTACAGTGCTATTGATTACTAAATTGGTTTCTACTACTTGCTTGATTTATAGAGATGTAATTTTTTTCTCTTTAGTGAAATATGGATAATAAACGAACTTCTAGAATATTTATCTTAAACTGCTAGATATAATAAGTGGCACAGGCGATTTCTTAAGGGAAAATGGAATTGAAATATTTCCCACTCCAGAAAGATATTAAGTTGCGGTGTTTAGATATTTTTTGTAAGGAACCATGCCCGAATCTTATAGAGAAGTGGCCTCGGTCAATACCTTATAAATTTAGTATTTAATTATTTAATTCCGAAATAAAATAAATACTGCCGTATGATCTTGAATGGTTCTGAACCTATTGGCCACAAACAGTATTTGAAATGAAATGATACGTTAACTACGGACTGCATAAGATCCGCTGAAAGTTGCACGTTTAGCGGGAACGTTTCATTAAATACCAATGGTATAAGGTCCGGAGACCTTGGTGGCCATTCAGTGAGACCCCCGTTGAACTATCCACTGATTTGAAAAAATTTCGTATAAGTTCCTTCGAACATTTATACCAAACTGCGGTGGTATGCCACTTCGTTGAAGCTATATTCTTTCACGGGGAATATCTAGATCATCCTATTTAGGAAACATTACTGCTAATGATGTAGCTATTAAATGGAGAGGAAATCTAAGTAACGCTCAGTAGTAAGACTTTTTTAAATAAATATGGTTAAGTCCTAACACTGGAACCGGTGGTGGAAGATAGATCAAAATACAAGAGCTCTAACCACACTACACCACAACTTGTTACGTTCTGGACGCGCATTTCGTTAACCAAGTTAGCATCGTCAACAGATAAACTAAAATAACTTATCTTTACCGAGACTATTTATAGGTAAATGTGGTCACACTTCGTTGCACCCAACTGCACCGTTGTAAAGGAAGCAATAGAGGGGACTATAGGGAATATGCCCTTTGTCTTTATTTGGTGCTTTCTTACCACATTTAACTATTTCTATACTCTCAAATCCATCCAATAATCTATTATTAGATACATTTTTAATTAACTTAAGATTATTTATTCCTATTTGGTGATTGTTTTCCAAAGCGTGTTGAGTAAGGCTTGACTTTTCTGTTCTTCCATATCTTAAATGTACTCTTTAAATCGAATGTTTATGGAGCGTTTAGTCTGCCCAACATATTTTAGATCGCAGTCATTACAGCTAATTTCATAAATGCCACTCCTCTTTTTCAAGTCGACTTTGTCTTTAGGGTTTCCAAGGAGAATTTTCAAACTGTTCTCCGTTTTGTAGGCTGCTCTAACACCTACGTTTTTAAATACTTTTTCTAGACCTTTCATATATCTGGGATCATATGGGATTACTATGAACTTATTGGGAGCCTCAGGTGCTTGAAGAGTAGTGGCATCTTTTAACATTTTCTTATGCTTATGTCTATTTACTAATTTATGTACAAAATTATCATTATATCCATTACTTTTAGCTATATTTTTAATCCGATTCATTTCATTGTAAAAACGTTCTTTACTTAATGGAAAATTGACTAACCTGTGAGTTAAGAAAAGAAATGCTGCCATTTTGTGTTGACGGCAATGAAATGAGTCGAATGTTATATACCTATCACTATCAGTATTAGTAAATTTCCTATAAATATCAAATTCTAATTTATCGTTATTTCTAATAACTAACGTGTCGAGAAAAGGTAATCGCTTATTGTTCTCCTTTTCGTACGTAAAATTAATGGAAGGATATTTATTGTTTAATGTTTCTAAGAAAGTGTCCAAATTTTCTGTTTTAGTATCAAAAATAGAACTCTTGTATTTTGATCTATCTTCTACTACAGGTTCCAGTGTTAGGACTTAACAGGCACAATCAGCGGAACAAAACCTTTATTGTAAGTACTAAGATTATGTTAATAGCAGCAGATATTTGGTTTTTAAAATCATGCAAGTCTTTTTCAGTTTTCCCTAACTTCATTTCAGTCAACATTTCTAAACAATCACTCGTTAGTGGGAAGATTGAATCTTTCGCCAAACAAAAGTGGCTAGAATTAGAAATTAAGAATCTGTATAGCAAACGAAGTATGCTTGAAATTGAAGCATACGGATTATTTTAAAAAAACTCACTTATAAGCTTAGTAAGTTAACAAATAAAAACAAATTTCTTAGGAAGTCGAGAATATTGTAGAAAACCTTTCTTTTCAGTCCTTTGATAATAGAGAAATCGCCCTTTTGAATAAAGGTTTGAATTTTGCAGAGCCTCCAGTAGAAAATAGTGTACCAACTATTATAGCGAATATCGAAAGTTCCATTCAATATGTGCCAACTAAGGGATTCAGTAGAGAGGCTTGCAGAAATCAAATCTCAAAAAACGTTGTTAACAACAAGTCAAAATATGTTTCTCGTAAAAATACTGAAGTTATCCAGGGACTGAAGAAAAAAGAATGTTTTCATTTAAAAGCTGACAAAGGAAATAGGGTTGTTATACTAGACAAAGCAGATTATTTTGAAAGAGTAGATAATTTGATTCAAACTGGTCCTTACGATTATCTCCGTTCCTTGCAACTTTGTTTATGGGTAGATTAGAAACCCAATTCAAAAAAGAACTCAAGTATTTCCCAAGTATGTCGTATAGATACGTAGACGATATATTTACTATTTTTGATACTAAAACAGAAAATTTGGACACTATCTTAGAAACATTACGCAATAACTATCCTTCCATTAATTTTACGTACGAAAAGGAGAACAATGGGCAAGTACCTGTTCTCGACACGTTAGTTATTAGAAATAACGATAAATTAGAATTTGATATTTATAGGAAATTTACTAACACTGATAGTGATAGGTATATAACATCCGACTCATTTCATTGCCGTGAACACAAAATGGCAGCATTTCATTTCTTCAGTCACAAGTTAGTCAAATTTCCAATAAGTAAAGAACGTTTTTATAATGAAATAAAAGTAATGAATATAATGATAATTTTGTACATACATTAGTAAATAGACATAAGCATAAGAAAATGTTAAAAGATGCCATTACTCTTCAAGCAGCTGAGTCTCCCAATAAGCTCATAGTAATGCAATATGATCCCATATATACGAGAGGTCTAGAAAAAGTATTTAAAAACGTAGGTTTTAGAGTAGCCTACAAAACGTAGCACAGTTTGAACAATCTCCTTAGAAACCCGAAAGACAAAGTCAACTTGAAAGAGAGGAGTGGCATGTATGAAATTAGCTGTAATGACTGCGATCTAAAATATGTTGGGCAAACTAAACGCTCTATAAACATTCGTTTTAAAGAACACGTGGCACATTTAAGATACGGAAGAACAGAAAAGTCAAGCGTTGGCCAACATGCTTTGGAAAATAATCACCAAATAGGAATAAATAATCTTAAGTTAATTAAAAATGTACCTAATAATAGATTATTGGATGCATTTGAGAGTATAGAAATAGTTAAATGTGGTAAGAAAGCACTAAATAAAGACAGAGGGCCTATTCCGTATAGTCCCCTCTATTGCTTACTTGACAACGGTGCAGTCGGGTGCAACCACATGTGACCACATTTACCTATAAATAGTCTCAAATAGTCTCGGTTAGGATAAGTTACTTTAGTTTATATCATCTGCTGATGATGCTGACTTGGTTAGCGAAACGCGCGTCCAGAACGTAACAAATTGTGGTGTAGTGTGGTTAGAACTCTTATATTTTGATCTAAATAAATATGGTCCTAAAATTCTGTTATGTATTATGCCAGTCCACACATTGCGTTTTTGGTGATGTTGTGAATGTCCTTCACGTATTCATTGTGGATTTTGATCAGACCGGAATCTATAATTGTCTATTGATCATTCTATTTAATTAAAATGTAGCATAATCGAAGAAGATAATATTTTGAAAAAATATGTTATTTTCATTATATCTTCCCATCATTTTTTCACAGAACTGTAATCTCCTATCGTAGTCATCTTCAAGAAGTTGCTGTACTGCAAGCACTTTATGCGGCTGATACCTCTGGCTTTTTAATAATCGCTGTACGGAAGCTCTACTCACATCGGTATTTAACGCTAAAGTATTAGTTGAAGGATGTTTCTTGTGCTGACAGGAGTATATCAAGTTTGTCTTCAGTTAAAGCGAATAGTCGGCCCGATTTAGGTAAATCTCTAGCTGTCCCATGCCCTTCGAATTTGTGAAATATCTTACTCACACTTGATCGCGTAAAATTGTATTCTCGGAATACTTTTCATTGAACAACGCACCAGCATCATCCTGGCTCCGTCTTTGTCTCCATAACCTAACAATATCAAAATTTCAATACGCTGTCTTTCTCAGAGCACCATAATTCGAAAATGTCAAAGTTCCAAAATACTAACATTTGCTTACAATTCAATGATCAAACTGAAAAATTAACTGAATTTATTGTTTTGTGTGACTAGGTATTTAGCAAAATAAACAACCAAATGTGGGAAAAAACTATCTTAGAATTTTTGGGTACTTTTTACCTACAATTTGCAATGTGAAAATCTGTGATATTAGGAAGTTGCAATACCACTATCGTTTAACCAATTCTCTCAAGATAAGGATTTACGTTGATAGTTAATTTTAATTAAAAACTTATGTAGATTCTTTTTACTGAAACGAAGTGAGCAGACCCTTAAATTGTTGCTAGTAGCGGATTTAGTTTTAGAAGACCTTCTCATTTAACCTCTATATGACCTTTGGAAAAAAAGTTGGTGTGCCTATAAATTAAGACGAGGCGGGGGGTAAACCACTTCACATGTTCCAGCGTTTTTGTGAAAAATGACTAATACAGAAGATATTAATTGTCTGCGTGTCCGTTGAACAACCCTGTATAGTGATTTGTAATACACTAATAGCCGGTTGAGCAAAAGTTAATTGCTGTTTAGAAAATTTAACCGAGCTTTCGGATTTGACAAGCTGCTTATAAAAATCTAGGAACTCGCTATAAAATTTGACATTTCGTTAAACATTCTAAACTTTAATTGAGTTTTCTGCAAGCGGCCGTTAGACTATAAAACCAAGGATAGACTCAACATTTCATTCATAAATAGTTTTAAAAGTTGGATCTATTATTGTATTTCACGTGCTATGGGTGCGAAAAAAACATATATCTTCCTCTGCGTCGCTGGTCCCAAAATTGGCAACCCTGTTGGCTCGTACATTTAAACTGAACCAGCGGCGGTTCGTTTCTCCTTAATTTAACATATGTTTATGGCAAGCAGTTTAATGTGTTTTTGCCAATTTTAAGTATCTGCCCGACTCGTAGTCAGAAATTCGGACTGGGGGGTTGTTTAAAATCAGAAAGCAGATTGCGGTACCTTTTCACTTTCGTTGTAAGAGGAAAGTATTGTAATCATACAGAAATCACCCTCCGAGATTTTTGCAGATTTTCACGGTTCAGGATGTTAAAATTCTCAAATCTGTCGGTCTGTCTGCCTGTTTGCGGCATAACTAAAAAACTACTTATCCGATCGACTTCAACCAAGTCATATGGGGATGACATGGTAATATTTTTGTAAAAATCGAATATAAAGGAAGAAAATGGCGGCCTAATAAAATGTAAAAAAATATTATCAAAAATTGCTAATCAAATTAACCTCAAATTTTTCTTTAAAATCAGGAATAAACTGGTACAATTTTTTTGGTGAGGAGCCTTTATGGCTAAACAAAATAGCGTCCTAATTAAATTTTTAAAACGCTATTTATCCAATCAAGTTGAAATCTTAGACAAAAATCAAGTGTGAAAAAGGGATGAACCTGTAAAACTTGGTATATGGCGAAACAAAATGGCGGAATAATTTAATGTTTAAAAATCAGTAAAATTCTATTTCCTACAACAAAAAACCTTTTTTATGGAGGAAAATAATAAATATCATAATTGATTTTTTATAGATAAGTAATTATAAAATAATACCGATAAATAAAACAAAAATATTTGTATGTTCGTAAGTATGTATGTATGTATGTTAGAAAAATAAATTTTAAAAAATCAGAGCATTGTTCTTTGACCGGAACATCCCTCATAACAAATTCCACTACAAAAATTTCTTATAAGGTAAGACTTGCGTACTTGGGTTTAAAAATAAGTCCTTTTAACAGAACCTTTCTAGTAATAAAAAAAATCACGGCAAGTATTTCATAGTATTAGTAAGATAACTAAATATTTGATCTTTTTTTAAAAATACTATTAGTTTTATGGAACAACCTAGAAAACTCCCAGCTGCCCTACATATCTCTGTAACTATTTTACCAACTTTAATTTGAATATATTAGGCATTCATTGTAGATCTACTAGAAAGGTCAATAAAAATTTAATATATTTGTGTGTATTCTCGCCCCGGGTATTGCCAAACACCTGATTTACTTATAAATAATTTGGATTGTCTATATAGGAGTAATTAAAAACAAAAAATATATCAGAAATACATTAAACTATTGAATATTGATAGCATTGATGTATAATAAAATTTAAAGGATTTATAAAATAATTCTTTTATAAGCTTTTATATACTAAAAAGGTTAGCTACAATGTAGATTGGAATTTAGTATGTGGAGGAATAACGTGAGCTACTTCCTCGTAGGTATCTGAAGATTAAAAGCACAATATGATTCTAATAAAATGTTTTATAACCAAGAGGTATTATAAAAACCCGCAAAAATACGTTTATTTTTACATAAAGGCATTTAGCCATAGAAATATAGAACTTATTCACATCCAAAATAGTATATTTGTATTGTAAAAAACGCATTTAAGCGTTTAGAGAGCTAGTATATATTTTAATGTTTACGTTATGTAAAACCCAATACAAAATTTGCAAGATATTTGATGTTGTTCAATTAGCACCAATTTTATTTTGTTTTCCATACCAATTAACATGCTCGAATAGCTTAAATATCAAAATCCGGACATAAATAGTCTGTATTTCCACAAACAATACACTTCCTTATCATAGTTTTTCATTTATTTAAGTACTACAACACAGAACTTACAAAATCATTAAAAAACTAAAAATAAACATAAACAACAACGATCGAACGCGGTACCAAAAATGACAACATTGCAGCATCTGTTTTGTAATTAGACTATAAAACAAGAGTGCTATGATGATTGCCATGAATGAATAGTTATAGCATCTTTACTAGTTCTATTTGGTAACATTTTTATTATTACATTTGTGTAACTTTTATAAGACCTTAGTTAATTACTTAGACAATAAAATAATGTTTTATAGAATAAGGTTTATTATTATGTGTAGTTTTTTGATAACTGTGTTGTGAAAATATATAAACATATTGGAGTAATTCGATAAAACTTGGCTTAGAATATTTGATAATTTTTAAAACGTGACAACAACATACACCTATCGATGTTGTAGAGAGAGAAAATATTCAGTCTATGATCTCGTGTTAAATGTAAATAGTTTGGTCTCTCTTGTTTTTATAGTCTAAGGTAATACATCACTTACGCCGCATCGTTGTCAAATTTAAACGTAACAGATAAATTAAACGCCATAAATAGTCGCCGTAAATTAAGCTTTAAAAAAAGACTCTATGCAGAGCTAAAGCTATTATAAAACAAACAATTGCGTTTACAGGATTGGCTTTTGCCGGCGACACTATATATATATAACCGCAATTTAGATGGGATGTAAAGGATTATTCAGTTGGTAGTTTAGTGGTTTTACTTGGCGTTGCTGACTTAACAGCAATCTCAGAGGAGTTACGAAAGGGCATTGCATGTAGTAATAACAACGCACTGCGAATTTATGGGAGATAACAAGTTATATGTTTTAAAATCCAATCTGGAAATGTAATGATAAATATATTTAGTTAAATTAAATGTACCCAGTCTATTCTGAATTCATAAAATAAAATAATTGTCAAATACTTGACATTGATTAAAGGATTTAAATGTGAATAAAAGTATCCATTTTGAATGTGTCACTGTCAATGTGAAATTCATAAAGCATTGGTCAGTTTGTTGATAATATAGATGGGCAACTTGATATACAAAATCGGTGTATTTGGCTCCCTCTAGCGTTTGTAGTCTTCAGAATTTTTTTAAAAAAAGAATACGGGTTGTTCCAAATTGATGCTTGTAGTATGTACGTACGTATGTTTTTTTAAGACTTAGCAGGTCAATTAGTTGTAACGTTGAAAACGGTGATTGCAACCCCGGAACAATATATATATATATATATATAATTACATACAACTACAACAATGGGTTTCACTTTATTCGAGAGAACGAAAAGCTTGCTTGATTTATTGTCATTTTATTATTTTATGATATTAGTGCGGGTATGTTTATAAATATACATTATAAATGTATATGTATTTTGGTTTTATTACTTTTTTTCAATTTCTCTAAAGATAAATTAATAATATAATTGAAGTTTGAAAAGTTTTTTTTTATTTTTTAAATTTTTAGTTCAAATATAAGGATCCAATTAACGCCCTCTGGTGCCTAAATAGTTCAAATTTTCGTCAAAAACAAAAAATATTCTGAAAAAGCATGGATACGACTAAAAATTCTTGTAAAGTTTTGTTTCTAAAAAAATTAATAAAAAAACATAATTTTTTTCTGTCGTATATAGCCAAATGTTTCACGAAAAAACTACTTGCGAAAAATACATCCATGTCTCAGAGTCCTGCCAAAAGCCGACCCATCTTTAAACTTTAATCTATTTTCTACAACTTTGCAGTTTACTATTTGTTCTAAGATGTACCGAAATATTAAAAAATCTAACTTGAAGAAAATTTGGAAATATATTTTACGTTCTTCTGGTATATTTAAAAACCATAAAGCATCCAGTGGCCTTTGATAAAACATAGGTATTGATAGCTGAAAAAGCAGCCAGAGGTAAATAAGTATATATTTAAATAAAATGGATTTAATTTGATTGCCTTAAAACCGGCTCCTTGGATATTTCTGGGACTGGCACAAGAAAATTTGGATATTTTTAGGAGAGTAGCTCCAATTTAGTAAAATCTATTTAAAAAAATGACTGTAATTTTCTATGTATGGATATTCGTTTCAAATATGTGCTACTCATTACCTTTTCTGGGGCCGTTATAGCATGACTCGTATTTATAAAAAAAAATATGTAGACCTCTCGGGGTGAGGTGAGTTGGTTATTATCAAGAGAGTGTTCATAATTATGTTGATATTGGCGTTACGTATCTTCATATATACGTAATATATACCGCATCAAGAAGTTTTCTATGACTGTGAATAAATAACAATTGGTAATGATGTGACAAAATAATGTGTGACAAATGATAGATAACATACACGTAAGACAGATGGCTCATAATAACATTACCAGAAACGTGATCATCATAAAATAGATACAATGTTTCAAAATGTTATAATTAAGGTCAATCTTTTACTTCTTCTTACAGAATACAGTAGA
The DNA here is from genome assembly GCA_030620095.1 of Kuschelorhynchus macadamiae. Classification (NCBI taxonomy): domain Eukaryota; kingdom Metazoa; phylum Arthropoda; class Insecta; order Coleoptera; family Curculionidae; genus Kuschelorhynchus; species Kuschelorhynchus macadamiae. Next base: position 843,856 of record JAUTXW010001600.1, on the reverse strand, counting down.
TAAATTAGTACAGCGCGCCAATGCCTCGCTTCTTATTGGAACTTCGTCGTGGAAAGAACAGTTCATCGAAGCCTTGACTGTTAGCGCAAGCGATGAAGACGATCAAAAAGCACCATCCAAGCTAGATTACTTCATGCATTGTCTTACCGTATTTTGGAAGGTTTTATTTGCCTTCGTCCCTCCTACAGGTAAGCATTTGTTTTTATTTGTCCTAGACTGATTTAACTTAACCATCCCTGTAGGTAAATAATTACGACTGATAAGCAATTCGTTAGAATATGTAAATATTCAAACTCACTAGTATAATAACCACTTTACTATATGATAGCAGAATTGGTTAGAGCAATGATCTAGAGATCCAGAGGTGCGTGTTCGATCCCCGCTCGTACCATAACTTTTGCTGTTGATTACGTATTTCTAAAAAAATATTTCTCAGTTTAAAACGTAAAAATTATAAATTTACTAATGTGGACGGTGCCTAATAGCCATGTCAAATTTGACGTCCTGTCAGGAATGTCGCGCCATAAAATTAGAATATTTGGCAGAATCAAGAATGGTTATGATATTAGTGGGTTTGAATATGTACAAGTTCTAACAAATTGCTTATCAGTGGTACGATAGTGCAGTTTGTTGTTGATTACGTATTTCTAAAAAAATATTTGACAGTTTAAAGACAAACTGACAAAATACTTCCGTTCAAATTGGTGTTGCCAAAAGCATAACAAACAGGCAGTATCTGTTCGTTTTAATTGGAAATCTCAATACTGGCACTGACTATACTTGAATATGGTAACAAAATTGTACAGTACAAAGCATTTTAAAAAAATACTTTATACATTTATAATAAAGTAATAATACAACAATATCATTTAAATAAATACTTTTAATAAATATAATATATTATCTTAATCTGCATAAAACTGTAACAAATCAACATGCACAAAAAGATCGAAATACAAATTAGTTGGCTTGTTTTGTTGCAGTTTAACAAACTGAATTATTTGCGTTAAATTGATGTTTTTTTTTTACTTCTGGCATCAGGGGTCATGAAAAAGTTTACGCATAATTTGAATTTGAATGGAATTACATATGGCGTGTTTAATAGTAATAAGATCAATGTTTCTCTTTAATTTTATCTGCCGGTATTTTTTGGGCTGAACATGCCAGAAATCCTTATTGCTTTGGGAGAAGATGAAAATTAATAGTCGCTAGGAATGGAATTTTAAAACAAATAATTAAATAAAACACAATAAATTATTTAAAAAGTTTTCAAAATTCGATGTAACTTTTAGGGGAGTAATTTATTTTGAAAAAATATTGTGACAGCTCTCAAAATAACTTCTAAACTACTTAAAACTTTATATACGATTTTCACGGTTCCATGTAACTTTTAGGAACGGTATTTATTTGATTTTTTTTACATCTGCCAAAAAAATTTTTTCCCCGTAATTTCATTTTGAAATACGGTAGGTACGTTTTACTGAGGTAGGTAATTAAAAAAAATTGATATGTCAAAAAAAATATTTTCCCTATAACTTCTAATTAAAATTTTTGGATATGGGTTTCACAGTTTCTGTTATGTCGTAATTTATTTTAGAGAAAGTCTAGTATTCCTAACTTTTAAAAAGCTATTTTTTTTAAATGAGATTTTTACAGATAAATGTATAACATATATATCCGTAACCGGATGTATCGGACTAGCGGACGTTTGTTAATCAAAAATAGTTATGATAACAGTAAAATAAGATCGAAAATAAGTGTGTAGGACTAGACACATAAGGTTAGGCACACGACTGATACACGCACCCAGAGTCTACAGGGACAACGTGACATATTACTTGTGTATCCTCGACCCCTTCCATTTAAAATTGTCAAAAGGGGAAGTCCTGACATTGTTTCAATACCTCTACATATTTCCACCGAAATATTTAACATCTGAAGACCTTTCAAATTAAATATCACTTCACCCGCCTTCCCTTTCAAAAATTATTAAGAGGGGCAGCCTGGATTGTAGGGTGTATCTAAGACTACCTTCATACATAACACTGCTGACCTATTTTGGCTATTGCACATCGGAAATTTTAAAAATTCTAAAAGCAATTTCTGGCTACGCCACTGTGGCCTCTACCATATTTTCTTCGTTATCCTTGGATCACAACACTCAATGTATTTGCTATAGGCGTTATGAATCTTTAGGTGTTTTTAATCAAAGGGGAAAACGACAACCTTGCAACGTGCTATTCAATTATAGCTCAAAGCTAATTAGCTTTTTGACATTCAGCAATTTTCTGGTTCAAATTAATTTGAATTAAGTGTACTTACCGAAGCTCAAGAAACGATGTTATTTTTATTTTCAGTCACTCTAACCTTTGAAATAGGATCCGTAATTGGACTCCCCTGAAAGGGAAATAGGCCTAATTAAGTTAATCTGTTTGGAAAAACGTGAAAGGGTTTTTTGAATAGATTATGGAAATGAGTTCTCGAATCCGACATGTTTACAAAACAACCCCTGCTTAAATTATAATTAATTTGCTGTGAAAAACAGTTCACGCGTTCAAATAAATAACAAAATAACAGAAAGAAAACTACGTAAATAGTTACCAGTTTTGTACATTTTATTTTAACGTGTTATGTGGGTCATTTTTTACTTCACTATATAAGCAGTACCAACTCCTCCTACAAGACAAGGCCAGGGTGCTGAGATGAAATTTTCTAGTGACGTCAGGTTCCGTGGTCATACGTCCATTCTTTGCCGTTCGTCTAACATCGGTAGTTGTCGGTTCACATTCGTCTTCAACGATTTTTGGCTTGTTAGGTTGAAACGACGTTGTGAAACTAGGCCAAAACTCTGATTTTAAAAAACCTGGGAAAACATTTTTTTTTCATAAAAAATTTATAAATACCTCAAATTCATTATTAATTCATGGCTAAAATTATTTTACAGCAATATTCCATTGAGGCTATTGCTTCCTGCTAATTCTTCTTACGAATCGTTACTATATCTCTTCTCGCCAATGCATTCAACGAAGGTATACTTCTCGCCCATTCATATACTTTATATTTTTATTTTGGAGTCAAAATTCACAGTAAGAATAATAATTATTCTGAATCCTCCATAAAATACAGTGAAACAGTAAACTGGATCTGGCATCGTTGCTTCGTGCCGTATCCCCCCGTGACGTCTATTACTGTTGTGAAGGATCTATTACTTTATTACCTAATAGACCAAATCTATTAATATAAAAGCCAAAAACTACATATATTTTAGAGATGCATTTATAAACATAGCCACAAGTATTTGTTTGATTCTACAGTATAGCTAGTTATTGGTTATTGTCATTATTTGTTATCATTTTTTTAAATTTTGGTTGTATTATTTACCATATAACTTAAAACTAGGAGCCAAGTTAAGCCAGGTAACCTTTGTCGGCCCTACCTGCTCCCAGTTTTAGCGTATAGTCAAAAGCAGTGTTATCATGCAGGTCATACGATTTATCAACATCAATTTTCAGTTTGTTTTTCTTTTATTACGCGTAATCATATCCTCGGCATAAAATCCGGAAGATGAATTAGATAGACCTATGATATTTTCGTATGAAAAAAGGGGATAAACATATAAATACCAGCAGTTGCCAAAATCTTTGAGCGATGTCACTTCAAAGTCAGATTGACAAGTCAGTGACAAAATGTGTAATCGGGTTTTTTGCATCCACAAGCGAAAAAAGTGGTACTAAATCTAATGAAATATTACGAAAATAAAAATTCACCGGCCAATATCCAGGAGAGAGTAGCAAAAGCTCTGGGAATCGGTATAAGGACTGTGCAGAAAATTGTGCATGAAAAAAAGCATACTTTACTACCGAAGAAGATTAAGAAATTTACACGAAAAAAGCCAAAGACAGAAGGCTTAAGTCACAATGTAAAAATGGATGTTCGTAATGCAATTTACGATTTATACACATCAAAAACTAATATAACCCTTAAAGTTTTAAAAGAAGCTTTAAAAAATCGAGGCATATTAGAAATTGGACTAAAATCGTTATCAAAATTAATAAAAATGTTGGGTTTTCGATATAAAAAGGACTGTAAGCAAAGATTTATATGCGGGTTGCCACATATAGCAAGTCAGAGTATTTTAAAGAAATACACGGAAAATGTTAATTCAAAATTTAGAAACGTGTTATTTTTAGACGAGACTTGGATATTTTCTAATGGAAATGGTTCGAAATCTTGGCAGGACGAGTCTGTGTCAAGAGAAAAAAAGGGATGTGGGACGGGAAAACGGTTCATCATTTTGCATGCAGGTTCTTCAACAAGATTTCTCCCAGGTGCAAGTTTACTGTTTTCTTCAACATTCAAAAGTATGGACTACCATGATAATATGAACTATGAACTGTTTGAAAAGTGGTTAAAAGAACAACTGATTCCAAAATCCAAAAGACGCTCCGTCTTTAATCATTCTGGACAATGCATCTTATCATTCAAGAATCTTAAACAACCTACTTCATCCTGGAATAAAAGTGATATTTATGACTGGCTAATAAAACAAAAACAAAATCCTTTACCTAATATGCTGCTGCATATATATATATATATATATATATATATATATATATATATATATATATATATATATATATATATATATATATATATATATATATATATATATATATATAAATATATATATATATATATATATATATATATATATATATATATATATATATATATATATATATATATATATATATATATATATATATATATATATATATATATATATATATATATATATATATATATATATATATATATATAAATACATATATATATATATATAGCCTGTATTTTTCGCATGCATGGCCCTTAATTTTAGACTGAAATTTGAAGAAATCGAATAAGTAGTTTTTTAGCTATGCTGCGAACAGACAGACTGACGGACAGACGTACCTACAGACAGGCGGAATTGAGAAAACGTGTTTTCTGTCATCTAGGGACCCCTAAACATAAAGATCTGAAAAAATCTCACGAGGGAAGTAATAACTAATTATCTTGTGTTTTTAACAAATGTGTATAATATTTTTGCAAAATAAAATTTATTTGTTATCACAATACAAAAAAAAAACAAGTTTTCTTGGCACAGGGGTGGCCCGCATTTAAATAAATGACACTGTATAAGTGGTTAGATTTTTAGGTCAAGCGGGGCTCATAATTTTTGGTGATTGATAAAAAAATCTCACTTTCATTAAGTGGCTGTATAAACAGAACATATCCTGATTGCTCCACTGATTCGAACCGCCTTCCGACTTTATTAAGGCGCTTGCCATTTTGTGTATTTTTGTTTTTGCCAAGCAAAAATTTTTAACCAAATACATATTTAGCGAATTTTCTTATTTACTCCCTCGGCATTTAATATATAAAATAATATTAAGTGGCTATCTTAATAATATTGCGTAATATAATAAAAAAACTGTTTTCTTTCTTACTGTATATTTGTACATAGCCCATCGAGATTTAATAGCTCGATAAAAGAATCACACATTCACTGTATTTTCTGATTTGATTCATAATGTTGGTGACCTTTGGACCCGCACGATAAGCCCGCGTTCGACTATAACTAAAGATAAGCACAAATAAATTTTAAGTAAACTATGATTAGTTAGTATTTTTGAAAATCTATTACCTATTACTTACTGTTTTTTTTGTTCTTCAGTATTAAACGCGATAATACACGTTTACACAGTTTAAATTATACTCTTTGGTTCAAGAATTTCGGAGTATGTCTTCTACTAGCCCAGAGTGGTAGTTTGCGTTGTTCATGATAATTAATGATTTAGGCGGCAAATAATGAACAAGTTAGTAGTGAGTCCCCACTTTTTGTCCTGCTTTTAAAAACTAAACTAGCTCTCTTGAAAAAACCGTTCTCATTGCCGGCGTTGACAACGATGTATATATAACACTGGAGCAAAAGAAAAAAATCTTATATATAATTTAAGTCAAGTATATTTACGAACATTAATTCATTTCACCACATTTCATCACATGAATTCAAGTTCTTATTTTGATCAAAATTATAAAAAACAAGTTTATTATTAACAATTTCTCAACAGTATTGAATAGATAAATAATATAGGATTTTAACAAAGTAATTGTTTTTGATTAATATCAAAAAATAAACATTTTTATTTTTTCACGGCCAAAAACGATTGGCTTTTAACCCAAATTCTGGTCGTGCTTATCAATTAAATTAAACTGCCTTTGAAGATTTACAATCCTGATTATTGCGGGGATGGGAATAAGTTATTTTAATCTCAAAAAAATAAATATAAATATTTTTTATGGTACAAAATTTACTGATTTTTAGCCATTTTCGACACCTTGTAACATTTCTCTTTTTTGATATTTAATAAAAATAATAATTTTTCCACACTCTCATTATTAATTATCTTTGCCATACCGTTAAAAAGTTGTCTCTAATAAACTTAGTTTTTTTATGATTTGGGTTAAAAGAACTTAAATTAGCAAAATTTGTATGCCGACCTTAATGTAATTGCACAAGAAAACTAAATCCTAACACTGGAACCTGTGGTGGAAGATAGATCAAAATACAAGAGCTCTAACCACACTACGCCACAACTTTTTACGTTCTGGACGCGCGTTTCGCTAACCAAGTTAGCATCATCAGCAGATGATATAAACTAAAGTAACTTATCCTAACCGAGACTATTTATAGGTTGTATACACTTGGTTGCACCCGACTGCGCCGTTGTCAAGTAAACAATAGAGAGGACTATAGGAACTAGGCCCTCTGTCTTTATTTAGTGCTTTCTTATCACATGTAACTATTTCTATACTCTCAAATGCATCCAATAATCTATTAGTAGATACATTTTTAATCAACTTAAGATTATTTATTCCTATTAGGTTATTGTTTTCCAAAGCATGTTGGGCAACGCTTGACTTGTCTGTTCTTCCGTATCTTAAATGTGTCATGTGTTCTTTAAAACGAATGTGTATGGAGCGTTTAGTTTGCTCAACATATTTTAAATCGGAATCAGTTAATTTCATAGATGCCACTCCTCTCCTTCAAGTCGACTTTGTCTTCAGGGTTTCCAAGGAGATTTTTCAAACTGTTCTCCGTTTTGTAGGCTACTCTAAAACCTACATTTTTAAATACTTTTTATAGACCTCTCGTATATCTGGGATCATATAGGATTACTATGAACTTATTGGGAGCCTCAGGTGCTTGAAGAGTAGTGGCATCTTTTATGTCTATTTACTAATTTATGTACAAAATTATCATTATATCCATTGCTTTTAGCTATATTTTAAATCCGATTCATTTCGTTATTAAAACATTCATTAGTTAATGGAAAATTAACTAACATGTGAGTTAAGAAATGAAATGCTACCATTGTGTGTTGACGGCAATGAAATGAGTCGGATGTTATATACCCTACTAATACTGATTAGCAAATTTCCTATAAATATCAAGTTCTAATTAATCGTTATTTCTAATAACTAACGTGCCGAGAAAAGGTAATTGCCCATTGTTCTCCTTTTCGTATGTAAAATTAATGGAAGGATATCTATTGTTTAATGTTTCTAAGAAAGTGTCCAAATTTTCTGTTTTAGTATCAAAAATAGTAAATATATCGTCTACGTATCTATACCCCACCCTTGGGAAATACTTGAGTTCTTTTTTGAATTGGGTTTCTAATCTACCCATAAACAAATTTGCAAGGAACGGAGATAAGCAATTGCCCATCTCAGTTCCGTCAAGTTGTTTATATCATTTATTTATTATTTATAATTTTGTGAGAAGCAAATATTCATCAATAATTTCTTTCTTGATATTATTGATTTCAAGTAGTTATTTTAGGTACTCTAAAGCTAGTGGTATGGATACACTAGGAAACAATGAGCTTACATCAAAAGATATTAAAATTTCACCTTCTTTTAAGTGAACATTCTTAATTTTATCTAAGAATTCTAACGAGTTAGTAACCTCAAAGTTATCGTGAGAGATATTTAATCAGCTGAATTCTTTTACTAACCATTTTGAAATATTGTACGTTGGTGAAACAACAGCTGAAACAATAGGTCTCATGGACTTCCCAGGTTTATGGATTTTGGGAAGGCAATACAGTTTAGATAACTGTGAGTTACTATGTGTTTAAATTTTAGTTTATCGGACACAAGGTTTCTATACTGTTTTAAGGTATTTTTTACTTCTGTTATCATTTTTGATAACGAGTTTTTTTCAATTAAGTCGTAAGGACCAGTTTGAATCAAATTGTCTACTGTTTTAAGATAAACTGTTTTGTCTAGTATAACAACCTTATTTCCTTTGTCAGCTTTTAAATAAAAAGTCTTTTTTCTTCAGTCCCTGGATAACTTCAGTATTTTTACGAGAAACACATTTTGACTTGTTGTTAACAACGTTTTTTGAGATTTGATTACTGCAAGCCTCTCTAATGAATCCTTTAGTTGACTCTGGCACGAATTGAATAGAACTTTTGATATTCGCTATAATAGTTGGGAAACTGTTTTTTACTGGAGGCTCTGCAAAATTCAAACCTTTATTCAAAAGGGCAATTTCTCTATATCAAAGGGTTGAGAAGAATGGTTTTCTACAATGTTCTCGACTTCCGAGGAAATTTGTTTTTGTGGTTTCAACTTTCTCAGTTGGTTTTTAAGTGAACACATTTTCTTCAAAAATTTGGCATCGATAACTAAGAACATTTTTCTTTGGAATTCTAACTATTGTTCAAATTCTAAATTACTAAGTTTATAAGCGAGTTTTTTAGTTTTGGTTAGCGAAACGCGCGTCCAGAACGTAAAAAGTTGTGGTGTAGTGTGGTTAGAACTCTTGTGTTTTGATCGAAGTAAACTAAATGTGAATGTAAATGCACAAGAAAACTATATGAAACAAAAAACAAATATGCTCAAAAGCTTACCTTTCAAAAAACACTTTATTGAAAATCCATGTTTTATCCAGGAAAACTGGAGTAAAAACGTTTTCTAGTGAATTCATATTTTTTGTGTACTCCCTCCAAAACCTAATTATTGTATTAAAAACATCTGGCAAATACACGAGATAGTTGCGGTTTTTACTTCTCTTCCACCTAAAGCCAATTTTTCCTACCCATTTTCGCAGAAAACTAATAAAATAGTTGAAATTATTGGACATATCATAATTTAGTTTGTGATGGAGAGACTTTATGATAATATGTTCTTTTTGAGCATACATGCGATAAATGGTATTCCGGATCTTACTTTTTAAGTAGTCGGTTATCTTGATATGCTCCTTATTTCTTGTTGATAATAATTCTTTGAATCATTTGTCCGATTTTAGTCCATTTTTTCTTAAATTAAATATCGATCTTGAACTTACTTTCGTTGCAGAAGCTGTTCTTTCCACCACATTCTGAAGGTCCAAGGCAATTCCTGCAGCTACTTGTTGCTTTTTTAGCTAAAAAAAACCAATATATTAAGAATAATAAGCTGGCTTTGCTCACTTAGTCGCCTATTTCTAATTTTTTTCGACATTTTCAATATTGACTTAGTTTTGACTCATAGATAATAGTATATTGTACAACAAGTTTAGAAACTGACTCTTTGCACACGAGTGTGAGGTTTGTGCACGAGCCGCAAGCGAGTGCTACAAGTCACACGAGTGTGCAAAGAGTCATTTTCAATAAAAATAAAAATACAATTTTGATTATTTTTATTCTTTCAACTTTGACAAAACTGTGAGAAATTTTTTCAAACACCGTGTGAAAACTTTTCACACGCTTATGTCAAAATGAAATGACGAATAATATGAGCTTGAACCGAAATTCTATTCACAAATCTTAGAAGGCTATGACAGCAAATATTTCCCATAAGCAAGTTGTCAAACCAATAATTGTTGCAGAAGGTTTACACAATTTCTTATATTTAAAATGGAAAAAATTAATAAGTACGGCTTTTGTAAATTTTGCGAAAGTGTTGAAGAAATAGAGAAACAACACCGTAAATTGCCACTTTTAAAATATTTAGTAAAGGAAGCTGGTATAGAACTATTGGAGGAGAACCTGTTTAAGACGATACAAGAAACACTTCTTGGTAACCAACCATCGTTGAACCGTTTGGGGAATACAAAAAGAAATAAAGTAAGTGTCAAAATACTATTTATACGTTTTTAAACATCGAAATTTTATGATCAGTACTAGCGAAGTGCCGAGTCCTATCTCTTCACCTATGCGACGAGAAGATGTGTATTAAGAATACCATGAAATATTACATAATTTATTAAAAATATAATTAGTAATATATCTGCTGTTATTTTTCAATTCTGTGTTGGATTTATTTGAGAACATTGAGAAATTCAAATTCACACTCAACACTTTGAAATTGATGATGCATATGTTCCCCGATAAGGTAAAAATGAAACAGGACTCGTTAGCTCGGTTGGTTAATACGTTGTCCCGGTAAGTCCTGGGTTCAAATTTCAGTTGAGGCGAATTATTTTTCATAAAATTTTAAAAATATTGCCTGCACGGCGCCAAACGTGTTCTATATTTCAAAAACAGTAACATGTTTTTTGCAATTTTTTATGTGTTAAAACTACATTTCCTAAAATTGTAGTAACTTCGTGGCGGTTATAGGGAGTATATACTGTTATAAAATTTGCTATTTATTTAGTAACTCACATTTATTCAAGATCAGTTATAAATTCAGCATTTTTCTAATCTAACATGAAACGTTTTATTTTACTAAAAGTTGAAAGAAAATAAAATTTCCTATTACTTTAGTAACATAAAGTTATTCAAGATCACTAATTCAACATGTTTCTAATTCGACATGGAATGTTTTGTTTTACTAAAATCCAAGCTTAATACATTTTTAATATTAATTTGATAAAGGATAAAAGAAGATGTGCAAATTTCATATGAAAATAAAATATCCTATTAATTTAGTAACACGAATTTATTCGAGATCACTAATTCAACATTTTTGTAATCCGATAAAGAATGTTTTATTTTACTAAAATCCAAGGAAAATATATTTTTTAAAATACAATTGATAAAGGATAAAAACGATATGCTTTTACGTACGTCACATCAAATTTTATATGAAAATCCAATTTCGTATTATTTTAGTAAGACAAATGTATTTAAGATAACTAATTTAACATATTTTTAATCCGATGTGGAATGTTTTATTTTACGAAAATCCAAGGAATATATATTTTTTTAAGAATAATTTGATAAAGGATATAGAAACGACATGCTTTTACCAACGTCACATCAAATTACATATTAAAATGAAATTTCCTATCATTTTAGTAACACAAATTTATTTAAAATCACTAATTTAACTTGTTTCTAATCCGATATGGAATGTTTTATTTTACTAAAATTTAAGGAATTTATATTATTTTTCAGATTAATTTTATAAAGGATAAAAACAACATTCTTCTACGTACGTCACATCAAATTTCATATGAAAATTAAATTTCCTATGTAACAAAAATTTATTTAGGATCATTAATTTAACTTGTTTCTAATCTGATATGGAATGTTTTATTTTACTAAAATCCAAACAATATATATATTTTTTAAGACTAATTTGATAGAGGATAAAAACGATATGCTTTTACGTCCTTTTCATCAAATTTCATATGAAAATACAATTTCATACTATTTTAGTAACACAAATTAATTTAAGATCACTAATTTAATATGTTTCTAATCCAATATGGAATGTTTTATTTTACTAAAATCCAAGGAATATATATATATATATATATATATATATATATATATATATATATATATATATATATATATTTTTTAAGTTTAATTTGATAAAGGATAGAAACGATATGATTTTACGTTGTTGTACACATGTTACATCAAATTTCATATAAAAGTGAAATTTCCTATTACTTTAGTAGCACAAATTCATTCAAGATCATTAACTCAACATGTTTCTAAAGCGATATGAAATGTTTTATTTTACTAAGATCCAAGGAAAATACATAATTAGAATGAAAATAACAACTGACACTACAAATTAATACGTGCTGAACTTTATTCTTGGTAGACATTTTTATTACCTATTATTTAAATTTTAGTTTGAATTCGTGTGAAATTTTCTCACCCAATATCCCACGCGTACACAATTTTCCTTTGAAAATTATCCCTCAGTTCGACTCGGAATAATTTTCGAAAAATCTGTACTCGAAAAATTTCTGGAAATAATTGAAGCACTAGGGAGATTATAAGCGAAAATGGAAAAGAGGTTAATTTAACAACAAAAGTACAATTCACGATTAGGCTAGATTTAAACAATTAAGTACATCACATAGTTTATTTAATCACAACAAAATCTAACAAATTATCTAACGTTAATAGCGCAAAATATAAAGTAAAATAGCTCTATTTGAAGTTATAATTTATGGTTACATTTGTACAGTTTTGGAAACTGTGCGCTGGCATATCTTGTTTATTGATAGAATTCGTATATATTATGTTCTCCGTTAGGTTTCGTGAACATGAAGGAACCAGGACGTCAAAGTTTGGTCTACAGATTCTGCAATTTTGTTTACAATTTTTAATTTATTCCCAATTGAATCGTCTATGTATCCTTCAGCCACTGCACTAGAACGCCATCCCCCATGGCGTTTAAGAGTTAGTAAATCCTTACCAGCATTAACGAATATTGTTGCCGATGAACGCCGAAAGCAATGGCCTGTATATTTGCTCGGGTTGGGCAGTTTCAAAAAATTGGCTATTTCTGTGGCCATGCGTCCAAATTTATTGATGCCTACAAGCTGTAGGCATCAATAAATCAAAGTAGGTCTAGTGCATTTTCCATTTTGATAATTCAAGAAAAATCTGTTTTCGGATATATTACTGGGTCTGAGATTGGCAAACTTTTTACATATATTGTAGAAGTTTCCAATCAGAGTAAATGATCTAGGTATTTTATTTTTTGTGTTTGTTAAGTTGATCAGCATAGCCGAATTTAAATCTTTGATGTCATTGACTGATAATCTATGCAATTCGTCACGTCTACAAGCTCCTGCTAGACCGATAGCAACTGCGGCCTGAAAGTTTAAACGTATAATATTTAATACATTTTTGCAATGTTTACGATTAAAAAATATATGCCATAAAATTAGCTTTTAGTACGTACTTTTATTAACAAGTATTGCTCATCCGGTACTGAATTTAAAAATTTTGAAAAATCCTCCTCCGTTAGAATTTTGGACTTCTTTGGTGTATATTTTTCTGATTTTCGTTTTAGGAACGACTGTAGTTTCATATAATCGGAAATATTAATATTGCGCTTTACTTTTAAGGTAGCTTTAAGAATAGAGAATATCGACCACAATATGGATGCTTTGTATTTCTTCGATAGTTCTTCAAAATATACTAGCATCCATTTTCCGAACATGACTTTACATTGCTTCTTGCTTTCCACTGCTGAAATTTCATGTACGCGGTCTCATATTTGTATCTGGAAGTTTCCGGCAAAAGGTTTAGCGAGACGCTTGTAGCTTTTTCCTTTATTTCTGGTGGCGTACATTCAAATTCACTTTTACTTTCCATTTTTATACAACAAAAGGTGATTTTGGCAAAAAATAAAATATTTTTGACAGATTGAAATTAAAATGAAAGTAACCAGGCAATCGAAAACCACGACCTACTTGATTCAAGCTTTAGTGACATTTGTGCTAGTCATCCATCATTGAGGTCAAACCTAAGCAAAACTGTGTGCAAAAATTTCACACAGCAGTTTTCACACATCATGTGAAATTAGTAATTTTCAGATCTTGTTTGGCGTGCGTTTTTAGACAGTTTTCGTAGCAGTCGTAGAAAAACTATTTTAACGTTTTCAAATGTCACACTTAAGGATTGACAAAGGACGTGACACGTTTTAGTTGAAATAAGAAAAGACTTTTTTCAGTAAATCTACTGTTATAAAGATGCAAAAAATGACGTCACTGCATATCCGAAAAATTTCTACTATACATAGTTTCTTATTCGAGTATAAAATTGCACAAGGAAAAAGCAATAATAAAAATTGACTTTCAAGATACGAAATTATTGAACGTCCGTGATGTCATTAAGGTAAAAATTGCCTACGTAATTCCACTTTAAATTGGATTGATACTTCCGAGATCGATTTGTTTGCCTCACTTATTTATGTTCGATGGGAACATTTATACGAATGAAGAATTGGCGGATAACTACTCGTAAATCCTTTAAAAGTGACAGAAAAATATGCGCATGCATATAAATATCGTTTTCATGTCTTTAACGTTTAGGTAATCTCCTTCTTAAATAGGTAATTGTATTTATTAATAAATTATATATAAGCGTATACAGAGTGTTCTTATCGTATCTATAATACCACTCTAGATATTTTAATGAAATTTGGTATACATTTCAATTTTTTAAAATTTTTTCAGTGGCGTTCGTGCGGAATTCGAATTAAATATTTGTAAAAAAAATATGGTACGCTGCTGCTTTTTCTCGTCCGACGCATGGTTTTCGCGTAAAACAATAAGAAACATTTCCCTGCATGTTCATATGGGTATAACGTGGAAATTGATACAAGATTCCTTTTTGCTGTATTGAAGACCCACTTGTAAAAAGTATTTTAAAAGTAAATATTTGAAAAACCGCCTCGCAGAACTGGATAATACGGTTTCGCAAATCTGCAATATGCACCGGTGCTGTGTATACTGATTCCTTTAGGTGCTCCCATATGAAAAAATCTAGCGGATTAAGGTCCGGGGATCGCGGTGACCAAAGTTGAGAACCACCTCTTCCTACCATTTATTAGGATATACTCTATTTTGCAACTGACCTACGTTCAAAGCAAAATGGGTGGGCGGGCCGTCATGCATGTACCGCATGTTCTGTCTAATTCTAATGGGTACGTCTTCTAACAAAACGAGTAGTTCTGTCTCTAAAAACTGATGGTATAGTTCCCCAGTAAGCCTTTGTGGAAGAAAAATTGGGCCTATTAAATAAATTGTCAATAATATCCACCCACATATACACTGAAAAATGATATTGTTACGACTTTCAATTACGCAATGTGGGTTTTCATCGAACCAACAGTATTTGGCGTGCAGTCTCCCTCGTACTATTTGTAGGGGATTCTTCAACAATAGCAAAGACTTTTTCTTCAAACTGTACTATTCTAGAAGTTCTAGGTCTTCTCATGATATCTTCTGGTCTGCCAAAAGCACCAGATTCTTGCAAACGAATACGAATTTGCGGATAACGTACAAAGGCGTCTTGCTTCAAATGGTAATGCCATTAGCTAAGCCGTAAAAAAAATGGTTATATGGCAACGTCGCTGAAATATTATTTGAAGTTGGCGTGTCATATTGAATTACTTTTTTAATTATTTTATTAATAATATTGGAATTAAACTTGATGATTGATTTTTTGCTTTATGCTGACGATGTAAAGTTGTATAAAAAAATTGGTGACGACTGTATTAGAATGCAATATAATCTTGATTAAATTAGCAAATGATGCTTACAAAATGGTCTGCGGCTTAACGTTGGAAAGTGTAACGTTATGTCATTTACCACAAAAGCATCCCCAATTATTTTTCAGTATTTATTTAGTAATAACATAGTGTCTCGTGTGAATTCATTTAGAGATCTTGGCATCATTTACGACCCAAAACTTTTCTTTGTTCCTTATATTATTACGATTATTTCTGAAGCATCTAAGGCACAGGGATTTATTTTGAGATGTATCAGAGATTTTAACAATATGGAAGCCGTTAAACCTCTATACTTCTCTTATGTCCGCTCAGAACGCTGCTGTAGTCTGGCCTCCCGGTTATAATATACATGTTGTTAACTTGGAAAATGTAATAGAAAAATGTGTAGGATACAACAAGCCGTTAGTATTGATATTTGTAGATTATGAGAATGCTTTCGATACAATAGACCAACAAAAGATACTTCAAATTTAACAGAATGTCAAATAGACCACCGGTATACCAACATAATTAAAAATAACGTGAACAAAAATTTGTCGGCGTTGTACAGGGGGTCCTAGATAAGAGGAGAAATTAAAAAAATTAAAAACATATCTTCATTTTTTAAAATGGAATGTATAGTATTTTAATATTTTAGACTATTCGTGACAAAAAACCCTATCTTTTGCCTTTTTACAGAAAGAAAAATAGTAGACTGAATTTTTAATTTTGCATTTTTTACTGTGTATTAATGTACTGGGTGATTCATCGAGATCTGCCACCTCCCTCAATTTCTTTATTTTTAATAACAGAGAAAAAGTTGAAATACAAAAGTGTCCCTTGGATATCAACTTTGTTATTTTAAATGGAACACCTTGTATATTATTACATTTTGGATTCCTCGGAAAATTCTATAAATTCGATAATAAAGCAAATTCTAAGGCGATTGCCATTGAAAACCAAATAATAAATACAAAAATATCAAAATCTCGGAAACTATGACAAATAGGTATAGGACATATTTATAACGAAAGATAGGGTTTTGGGTCACAAATAGTCTAAAATATTAAAATACTATACATTCCATTTAAAAAAATGAAGATATGTTTTTTTTAATTTCTCCTACTTATCTCAGACCCCCTGTACAACGCCGACAAATTTTGTTCACGTTGAAAGTAAACCCATACTTTTGTTATTGTTCCTGCCAAAAATCATAATCCTATATCAAAAAGCCAACGGCCCACGTCGCGTCGTTTGAAAAAAGGCACTCATAAATTTTTTACAAAATGGCGGATATTAGAAAAACTCTCGGATTTAGACATAGGACATGTTATACAAAAAATATATAGAATCACGAGCAGAATCTAAATGTGCAAAAATATACAGGGTCTCCATAAGAAAAACACAACTTTGCTTCGCTACAGTTTTTTGAGACACTCTGTATAAATGAAAATAATTTTAGGCTATGTAGCCCGTATTGTTCTACAACTTTTGTATTTGAACTTTTTTTTATATCGCTATCCGTTATCAAGATATCAACCGAGAACACACTATTGGGACACCCTGTATATATATATATATATATATATATATATATATATATATATATATATATATATATATATATATACAGTATCTATATATTATATAGTGGGCCATTTTGGTGATGCATGTATTGGGATCAAGGAAACTATAAGAGATACAAAAATGATTAAATGAGCAAAGTTTTACAGAATTTTAATGGTAATTTAAAAACATCAGCGGCGTGCTTTTAGCTTTTTTGGTTTTTCAGCTATTTTGAAAAAACTAAAAACCGGCATTTTCTGTAAAGCCCTGTAACTTCTTTATTTCTATCTATTAAATCTATGAACACTTTTTTATAGCCATTTTTTGTGTAGAAAACGGTTATTGCATTAGATTTTGATTACGACGTTTCGTTAATCCTTCACCATCACCAACTTTATTTTTTCTTATGGACGCCATATGGGATTTTTGTCTCTTTAAAATAAGCAAGAAAAAATTATATTCATTGAAGTATAACAAGTTTACATTTCCTAAAGAAAAACCATCAAAATATTCAAAAATCAATTTTATTCTAGTAGGCTTTGGATCGCCACGGTAACAATATTTGTCGCTCGACTAAGTGTATTTCTGTTAATATTAACAAACATTTCCTGAGCTCTCTCTTCGAGTACGGAAAATGTCTCGGGAGGTTCAAATTCAAAAACTTCATTTTTAATGTGCCCTTACAAAAAGAAATCCAAGGGTGTAATATCTGGCGACCTAGCAGGCCATGATGTAGGACCAGAATTGGAAATTAATTTGACCCCAAAAGTTTTTCTTGATAAGTCTCTGAAAGCCCAATGGTGACGATTGCATTTTTTAAAGATTCCACAGTTACCAAAATATGTTTTCTCAGTCCATATAATGGCACTGCTAAAATTTACATTTTCCTGACATTTGTTAATGTACCAGTTACAAAAGGTAAGTCTCCTTCAATGAGCTCTTGAACAATGGTCGGCTTGTATAGATGGTACTTATTTTTCTTTAAAATCCCTCTAAGTGTTATCCTTTACCATAAGGACACGAATTCGGATGTTTTAGGATTGTATTGTGATGTCTTCTAGGCTATATATACAGGGTGATTCACGTTGAGTGTCCTATTAAAAGTTCTGGAGAACTATAAAAGGGATTTTTTTCAAATTCGGCATACGGACATAATAGGTAATAATCTATATTTTAAAAATATTTTCGCAAGTGCAGCGTTGCCACATCTCTCCGAAACCAATAGCAACATTGAAATTTCAAATAGAACACCCTATATTTTATTGCAGTTTCTAATTCTACGCACGATTTTAAGTAATTTTGTTAACATCTTCCTATACTTATCTCCTACCATTTTCTCTAAATAAATTAATTTATGATTTTTTTTAGAAAATCACCACGTTAATAAAATTCCATATTTACCTGCATAAGCGAGATAATTACTAGATTTTTTTTTTCTGGGTTAGAGAGTGCATATATTTAAAATAACTATGTGTTAGAATAGCGATATATCATACAGGGTGTCGTATAAAAAGGGCATTTTTATCGAAATTTAGTAATGGTGAAAACTCATTTATTTTAAATACAACACCCTGTATTTTATGGTATCTTCGAATAAACCAATACCTTACCTACAATATTTCCATATATGTTCCTATACCCATCTCCCACCATTTTTTAGATATGAGCCAACTTTGAATATTTTCCTATTACCATAACAAAACCACCCGCTTAACGAATAACTTAGCTTGGTAGACCATGGAAGGTTTTGTTTACTTCTTCCTGACATCTTTTTGACATTAACAGATAGTTTTCAGTTGATGCTCCGTAAAAATGGAAAACGCAATTGAATATTCCAATATTGATATTTTAAATTTACAATATTTAAGATACTAAATGCAATAATAGTTTTTATTTCCTTAAAAATCAATTTATGTTGCTGAAACAACAGGAGGTTGTCAGTATTAACGTGCATAACATAATATTTTGATGATGGTCTTTGGACTCTGATTATACACATTAATACTGACATCCTCTCTTTTGGTACAATTCTTTCGTACGTGCACACAGCATTTTAGGCTTTCTATTTATTTTGCCTTCATATTTCAGATACGAAGCAAATTTTAAAAATCACGCAAAATTATAAAACATAGATCATACACAAAACTACAAACTGATAACGAAGGCAATGAAATAAATGTACTTGGATATTTTAACGTTTACCCTCAAGCATCAATTAGAAGTGCTGAAATAGATCTAGGACTTTCATATTCAACAATTCAACGTATTCTAAGCAAACATAACATTCAACCATTTAAATTTATCACCCAGCAAGGCCTTTTACCAGAAGATTTTCAGAGACGTACTGAATTTTGCGAAATAGTTCTAACTAAAATTGAGGAAGACCCACTATTTTTGAAAAAAATTATCTGGACTGACGAGTCGAAATATCTATCTATATCTACGATAAAAATTTAACTTCGAATAATTATCTGGATATTTTAAGAACTACAGTTAATGAGTTTTTGGATGATTTACCACTACAATTATTGATTTCTTGCTGGTACCAATTGGATGGGGCTCCTGCACATGGCAGCAATGAAGTGAGTCAAGAATTATATGGAATATTCGAAGATAGGTGGTTCAGACGTTTGGGACCATGGGATTGACCACCTCGGTCTCCGGACCTAACTCCCCTAGATTCTTACCTTTGGGGAACCATCAAAGAGCGAGTGTATGTAGGAAATCCAATACAAAATCTCCAGGATCTGGAAAATCGAGTACGTCGAGTTGAGGAAATACGAAGAGCAACAACAAGAAACCAATTAACATGTTTGCACGAATGCCTTAATGCGAATGGTGGCCATTTTAAGCAATTTAACAATTAGTTATCTTTCTTTTGCTAAAAATTAACGATTATGTATTATTTGTTTGTTTAATTGTCACTTATAATATCTAACACCTTTAGGTTACAAATTGTATTTAAAAAAATACATTTTGGATTATTCACCGTATTTAAAACTGTCTGTTTATTTCAAATATTTGTCAGTACGAGGTAAATAAAACCTTACATGGCCTAACTAGTTCAGTGATTCGCTAAGCAGGTGCCGAGGCGGGTGCTTTTGTTGTGGATGGTCTTTGAAAACAGGAAAATATTCAAAGTTGGCTTGTATCTAAAAAATGGTGGGAGATGGGTATAGGAACATATATGGAAATATTGTAGGTAAGGTATTGGTTTATTCGAAGATACCATAAAATACAGGGTGTTGTATTTAAAATAAATGAGTTTTCACCATTACTAAATTTCGATAAAAATGCCCTTTTTATACGACACCCTGTATGATATATCGCTATTCTAACATATAGTTATTTTAAATATATGCACTCTCTAACCCAGAAAAAAAATCTAGTACTTATCTCGCTTACGTAGGTAAATATGGAATTTTATTAACGTGGTGATTTTCTAAAAAAAAAATCATAAATTAATTTTTTAGAGAAAATGGTAGGAAATAAGTATATGTTAACAAAAGTTACTTAAAATCGTGCGTAGAATCAGAAACTGCAATAAAATATAGGGTGTTCTATTTGAAATTTCAATGTTGCTATTGGTTTCGGAGAGATGTGGCAACGCTGCACTTGCGAAAATATTTTTAAAATATAGATTATTACCTATTATGCCCGTATGCCGAATTTGAAAAAAAATCCCATTATAGTTCTCCAGAATTTTTAATAGGACACTCAACGTGAATCACCCTGTATATAACTTTTTTTTTTATAGATTTAGGAAGAGATCCTTACAGAACAGATCATGCCTGGACCTGTCCGAATTGTCAGGCCCCCTACAAGAGCGCAGAAATAGAAAGTTTCCTTCTTGAAACTATCTCGAAGAAGTTTTTGGCCTATAACCTGCAGGACTTGCAGTGCAAGAAATGCGGACAGGTAATTTTATCTTTTGATAATAATATGTAATATAATGTTGTTCCAAACAGCCCTGAAACTAATTCTTTTTAATCGCAGTCAGATTAGACCAGGTTTCTTGTCTTGTACAAAAAGCTATAATGATTGGATAGGGCGTTTTTTATAGGAGGTTCACATTATTGTTTCTAGTGAGAATAACTTTTAATATAAGCCTGACTTTTAATAAGCTTGGCGTGCCTTGAAATTGAATGATAGACTGTAAACTCTAAATCAAATTCACAAAAGTGGTAAAATCTCTTAACAGATATACAGTGTGCATCAGCCAAATGGAATAAATTCGATAATAAATAAATGGGGGCGTGTTCGGAAAAACGCTTGGACCCGTCGATTGGTATTTTTAGTTGCTCATTTTCTCCAATAAAAACTTTTTATACAGGGTGTGTCCTGTAACAGTGGTCAATGCCAACTTTCTTATTTCAAATGCAACACCCAGGATATTATTTAATTTTTGGATTCTTTAGGAGATTCTAAACATATCTTATGTTCAATGTCCTATACCTGTCTTCAACTATTTCGGCAATATTAAGTGTTTTCAAATTTATAATAATATTTAAAGAATCCAAAAATTAAATAATATCCGGGGTGTTGCATTTGAAATAAGAAAGTTTGCATTGACCACTGTTACAGGACACACCCTGTATAAAAAGTTTTTATTGGAGAAAATGAGCAACTAAAAATACCAATCGACGGGTCCAAGCGTTTTTCCGAACACATTTATTTATTATCGAATTTATTCCATTTGGCTGATACACACTGTATGTGTTTGGTTTAGTAAAAGCACTAGTAAGTAGAAGCCAAAATACGCCAAAGGGCGGTCATGATGAATTTCTTTTTAAACAGCCCGACAAACTACAAGTAAATAAAACTCATGTCGACGGGCAAGAGAGCGAGTATCCAGTTTAATAACTTATTCAATACTATTTACGTTTCGAGGATCACATTTTAAATTTGAGCAAGAAACTCTCTTCTGGCTGCTTTGCAATCAGAATTACAAGAAATGAACTCGGAATAGCAGTGGCGCGTACCGTTTACTTTGCCTTATTTTATCTTAATCAAAACAAACACTCAAATATATCAAGAAAATAAAATTTTTACAAATCACTTTATGTACAATTATTTATTACAATATAGTATGTATCACTCTCCCATTAGATGTCTTTTTAAGAGTTTTTTAAATAAATCCAATTTTGGACTATCTTTAATTATCTGTGGCAAGGAGTTAAATTCAATCAAACCTCTATGGATAAGTGCTTTCTCAGTACTTCTCATATTTTTCGTGTACAGGGTGTTCCAGCGAGGACTGAACAGGGACCTATTTTCGACCTTCCTTGTATTTTGGAAAAATTCAAAATAGCCAATCGATGTATTTTTTCTTGTAGAATCCAAAAATATCATCGAAAAAATATTTGAACCAGAAACAAAAGAGTTACGCTATGCATCAGGTGTTTTTTAAATGGAATGTATCGTTTTTTATACAATTTTTGGAAAGAGTGATTTTTTTTATGTCCGTTCTGATTAAAAGATTTGATTTTGCGATAGCTGTTTATATTACATTTTAATGTTTTACAAACTAAAATTTTAGCTTCACCTGTTTAAAATATACGATAGGTTGGTATAGGTGATCAAGGTAAAATGACGTTTGAATGCTTTGTCAATAAAAATTGACATTATTTTAAATATTGTCGAAGTCTTCACCTAAAAAATATATATTCGACTCTGATCGAAATGAAATACTCTTTGGACGAGAGACTACAGATTGTTATGCTATTTTACAAGTGCCAAGAAAATGCAAGAGAAGCAAGAAGAAGATTTATCGCAAATTTTCATAGAAATATATCCATCAATACAATTCTAAGGATAAAAAACCTATTTCAGGAAAATAAAACTTTACATGATAGAAAAAGAAATATACAAAGAAGAAGAAATCGAGACCAGGTCATTATAAATTATTTTCAAGTTAATCCAACCAAAACAATTTCGGATGCAGTTCGGGAAGTACAGTACGGTGGCGGTGTAAGGCGCAGAAGAGTTACCCGAGGGACTGTTCACAGGACTCTGAAAATTCATAAATTTAGGCCTTTTCGTATCCTTCCACTTCAGCACCTAACACCGGCACAAAAAGAACTTCGCTTACAATTTGTTTCTCAAATGGTAATTCGGCAAGAAAACGAAGACCCTGATTTATTCAAAAATATTGTGTGGACCGACGAAGCTACTTTCACAACATCGGGAGTATTCAACAGACATAATAGTCACCATTGGGCCGTTGAAAATGCAAAAAAGTTCCAGACTATTAAATTTCAAGGGAGGAATTCTATTCATGTTTGGTATGGGATAAAAAACAATAAAATTTTGGGATCAATATTTTTTAACGGGACTTTAAATGGGTACAGATATTATGAGTTTTTAGAAAACGAAATTGAAAATTTTTTGGAAGACTTACCATTGGCAGAATATCAGAATTTAATTTGGCAACATGATGGGGCGCCTCCTCATGCCGTGCATGATGTGGTTCAATTTTTAAATCGGCGCCATAACGAATGTATAGGGCGAAATGGAACATATGCTTGGCCGCCCAATAGCCCCGACCTCTCATTTTTGGATACATTTCTTTGGGGCCATTTGAAGAACGTCGTATACAGACAACGAAACGAAAATATTCAAGAGATCATGGGAAAAATTGTCGATGAAATAAACCGCCTTAACCAGGAAAATCATATTGTAACAGCAAGTTTAGAAAGGCTACAAAGGGGTTATCGATGTTGTTTCGAGAAAAACGGCGGTCACATTGAAAACTTATGTTATTAGTAGTTTTATTTTATTATTTAATAATTATTTTTTATTAAATTTCTTTTTCTATCATGTAAAGTTTTATTTTCCTCAAATAGGTTTTTTATCCTTAGAATTGTATTGATGGATATATTTCTATGAAAATTTGCAATAAATCTTCTTCTTGCTTCTCTTGCATTTTCTTGGCACTTGTAAAATAGCATAACAATCTGTAGTCTCTCGTCCAAAGAGTATTTCATTTCGATCAGAGTCAAATATATATTTTTTAGGTGAAGACTTCGACAATAATTAAAATAATGTCAATTTTTATTGACAAAGCATTCAAACGTCATTTTACCTTGATCACCTATACCAACCTATCGTATATTTTAAACAGGTGAAGCTAAAATTTTAGTTTGTAAAACATTAAAATGTAATATAAACAGCTATCGCAAAATCAAATCTTTTAATCAGAACGGACATAAAAAAAATCACTCTTTCCAAAAATCGTATAAAAAACGATACATTCCATTTAAAAAAACACCTGATGCATAGCGTAACTCTTTTGTTTCTGGTTCAAATATTTTTTCGATGACATTTTTGGATTCTACAAGAAAAAATACATCGATTGGCTATTTTGAATTTTTCCAAAATACAAGGAAGGTCGAAAATAGGTCCCTGTCCAGTCCTCGCTGGAACACCCTGTACACATAAAAAATTTTGTTATTTCGTGTTGGATAGGTATGCATAGACTCGTTCGTGACAAGTTTTTCTGTCAGATAGTTAGGAGTTAGTCCATTTTTAATTTTATAAATAAGGATTAGTACTTGATATTTCAAAAATGATTCTATAGAGAGCCAATCTAATGCCGTTAGCATATTTCTTATAGGTGTTTCTCTTTTTTCTCCCAAAATTAATCTCATACATCTGTTTTGAAGCTTTTGCATCCTGCTTAGCTCATTTTTGTTAGCAAAATAGAGTATTGAGGAGCTAAAGACCAAATGTGGAAGGATTAATGTGTTAAAGACAGTAGTCTTGGACCAGCGAGTAAGATATGGTGAAACTCGTGACAAAAAAATTAACGTTTTTGGTTATCTTTGCAATTATATACAATATGTGTTCTTTAAAACTAAGATGTTTATCAATAATAAAACCAAGATATTTAATATTTTCTACTACTTCTAAATTATCACTACCTACTATTATATTTAAATTACTTGATATGAATTCATTTTGAACTTTATTACTTCCTATCAGCATAAATTTCGATTTTTGTATATTTAATTTTAGTAAATTTTTATTAAACCATTTATAGAGATGACTTTTATTGTGGAAGTTCACAAATTTATTGTGGAAGTTTTTTATTACCTGGTTTATGTCATTAATATAAATTAAAAATAACATCGGACCTAATGTACTTCCTTGTGGAACACCATTATTGTTAAACACTTCTGTGGAAATGTTGTTATTAATTTTGTTAACCTGCTTTCTATTCTTCAAATAATCTACAAACCAATTAAGGGCAGTATTACTTATACCCTTCAATTTGCTTACCAGTATGTCCCTATCTATAGTTTCAAAGGCCCGTTGTAAATCAAGGAACACTGCTCCTATTGCATAATTATCATCCAAGAGATTCTTCCATTCATAAAGAACATTTTGAATAGCCGTTTCACAGCTGTGATTCTTTCGAAAACCAGATTGATTTACCATCAGAATATTATTTGCAGTAATAAATTTCATTAATTGTTTATATACAATTTTTTCTAAAATTTTCTCAATTGTAACCAGCATATTAATGGGTCTGAACCCATCAGCTTTAATAGTACCTTTTATTTTTGGAATTGGGATTACTGTAGATAACTTCAATAAGAATGGAATCTGTCCAGTTTCTAAAGAAGTATTTGTGATGTTCAGAAGTGGCCCTTCTATATTACTGTAGATATTTTTTAAAAATTCAGGTGTTAGTTCATCTGGACTTCCTTTGTTGGGCAATGAAAATACAGTTTCCCTTAGCTCTATGTTAACAATTAAGCAAAATGAATCAAAGTGGTCTTGCAGACTGGAATTATTTATACTTGGTGTCTTTTCTGGTCCTATATTCGTTTTGTCAATACCATGTATTATATTATTAATACTTTCCACAAAATAAATATTCAAATTACCTGCAATTTCTTTTGAATTAATCAAAACGCTATTGTTGATTTCCAGCTTAGTAATAGTTTTTTTATTAGTTGCAGAAATTAATTGGCTTAATGTTTGCCACATTTGCTTAGCATTATTTTTTGATAAATCTATTTTGTTTTGATAGTATTTTTTTCTTTCCTCTCTGATATCTGACACCACCTTATTTCTACATTGTTTGTAATTCAATCTATTATCTGCCGATTTATTTATTTTTAATTTTTTTGTAACTATTGTCTCTATCCTTAATTGCTTTTTCAACTCTGTCATTCTACCATTCTTTAAACTTTGGTTTTATTACTTTTTCAAGTCGTGGAGCTATATCTTCTAATGCACCTTTAATATTATTATAAAATATATAATATTTAAATCCCTAACTCTATAGTCCCATTTTATCTGTGATAATCTATTATTTAACACATCATAGTCTATCCTACCTCTTGTTTGAATAATAACTATCACGCATATATTTTAATGTTACATGGTATGAATTGTACTGGTCACGTATTAAATAAAGAATTAGATTAAATAATAAATAAGTTTACCATTTTTCTTTTTCAGATAAAAATGGAGAATCTCATAATGCACTGTCAGTGCGCGTCCGATTTTAGGTGTCTCATTTCCAGGAAAGATCTCATCAAATTGCTGGAAACGTTTTTGGAATTGGGGAAGAGATTCGATATGCCTGCTTTAGCGGAAACTGTCGAACGGATCTTGAAACTTACTTAAATAAATAAGCTGATTTTGTGTTTATATTCAGTTACACGAAAGATTAAAAGTCAATCTATTTTTTTTTTAATGTCAATAATTATTTAAGTTAAAATTTGTAAATTGATTTATTTTTTATACATTTTAGTGATATTTTGTTGTAAAAAGAAATTATTAGTACAAAATATTAATAAAGTATTATCAATGAATTTTTTATTACTTATATTTCTTATCAGATGGGTCGCCTGGTTAGTGTTCTGTGATCTTTCGAAGGTATTTTATTATGTAGAATATGGAAATGATAGAATCACATACTCGCTATAACAATTTGGTACTCTTGTTTAAATTACTTCACTCAGACAAAATTTTAGTAATATTTGTGTTATATTTTCTGATTCCTTCAAACGATTTAACTAAACTTTTTTTTTTGTTTTAAAGGTACATTATTAGACTTTATTCTTGGGCAGAATGTTTGACATAAAACCCAACTAACGTCAATAACAGGGTGATTGAAACAGACGTATTTTTTACCCAAAATTACTACTTTTCTGAGTTAAACAGCAAATCCCAAAATTATGCTTATCATGTCAAATGATAGCCCCAATTTTACTTTAAAACGTGCTTTTTAGTTAGTTAAAAATCTTTACTAACTTGTTCTGTTTTTAAACTATAAAGATTTCTCTAAACACCTACATAACTGTATGATTTTTTGTTGTACATTTTTAGAATAAGTCAAATTCAAATTCAAAAAGTACTTTATTGTCGAAGAATATAGAATTCTATTGACAAAGCATGTTAAAATTATAACTACGTAAAATTAAACATATACAAGTGAAAAGTAACTGAACCAAACATAACAAAGATAATAAATGTGAGTAAAATTATAAAACTATGAAGCACTAAAGGATCAAAACAAGCATAAGTAATCAAAAATCATAAAAAAATAGTAAATATAAAAACAACAATGTACATTCATAAATATAAAGAAAAAACAAACTACAAAATTTAAAGAATGAGATCATAAGTCTATTGATTGAGGAAGATTTCACAATGTATCTGCATAGAACTCGTCAATGTTATAATAAGCCTTGCTACATAGAAGCTTTTTAAGGCATTTTTTAAAGCCTGTAAGTGAGGCAGAATTTCTTAGAAATGTTGGCAAATGATTATACATTTTGCGACTCTCATAAATCAATGATTTTTTAATTAAAGTAGTGGCAGGTATAGGCAAAGGTAAATCCATGGCCTGTCGGGTTTAACGCTGAGGAACTGGATCTCTAATACTATTTCGATTTTTAAAAACAAGGGATGTAGTTTCTAGTATAAATAATGATGTAAAAGTGAGAATGTTCTGAGACAGAAAGTGTGGTTTACAGGATTCTCTTGGTGTAATACCCAGAATGGCTCGGACTGCCTTCTTCTGCAAGACAAACAAAATGTTCAAGTATTGCTGACTGGAAACACCCCAAAATGGAATGCCATACCTGAGATGAGATTCGAACAGTGAAAAATAGACTGTCCGGGCCATTTCTGGACCGAGCTCTCTAGCTGCAACCCTAATTGCAAAACAACCTGATGAGAGTCTCTTGCCTAATCCGAATATGTGGTCCACGAAGCGAAGTCCGTTGTCAATTAAGACTCCCAAGAACTTGGTACTTGGTTGCTCATGGAGAGGACTACCGCCCAACTCCAAACCCTGCACATCACATTAGTTTTACTTATATTAAATGAAAGTCGATTTGAGCTGCACCAATCATGAATGAGTTTAAGGTCATTTGTGATATTTTCTTTTAACCGATCGATACTCCTGTGGTGCCACACAACCGACGTATCGTCAGCAAAAAGGGTAAAGCTTCCAAATATTTTAATTTGAACCAGATCATTTATCTAGAGTAAGAATAAAAGGGGTCCCAATACAGATCCCTGTGGAACACCACATTGGACACCCAGGATTCCTGAGTGCCTGCCTGAACTCATCACAGACTGACTGCGACCCTCAAGATATGACCCAAACCAAGAGAGAGAGGATCCTCTAAACCTGTATAGTTGAAGCTTCGACAGTAATATTCCATGATCGACGCAGTCAAATGCCTTCGATATGTCACAGAACACCGCGGCAACCGCGTCACCTTGGTTCATGTGGGAGTAAACCCTCTCCAGAAAAGAAAAAATGCTTAAATTGCTGAAAACCAAACTGGTCAGCTGTGATTATGTCATTTGCTTCAAGATAAGTCCAAATTTTTTTCTTTACAAGTTTTTCAAATAATTTGGACACTAGATAAAAGGGAAATTGGGCGAAAATTTGAGGGGTCCTCCAAATCCCCTCCCTTGTGCAGGGGGATCACTACTGCCGCCTTCAAGCAATCGGGAAATACCCCCGTACTCCATGAAATATTAACGGCCTCAGCCAGGGCCTCTAGTGCGCAATCAGCCGCAGCAGTACCTCTGCAGATATTCCATCCTCTCCAGAAGATTTTCTTTTTCTTATTTCGCGAAGTGCACCCTTAACTTCATTTATCGTGGTAGGAAAGAAGTAGAAAGAGCCAGGAACAGAGACGTTTTCAAGATAGGAGAGAGGATTAACAGGGGATGTTATTCCACGAGTCAAATTTCCAGCAATGGAGCAGTAATATTTATTTAATTTATCAGGATCTATGCCCACATTGTTACCGCTCTTTCTGGTTTTACTTTGTATATCCTGAATGATGGACCAACTTTCTTTTTGTTTATTTTCAGCATTTGAAAGCCTGTTATTATTCAAATTCAAATTCCTTTATTCACAAACAGATCACAGTGTGACATGTGTTTCGTCGAAGATTATCAAAGTAAAATACATATAATAATATAATAGGTTAAGAACAATACTACAACATACCTAATCAAGTTAAAAGTGAAATAAAATAGTGTAAAAGTTAAAATACAAATACAAAATACAAGTCAGAAAAACTCATTCAAACTGTAAATGGGATCCCTACAAAGCAAGTCAAATAGTTTTCTTTTAAAAGATTTTAAATTTATAGTTCGTCTGAGTTCAACCGGCAAGTGATTATATATTTTTAAGGGCATTACAAGGGAACTTTTAACAGTTGCAGTCAGTCGAACAGCCGGTAGCCTTAAGTCGGAGCCATTTCTGAGTGGATAGCAGTGAGGCATGTCATCAACCAGAGTAAAAGAGTTAAGATTCTTACGAATGTACAGGGCACATTGAAGTATATAAATTGATACAACTGTCAACAGTTGAAGATTTGAGAAGAGTGGACGACAAGATTCCCTTGAAGAGGATTGTTCGAATAATCCTCTTTTGTGCAACTAATACCTCATTCACTCTCAAGCAATTTCCCCAAGCTACTATAGCATAATTTAACAAGGAATAGACGTAGGCATAGTAATAAGACATTAGTATGCTTCTATCAACTACTGCTCTTAGTTTCCAAATGACAAACGAATGGGTGGCAAGTTTTTTAAGAATATAGTCGACATGACCTGACCAATTTAAGTTACAATCCATGATGACGCCTAGGAACTTAGCAGTGTTAACATTGCCCATATCATTACCACATATATTTAGATTTAGACTTGTGTTATTTGCACGGGTACTGAACAGCATTAAGAGTGTTTTTTGTAAATTGAGGACAAGATTGTTTAATCTGCAATAATCAAGCATTTGCTCAATGCTGACCTCCGCTAATCTCCTTATCTCAGCCAAAGAAATACCTGTTATGACAGAAGTTATGTCATCTGCATATATAATATTAGGGCCCAACAAAGCTGACTGAGCAATATCAGCAATATAGACGAGGAATAATAAGGGTCCCAGCACACTTCCCTGTGGAACACCTGTAGGAACGTCTGCTAATTCAGATTGATACTTCTGGCCATTCACCAGCAGTATGACTTTTTGTTTCCTGTCAAACAGGTATGTCTCAATCCATTTGACTGGAGTACCCCTCACTCCATAACGTTCTAATTTACATAATAAAACAGAGTGATTGACCAAGTCAAAGGCGCGAGAGAAATCAAAGAAAACACTCATGGTGGCACAACCCTGATCCAACGCCCGAACGAGTTCCCCAACAAGGGAAACAATCAGCATCAGCCTTTGAGCAGCCCCTTCGAAATCCAAACTGAGTACTAGGTATAATCCTATTTTTATTCAAGAAGTTACTGAGTCTGTCATAAAATGCTTTTTCATATATCTTAGAGAATGCAGTCAAAAGTGAGATTGGTCTATAGTTATCTATTCTATTAATATTACCCTTTTTGTGTATAGGTCGAATAATAGATGTTTTTAGTTGAGTGGGAAATATACCTTCTTTAAAGGATTCATTTATTAGGTAGGTAAGGACTGGAGATATATGCTCTGACACTTTTATCAACAGCGAGCAAGGAATATCATCAATACCACCAGAGTGCTTATTTGAGATTGAGTTTAGATATGTGTGTACCTCAAGTTCATTAACTGGCTGGAGAAACATTGACTCGTCACAGGCTCCCATACTAAGTCCAAGATTGCTCGACTGACTACCAGGCAATTGCCTTATACTCTCAATGAAATAGTCATTAAACCCTTTAGCTGCAAGACCGTAGTCATAAATAGTACTATCATTCATATTTTTGAAAAAAGTTGGATATGAAGGCTTTTTAGCTGAGGCATCCAATTCATTACTTATTATATTCCATGAAGCTTTCATCTTATTTGAGAAATTATTGTAAATATGTGAATAAACATTTTTTTTTCTGTTTGCAATGAGTTCTCTATGTTCCCTCAACCTTACCTTATAGTTTCCCCACATTTGCTCACTATTTGATTTTTTACAACACAAATAAAAATCGTAGATCTTCGCCTTGCTTTACAATGTCATTAGTAAGCCAGTGTGCATTAGATGATACTCGAGAACCATCAGGACAATATCTGATGAGCTCTTGTGGGAAGGACTTATTAATAATATGCAATATTTTACCAAGAAATAAATCAAACTTAGCATTAGCATCAGTGTCTGCTCTTACCAAATCATCCCAGGATTCATATTGCAGGAAATTTTTAAAGTTTAAAACCTTGAGTTTTTCAAGCTGAAATGTTGTAAAGATGTTATCTATAATTGTAGCTGATGTGTTATGAATCCTGGAATAGTCCTTAATACAAGACTGTAGACCAAATGATATAAGGTTGTTCACAATCCAGTTTGCATGAATATTATTTTTACAAGGATCAAAATTAACATTAAAGTCCCCACATACAATATATGAAGCATTCTTATCATTTCTGCTTTTATCGAATAAATCAACCATTAAATCATACAACAGATTAATAAAATTTAATACATTTGATGATGGTGCTCTGTACTCAAACTCACTCTCACTACACCCCACATTTAAACTTAACTGTTCGAATTGAATGCCATTTCTACAGTAAATTGCGACCCCGCCTCCTCGAGACAAATCCCTGCAATAAGAGGATGCCAGAGCATATCCATCAATGGTCACTCTGCCAATTTCATCTGGGGAACACCATATCTCAGTAAGCGCAACCAAATCGGGACATTTAGCTTGAAGACATACAGCAAGCTCAGAGTTCTTTGCCCTAAGACTTCGGATGTTAAAGTTCAGAAGACACAGAGCTTGAGATGGATCATTGGGTTTAGCTACGTCGTCGCTGATTTCCATATTTTCGAAAGTTATAGTTATTCCTCAGGTTTTTGTTTTTATCATTGACTTCACCAACCTGCCACCCATGACCAAGTTGAGAGTTTTTCTGCCAATTAAAAATGTAGGGTCTGACAGAAACATTCACAGGTCAGATACTACCATTACAAAGCAAGTTAGTTTGATTAGGTTTTATGGAGACCTTAAATGAAGCCTTATAGTTTTGTTTACTCTGATTTTTTTCACAAGAGAAGGTGTGGATTTGTTTTTCTTTTAAGTATTCTTTCAATACTTCCACTGTAGTATTTTCAGCCAGATTATCTATGTGAAACCATTTGCGTTCTTCTGCAGCTGACAAAACAATATTGTCAGTACTAGATCCCTTTACCACAGTCAAAGGTGCACTCTCTAGTTCAATACTTTTTAACTCATTAGGTTTAATGTGGAAAAAGTATATAAGTATGAGGTAAAGTATGAGGAATTGGCAGACTGGCAGCAGATGGTGAGTCATTTTTACTGATGGTGAAGAATATATAATAATATAATCTTTTTGCGGTCTTTAAAATGTTTCTATAGGTACTACGATATTTATTACAATAAGATATAAAGCTTAGGTTATCCCAATATTTCTTTATATGATTGAGGCTTCGAACATTTGCTGCAGATATTTTTAATCCCTTAGTAAGCCAGGGTTTTAATTTAGTGACCCTCGGTTTGATCCATCTCAATGGAATACCTGTCCAATTTACGCCAAGACAAATCACATGAAACCGGTCAAAACTAATTTGGCAAAAAATCCTACCACGCCGACGTTCTCTTTTAAGTTTAACATTAAAATCAATCAAGGTACAACACACCGCCTCATGGTCAGAAAGCCCCGCATTTACTACTGAGCATATCACATGATCATAATTAGAGCACATATAGTCACTTAAAGTGGCTGAAGTTCGGGTTATGCGAGTTGGT
This sequence comes from Kuschelorhynchus macadamiae, assembly GCA_030620095.1. Taxonomy (NCBI): domain Eukaryota; kingdom Metazoa; phylum Arthropoda; class Insecta; order Coleoptera; family Curculionidae; genus Kuschelorhynchus; species Kuschelorhynchus macadamiae. The sequence goes on along the minus strand of JAUTXW010001600.1, from coordinate 810,556 downwards.
GTGTCGACATGCATGTTTAACCCGTAGGAAATAAGAGAATTTGCTAGCATAACTGAATTGACTGAATTTTTGTCGAGAAAATTAATATTTATGTCCCCTGCCAAAAGCAATTTGGCACATGGGGATATTTCAGAGAGGATGATGTCAAGCCTTTGCAAAAATTGTCCAACTTGTGAAGACGGCGAACGATATGCACAAAGAACATACAAATTATTCTTTTTACAGTAACTCAAAGGTACCCTCCTCTAGCAAGTAATTGTACTTATCAATACCTAAGACAAGTCTTTCCCCAGTCACGTGATGCCAAATTAAAAGAAGGCATTTTTATTGGGCCACAAATCAGAAAATTGCTGAACGATATCAACTTTACAGAAAAGCTTACCAGGCAGGAACTCAGAGCATGGAATTCATTTGTTAATGTGTTAATGTAGTAAGAGGATTTTTTAGGCAACAATATGAATGAAAATTATGAACAATTAGTTAATAAATTCTTAGATGCCTATGAAGCGCTTGGTGCCAGAACTGTCATTAAAAATTCACTTCCTCCATTCTCATCTGTCATTTTTTCCTAAAAATTTGGGAGCTGTTAGTGACAAGCAGGGTGAAAGGTTTCAGAACAGAGAAGATAGGACACCTCATAAACAGAAAAAATAAAGTTTAATTAGTGTTTTTAGTTAATATTTTTCTCGTTTGCTTTTATCTATGGTATGTTTAATAGGCGAAAACTGTAAACATAGTCAATAAACTGGGTTAAGAATTTTCTGAAATCATTTTTTCTATAGATCGTAACATTTGATATGGTCCTACAACTCTAACAAGTAAACCCTACATGCTACAACTTTCTATTTGTCATTTTCGTATTTGGATAGGTCCATTCTATTAGATTATGCTATTCTGATTTGTGTTACAACAAAAAAATGTTTTTTTGTCGGCCAGTGTAATTTATTCTAGTTTTTTGTTTTTTAAAAATAGTTTAAAATATTGTCAAATGCCCAGATATAATACAAATGAACTTATGCGAGTAATGCGTATGCTGGAAAGTGGCTTATCCCACAGAATTGTGGTTGAATTGTTGCATATTAAACAAAGTGCTTTATCAAGACCATGGCACAGATGTCAAAATACTGGTTCAGTGCAATATAACCATGGAGGAGGTGGATTAATAATGAGAATAAAACATTACTTTTAGTTTTATTTTGTAACTAAACATATTAAATACTCGACAAGGAAAAAATAAATACCTAAGCAGTATTTTGAACAGAAGGTTTAATCATAAAATCTAAAATATAAGAAACTTACAAAATAGCACATAACAATTACTTGGATTCCATGTTGATGGGGTCAAGAACGGGATCCTTGAACTTCAGTTCGGGAAACTTAGTCATGTCTTCTCCAGATGCACCTCCATATTGTCTGGCAACCTTTTCCAATTCTTGCTCCAGTTCTTTTTTTAGTTCAGGTGTTGGATCCACCAAGTTTCTGCCACTAAAGAATAAAATAAATGTCAGATATAATCCACAAGTTTTTTTTTTTAATTATTATTGAAAGGAACTCAATCTAAAATAGTGAACTATGATAAGCGGAACTTTTATTTGTGATAAAAGTACCCCAATACAATTTACTGATTCCTAATATTTTATTGTTTGTTAGGAAAATTATATATCTGCACTTTCTTTTTCAAGTTTATATATTTTCATAAATTCTCACTCAAAATCCACGTATGTAGATACAAAAACACAGGTACACATATCACTTAGAGGTAAGTACCATGCTTTGTAGTCTGAACAAAGAACAAATGGAGGATACTTTTTTCTTTTTTTTTGAAACATACTTGGGATACATATTTACTTCTATTATTCAACCAAAACCTACACCATTTTATGAATGAACCACAAAGTAGGGTCGTCTCACTTGTTATAACTATGATTTAGCCGCTAATTCTGTTATAAATAAATATAAAAAATCGCAATAAACATACTCGTTACTTTTCTGTTTGTATTCACGGATTTTGTCCACGAACAGTTGTTGAATAGGGTCGGTGGCTTTCTGCAAACATGGGGCCAAAATTCCGATGTTCCGGCTATGGATAGCGCTCTTGAAAGAGGTCTTAACGTTCTGTAAGATCTGATGGGACAGCATCTAAAAAGAAAATTACGTATCAGGTTATGAACTGAAAAATTATGTAACCATACTAGCAAGACTTCAAAGAAAACGCAAATTTGTCTAAAAAATAAAGATACCGTACGTATAATAAGCATAGATCTTACCTTGGTTTAAATACCGTTTTTGGGAACTGTTTCAATTATCAATACGAAATTTTAGCCCGAATTTGCAAAAAGTAAAAAATTCAAGCACCAATTACAGAATTTGATTGACGTTAGTAATAGTAATTTCTCCCTCCACAAATCACAAAAAAATGTCCCTAGATAGTTAGCACTCTTCTCTTTTACTAGCAAGTCACGTACTGCCAAGAATTATTTTATTGCGTCTATTCTCTCTCTCCCGACAGGATTTAATTTCGCTTAATTTAAAATGGGGTCCTTTATCTAAAAAATTAGAGGTTGTTTAAAGAGTCTTCAAACAATGCTACTAAGCAATATGTCTATAGTATCGCATCACGTATCGTTTTAAATTCTCTGCTATTGCGATCTTATAAAGTCTGGTATTAGGTATTAAAAATAGTTTTAGAAATTTGTAGCATTATAGGAATGAGTGACACGGTTTAACTAATTTTAACAATATTAGTTTAACAATACTATTAGTTTATTTCTCTAAAAACATACAATTCTCTGCACATCCTATAAATACCCACATACATTTGTTTAAAGTGTTTTATCACCTTTATAAACAATTGAGGGTTCACTCTGCGAAATTAATATTTGAAAATACTAGAACAATTGATTAAACCAGGAGGGCTGGATAAATATTGTGAATAATATGCTGATGTTAATACAGATGTCTACCGGCTAAAGTAAAAAAAATAGGCAGAATAGTGCTCTTATTGCTTGCTGCTTAGTTACCAAGCGTATCTTAGTGCGCCGTTTCAATTTATCATATAGACACCTAGTGCCGCACGCAATTTTTTTATTCTTAAACATCTGCACGAATCCTGCCGCTTGCCGAGTCTTGGTTGAATTATTTATTTTTGTTGTTGGTATAAAAAAAATCGAGGTGTTCCGGGAGCTTAAGAGCCCGTCATCCGGGCGTCTCACAGATGATAACGTCTTGAAATTGGAAGAAGGTGTAAATCATCGGGGAAGGTTATTTCAGCTCTAACTAAGCCCCAGACTGAAAGCAATCTGACATTTGGATCCACTAGAATGTAAAGTTACATTTACATTCACTTCAAAACCAAGTTGAAATTGACATTTCGTAAAAGTGCATTTACATTGAAAATGATATTCTTGAACAGCTGATCAGATTTTGTAATTTAATTTTATTATTTTTACAAAATATTAATGTAAAATACACTAAACTGGAGCAAAAAGATTGTTTAGTAACTTTTTTACGCTCTTTGGTTGTGTTTTTAGGCGTTTATGTCTACTTTAGTCTTGGCTATACCTTCAGAATTAACCCAAAAATATACGATTAAAGGTTTTTTTTTTCATTAAAGCGGTAAAAAACATTTATATTTTTAAATGAATAGATGTGTAAAAGTATTAAGAATTTTGTTGATTAAAATAAAAATTATAACCTAAAAATTTGACATTTATTGAATATTTGCTTGGCATCGGCAAGCTCCTTGCTTCAATCTGAAGTCAAATTCGGGTTGAAATTGAATGTAAATGTAGCTTAAATGTATTTTTGGTCAACCACGGGTACGTTGAAAAGTGTATCAATTTAAATTTATGCTTCTCACTAAGACAGGCTATCTGTCATAAGTTCTTTACTTACGTCCTTACGTTCACGTTAATTTAGCCACTCCATTGATTACCTAACACGATTTTTTTATTTGTTCTAAAAAATAATAAGTAAGTTATTTTATTTTAGTATTTAATCCATTTTCTAGATATTATAACATTTACTGTACTATATCTTCATCGATTATTTCAAATAACTTTTGGAAGTACGTAATCCATATAAATTTATTATACATCAGGCTAGGTGCCCTGTATTGTCATGGAAACTTAAGTTCGGAAAAGTTTTAGCGTTGTGTCTGTCTAAGGGCTCTAAGGTTACTACGATTTACCTTTTCAATGAATTAAAATCGTCAGAAAGCGCCCACCCACGAAGGGGGTTGGTTCTTGACTTTAAAAAGTCGTCCATTTTAACATAATTTGGTAAATAATAAAATTGATATTTTTTAAATTAAAGTATATTTCTATTGGTAAAAGAATATGAGTAATTACGGAAACTGGGCCTAGCAATGATCCGTATATTGTCGTCTGATTAAGTTATGAGTTCATGGTAATGTCTTTTATGTGACTGGTAGCCTAAAAAATAAAAGTTAATTAAGTTAATCAAAACAGTTAAGAACACGTTTTTAAACCCCTCTGTTATTGATTAATATGTGTTTAAAACTTAGTATTTTACTAGATAACTTAAAATGAGCTAAAATAACTCCATTTTCAGAAAGGGCAATGCATACAATACTGTCAATTATCTTAAGAGTTTTTGAAAAATGTATAGTCTTAAGCATAACTGTATTCTTTGAGACAACTGGAGTGTTTTCTAAACAACAATTTTGCTTTCGAAGTGGTAGAAGCACTGTACTGACCTAATATCTTCTATTGGAAGGTCTTTAATAAGAAGCGGTACAGCCCAGTTCTTTTCTGTGCTCTTTAACTGGTCAACCATAGTGTGATGGGGTGACATCAACAGAGACAAATACCAACATGGCCCAGTTCTGTTTCTCATTTACATTAATAACCTGTTCATTAATGATGGCACAGCACAATATACCCTCTTTGCTAGTGACATGACCATCTCGATTACCAGGAAAACAATGGAGTATTCTTTAACAGGATCTGAGGCTGACCAGTGGTTTTGTGAAAACCAGCTTCTCCTTTATAAGGGAAAAAACCACAAAAAATGGTGTTTGCAATCTGATGGGATCTGGATGAGTGTGGGGATGTTGTTTGTGTCTGAGGCAAAATTTTTGGCAGTCACCTTGGATCCAAGGCTCGCTCCAAGGGGGTTCACATAGACAACATTGCTGGGAAGTTGGCATGGGACATATATGTGTTAAGCAGCCTCTCGACTTTTCATTATTTCAATCTCATTTGTCATATGTTTCTGCAGAGGGCACTGCATACATTCCCATCTATGTATGTTCTGGAAAACCTAATATTTGCAAAGAAAAGTAATGACTTGTTCAACTCATTGTTTGTGTAACAAAAAAGGACTTTATATTTTGTGTATGGCATACAAAAAAGGGACTCTTGTAAGCCATATTTTATAAGAGAGTATAGTACAGTTTTTTTACTTTGTCAGCGGGATGTTTATCTTTTGGTAATAAAGCATTTTTGACTTGACGGTACCTGAACATTAATGAACCTTTCATTAAATTTGTTCTTGATGAAAATTGAAACAATTCTGGCTCAAAAATCATTTTACCCTTTTAGTGAGATGTTAAATTGTAGTTATTGATAGTTTTTTAAATGTATTTGCCTTTTTTTAAATATATTTTGAACTGTTGTAACTGTCTTCTAGTTTATTTTGTGTTTTGCAGTATATTTTTAGAATTTTATTTGATTGTATTTTAATTTAGAATTTTTATCTGACAAATAATAATTTTGTATAATATTTTTTATCCACCGAAATGAATTTCTGGCTATGCGTCTGCTACTAACTACAATATGTCAAATTATCAATAGCTAATTGTATTGAATTTTCAGAAAATGTTCGCAGCCAAAACCTTAAGGCTCACCCCGCAAGTACAGAAGGTTGTCGCCCAGCAGAGTAGGAACGTACTATCTGGACCACCTACGGTGAAGGTATCTCCTTTCGAAAAATTAGCTCATGGGATTGTGATGAGCATTGGGTTCATGATTGTGCCCGGTTGGGTGCTCGTTAATGTCAGACGTTGGAGGGGTGTGGAGTAAAATGTCCCATTTTGAACTTTCAGTGATAAGCCCAAAAGTAGTTTCAATATTATTTGTTAAGAATAAAAAATAGATGTAAGACTGGTAGAGTATTTTTTTTTTCTAATTTTAGTGGTCTCAATTTGAAAATTGAATCATCTCTAGTTTTTGAGGTAACCAGTCAAACAGAATATTTAATTTTTTTTAAAGTGAAACTATATGTGATGCCACCAACATTTTCATACAAAATAAACCTGGAGAAAAGAGCTGTTCTTTCTTCATGAAGATTTTCCGTTAAATTGGCTCCACTAAAGCAAGAACAAGGTGAAATTTTAAGTGCATTTTGTCAAATATTTTTCTGTTAATGAATGAATATTGTGTTGACTAAGTTGAACGTCTGTTTTGTAAATTAATTTCCATTAAGTTCGCCCCGACTTCATTATGAATAAGTCCCCTTTTTTTAGTACATATAATAGAAATAGGAGCACAGCTCCTTCCCTAAAAAAAAAAAGTGGAGGCGCCCACTTGACCCATACTTCCAACGGGTCTGTTAGTTTGTTATGCCCAATTTTCAAAGACAAGACGACTTGCTGTTAGCTAAAGTTGTCAACTCAAAATTGCGATTTTTTAAAATATTTCAAGAAAAAGTTTAAAAACTCGAAAATGCAAATTATAGGGAACATTTTTTTTATTAAAATATTTTTAAGGTAATTAAATCTTGGCTTGCTAATACAAATAATAAAGAATATAACAGAAAAATTATCTTAATTTTTTTTAGAGTTATGCTGGAACGAATCGGTTATAGTAAAAGAATTTTTAAAGAACTTTCCAATGAACGTTTTCTCAGCATTAAGGGCCAAAAAGATATTTTGCATGTTATACAGTATATTAAAAAAACACAAAATAAACATTTTGCTGTCTCCTATTGTTTCAATCCTTGATGAAGATTGACATTATAAACCCAGAATTTTTACATGTATTTGATATTATTTTGAAGGATTATTGTAAATTGAATATTTTTATACATAACTAACCCTGGAAAAGTCATTTTTTTTTAGTAAATTATCACTAAAAATCTTTTTTTATTCTCTTTCTTCAGGTACTATTTTTTATTGCCGTTTGGTGAAGTTTTACGCTTGTATGCTGTTACTAATACCGAAAATATATAGTTCTCACTAATCTTTAATGATATTAAGTGTTATATTTTCGTAATAGTCACAGAAAAAATTAAATCAAATATACTTTCTGTTTTTACTGGACAACTTCCACCCATCTTTTAAAAACGACAAGCGATTGACCTTGGCCTTTAAACGCTGAACACAATGAAAATTAAGTAATTCATTTAAGTCAAACTTAATTTTTCTTTCTGTATTTATCGTTCTTCTTCTTCTTCATTCCTGTTTAGCCTGTTACATAACAGGACTTATTGGCTTTGCTACGAGGCAGTCGCCAGATTGCCCTCCGTCCGGGGCTCAGAGTCGTTAAATCGGCGACCCTCGAAGTCGACCCTGCACCTTGGTCCAGTTTGGAGGCGTTATCGGTAGGATATCCGGATGGCGAGCTCTAGGCTCCCGAATACCCCGAATCTTTCAAAAACTTTAATAATTCCTCTTTAAATTTTTGAAATGCATCTAGGCTTCCACTAGGTGCCCCTTGAGAGTACTACTGATATCACGAGATGACCCTTTCTTTCAAGCTATCCCCTTACCCCTCCCACTCCCGCCACGTAGCGGCCGTTACGCTAATATTCTATGTAGAACTGCGGCAGACGAACGGGATAGAATGCAGGAACAACTAGGCCTCACACGTTCACAGCGTATGCTCCCTTTCTAGCGGGGTCGTAAGTTTCCACCTGAGCGGTTGAGTCTCCCGTTTCCCCCCGAAATAAAGCAGCAAAACCGAACACGTGGCACCACTTATGTTAACAACACAGAGGTCTGCATTCGACGAGACGAACCGGAAGACTGTGTATTTATCGTTGTTTTGTTAATTTTTTTAAAATACAGGTTATATTTAGTTCCAACGTTCTTCTTCTTCATTCCTGTTTATCCTGTTACATAACAGGACTTATTGGCTTTGCTACTAGGCAGTCGCCAGATTGCTCTCCGTCCGGGGCTCAGAGTCGTTAAATCGGCGACCCTCGAAGTCGACCCTGCACCTTATTTCAGTTTGGAGACGTTATCGGTAGGATATCCGGATGGCGAGCTCTAAGCTCCCGAATCTTTCAAATACTTTTTAATATTTCTCTTTAAATTTTTGAAATGCATCTAGGCTTCCACTACGTGCCCCTTGAGAGTACTACTGATATCACGAGATGACCGTTTCTTTCAAGCTATCCCCTTACCCCTCCCACTCCCGCCACGTAGCGGCTATTACGCTAATATTCTCTGTAGAACTGCGACAGACGAACGGGATAGAATGCAGGAACAACTAGGCCTCACACGTTCACAGCGTCTGCACCCTTTCTAGCGGGGTCGTTAGTTTCCACACTGAGCGGTTGAGTCTCCCGTTTGCCCCCGAAATAAAGCAGCAAAACCGAACACGTGGAACTACTTATGTTAATAACACAGAAGTCTGCATTCGACGAGACGAACCGGAAGACTGCCCACCAATCTTTTAAAAACGACAAGTAATTGACCTTGGCCTTTAAACACGGAACTCAATGAAAATTACGTAACTCATTTACGTCAAACTTAATTTTTCTTTCTGTATTTATCGGTGTTTTGTTAAAATACTTTTTTAAAATATAGGTTAAAAACGGTTATATTTAGTTCCAACATTATAATTATCACCCATTTTTGAACCGCAAATGGGTATTTCCTGACTTGACTTCATTTGTTTGTTTTATGACTTTGTTGCAAGGCAATTCGCCCGTGGCTTAGTCAGAGTTGGGGCAACCCTCCCAGATGATTTACACTTAAAGCTACATTTACATTCACTTCAAAATCCAAGTCGAAATTGACATTTCGTAAAAGTGCATTTACATTGAAAATGATATTCCTGAACAGCTGATCAGATTTTTATTATTTTTCCAAAATATTAATGTAAAATACACTAAACTGGAGCAAGAAGATTGTTTAGTAATTTTTTTACGCTCTTTGGTTGCGGTTTTAGGCGTTTATGTCTGCTTACGTCTTGGCTATACCTTCAGAATTAATCCAAAAATATCCGATTGAAAGTTTTTTTTTTCATTAAAGCGTTAAAAAACATTTATATTTTTAAATAATTAGATGTGTAAAAGTATTAAGAATTTTGTTAATTAAAATAAAAATTATAACCTAAAAATCTGACATTTATTGAATTTCTGCTTGCCATCGGTAAGCTCCTTGCTTCAATCTGAAGTCAACTTTGAAGTGCACTTCGAATTTTGTCTATTGTAAATGACACCATACTATTGCCGTTTGAAAAGCAAGCCAAATTCATAACAAATTCGAGTTGAAATTAAATGTAAATGTAGCATTATTCCGGTTTGGAGATGTTATCGGTAGGATGTCCGGATGGCGAGCTCTAAACTCCCAGATACTCTGAATCTTTAAAATACTTCTTGATTTTTCCTCTTTTAATTTCTGAAATGCATCTTGGCTTCCACTAGGTGCCCCTTGAGAGTACTACTGGTATCACGAGATGAACGTTTTGCAATATGTGTGGTTTTTTGAATTCATCAAAGAAATTTTTATTTTGAATCTACTCAATACACAGCAAGTGTTATCGATCAAAATTGAAAAAATCTAAAATGTTTGTGTTTATAAGGTCATATTTAATGATATTTCTAAGTGATGTCACGTTTCGCTCAAATTCAATTTCGTATTTATACGTGTTTAAACATTAAAAAAATTTAAATATTTTGTTTGATACTATTGGCAACATTGCTTGCTAGTGCTTAGAACACAATGAATTCTACGTAAACTTATAACTTAAAAATAAAGTGGCATAAGAATGGGTGATAATTTTGACGTTGGAACCGAATAAAACCGCTTATAATAATAATAAATAGTTCAGAAAAGTATTATACAAAACACCGAAAAATATACGAATAAAAATACGGTTTGACGTAAACAAAAGATTATAAGTTTTATTGTGTTCCGGGCTTAAATAACATCTTTAAGCGTGGAACACAATGGGTTACCCCATATTTAATTTTTCTTTCTGTAATTTTTTCATATCTTGTTAGATACTTTTTTTAAATACAGATTATATTTAGTTCCAACGTTAAAATTATCACCCATTTTTGTCCATAAACGTGAACTTCCTTTTTAAGGTTCGTTTTTACGTAAAACGTTTTCGAAAGCTTCATTGTGTTCCGCTCGCTAGGGCTGAATTTTTATATCTTATGTTGTTACGTCGTGTTTGTTACTTTCATAACAATTTATTAACAAGTGTTTTTGTGCTTTTCTACCTATCATATATGTCTTATACTGAGATGTATACAATAAATATTTTTTTAAATCAGTTTGAATTTTTTTTAAAACTGCTTCAAAGAAAAATTTTTAATACATAAAAAGTCAGAATGTATCTTTGGATTGGTCATCAAAGAACAACATAAATAATTATTGACTGAATCGATAAAACTACTTATTTGTTTCTTGATAATAGAAATAATCTCTCTTCTTTGGTTTAACACATAACTATATAAAAACAAGTTCAAATACATGTATATTACAAATTAAAAGTCGTTCTAATGTCTTATGAAAGATTAGCAAAAAATACTGAAACTAAAATAATGAATCCTACACTTTTCATAAGACCATATCAAGCAAAACTCATCAATTATCAGGAAAGTTATACTTATAAATCTAAGTTCTAATTTTTGTAACTCTAAATCCTTTATAAAAGAGAAATAAAATATAAATATCTGATATAAAACTCTAAAATAAAATAAAAGATAAAAAAACTTCATTCAGGTTGTTTCTTTTTTGCTTTGGACGGGGGGGCATTGGGATTTTGCCCCTTGTAAAAGTCCTTGAGCAGCTGCATAGCCTCGTCTGCCCTATATCCCCCTTTAATCTTCGTAACTGGTTTTAATACCTGTGACACATCAAACACAGTAGTACCACCAAACCGATCGTTCCTGCAACCAAACGTCACACTACGAATATTTAAATCATACAAAGCTGCCGCACACATTATGCAGGGCTCTACAGTCACATAAACATCTACACTTTTAAACACGTTTTTAAAATCTAAAGAATTTTCTTTACAGTGAGTAACAACTTGATCTATACAGACCATTTCAGCATGGCGTGTAGCATTGTGGGTTTCGTTCACTTCATTTCGACCCACTGCCAATACTTCATTTTCAAAAACAAATATACACCCCACGGGTACTTCTTGCTTGTCGAGGGCTTCCCTGGCAAAAGCAAAAGCCTTCTCCATAAATGTTTGTTCCCTATCAGTTAAGTCTATCACAGAATTAGTCTCACTATGTTCAGTATTTGACATTTTTTCCTCGGTTTCCATAAATTTTTACTGAAAAAATTGCATCAAATTGTTCACCTCCAGAAAGACCCTTGCTTTCTCTGGCCAGTTGTGGTTGTTTACGGTCCTCGGACTGGGATGAGGCATGCAAATGACAGGGATGTTGACACTGGCTGTCTTGAAAAGTGTGAGGGTGCGTTTTTCAATGTATCTTCCTATGGCAACGAGGATTTTTGGTTCGATCACCTTGATCACGTCCAGGTAGAATTTGTCACATATGGCCTCCAGCTGTTTGCAGTCCTGAAATTCAACAAGAATTTTGCTTTATTTAATGTGGATGTAGGTGAAAAAGCTTAAGGTGTATACCCAGTGGCAAAGACTATATAGAAATATTATTTCAAAAAGTATCTGCAATAATGAACTAAATAAGTAGCATTTTAAATTAAACCATTGTGGTTCCATTTTGACTTCCTCGAAGACAAGAATTAATTATAGTTTTGGTTTTTATAGGAATTATGTCACTGAAATATTTTCTCATTGTTGGATTTGAAGAGGAAGTGAATTCTTTGGCCAGACCTCTTATTTTTATATTCGTGGACTCTTAGGAGTAAAAATTCAAAATGGGATTCCTTGAGAAATTGACAAATACCACATTGTTTAATATTAGACATAAATTGCTTTAGTACTAAGAAAACATATTGAAATTTATAGAGGATATGTTGAAAATCTATTGTAAAAATGGAAACAAACAACATAAAATTAATACCAATTTTTTTTCTTCAATTTTTAGTTTCATTCTTTTTACTTTTTATAAAATGTTTTATGCAATACTTAATTTTGCTAGATAATAATAATTCCGAATCCAAATATCTTGAGAACAGTTGCTCTCAGCAACTTCCCCTACCGTGACCTCTATTATATAAAAATGATAGGGAAATGTATTTTTCTACTTAAAAAGGTAATACAAGTACATACAAAAAAGTTATGACTCTTTAAAAGAGTTAAAAGAGTCAAGTCGGAGATATATTAACATCATAGGGTCTTATGTTGTTAAGGAACCACACATTTCTTGTATTTTTTTATTTTAAATGATAGTGTATAACATTTGAAAATCTGCTAGACAGTGTTGCCATCTGTCCATGTTTTATTGGCAATGAAAGCTAGTAAAAACTGTTTTTTAGTAATTTGTAAGGGCAGACAAGCATAAAACTTCCTCGAACTACAGTAAATCTTTTTGGAGATTATTGGTAAAAAGAGTAAGTAATGATACAAGTTTTCACTTTTAATCTACTCTACACTCAATACACTACCATTTAAAATAAAAAAAACTACAAATACATGGGTTCGTTAATGACACAAGCAATATTTTGGCGTAATCAATATGCTGCTAAATTGTTTTCATACTCTTTATGGTATAATATATTTATGGCAAAGAATTTTTACATTAATTTAGATCCGACTATACCTTAATGTCAGCTGGTGTTAGATTTCGACCATTTCCATCCATAAAAGCTAAGGGACAATAATTGTACACAAAACTACACTTAAAAAAGTTTTCCGGGGTACTACACAGACCGGACCAAAAACCCCAGAATCTATCACCACTCTGTTCTTTACGCATACAATTAAAACCCTCAATGATTCTATTAGGACATTCTATGGGCGGTTTTGACACTGGTCCTTCTATTTGCAGCCAATTCCTGACCCAGTTCGTATCGCCGAAAGGGACACCTGTCTGGCACATTCCAAACGGACCTGGGTTCATGCCGACAAATAGTAGTTCTTTTTGTGATTGGCAGTATTTTCTAAAGTACTGTTCGTTAGGTATATAAGCGTATTCTGTAGGATTATACATGTACTGAATAGGGGGCTTTAGGAAATTTACTTGATTCAAAGATTTATTAAGTTCCCGTTGGATTTCCAAGAGCTGGTCTGAAACTAGACGTTCTTGTGACTGAACAACATTGGGAAAATATCTGGAAACGTCACCTGGCGGGCAGTTCTGTAGTGTGAGGTCTAAAAGTTCTGGTTTTTGATCTTGGGGATATACAGGATTCTTGTCTTGGGTAGACGGGTTGAATAGCTTTTTTCGTAGCATGATTTTTTTGATAACCTGACAGCCTATCCCATAACTCTACTTACTTTGAAACCACTTAATTAACAGCGTTACGGTTGGAATTTTATCTACAAAACATTTTTCATAATTTTTTTTTGTTTTCCTTGGAAAAACAAAACAAAAACGAAAATTAATTTTACGTCTTCTCTTTTTATGTTTTTGGCTCTTGCTACTGATACATAGAGGCAGTTTGTCAGCTCAAAATAGAGGTATTTACACAGAGCTTGAAGCCCTTTTTTTAAAATTTACTAGAAAGAATCTAGTAATAGATTCCAAGACGTTGATTACGAATCCGAAGTTAAATCGATTCGGCAACATTTCGCTTTCTTTCAAAATTTGAAATTTAATTTTTTAACGATTTTTTTTTTAAGAAATGTCCATTATTTTAGCATAAATTGATTGAAGTGATATTAAACTGTGTAATTATTAAAAAATACATGTTTTATTGCTGTTTTATGATTAGAAACCACAATAATAGAGCTGTAGAAACACCATTTCAAGATCTATAGTTTTTACGTTACGTCAACCTAAGTTTTTTTTTGAGGTTGGGGGGTGCTATTGAAAATTACGTGTATGAATTTGGAACGTCATTTTCAAACAAATTAAAATGCTGGATAGCGTCAAATAGCTGAAAGATTAATTTCATAAAACGCAGTTTACTTTTAGGTAAATATTTTCTTTTTACACCACCGCCCATTTTGATAGTAAAAGAAATCCGAGGTAGTAATATTATTATAATTATATTGGGAGGCCAATAACAAATTTAAAAATAGGCCTACTCAAAATAAAAATAAATATCTTATCTTTAAATTCTCTTGAAGTTCAGGTCTACTCTTCGTTCTTTAGAATTGGAAAAATGCTGAATGACACGTTCGTTAAAATTGCACGCACATTCTTTTTATAAACGATTTCTCGATACTTAACATTGCTAGAGCGGATAGTCTATTTGGCTCAACTCCTCAACAAAAATTACAAAGCCGTTTCGTAATGGCCACGTAGTGTCAGCTCGATTGCCGATATTTGGATACATTTTCATTAAAATCTCTAATGGATTTTCCATAAGCTGTGTCTAGCTGAGTGCGAATATCAACACTTCCGACCGTGGCATAGTTCACCGAACATTTCATGTGATCTGGCGAAAACGCGTGTTTTTTTATTTTTCCTTTTAAGTGTTTTAAGTCTTTAACACCGGTTTAGCACCATAATGAGTCCCATAACAGTAAAATAGATTAGGGACTTCACAACCACATATGCAGTTAGCTAAAGTGTACGTACTTTTGCGAAAGTTCCGATAAACCTCTTTATTTTTGTCTCTACTAGTTGTCATATATCAAGTTCTGGCAAATTGCGACCACTTACCTTGAATTCGTTTATTTTCTCAAAATTAAGTTCGTTAGCACTCTTTAGTTGTTTAATTTTTTGCACTACCGACATTTTATTTCATCTACATTCACAACTCAAACATAGACTACCTTGAAATTAAATTATTTCTTCAAAATTAAGTTGGTCAGCACTTTATAGTTGTTTATTTTTTATATACTACAAAAAACAGCGTCCTCTGAACAACTGAACTTCCGCATGCCGACGTGATGCCGCGACCGATCGATCGAATTATGAGAAGAGACCGGCTAATAACCCAAATCGCGATTTCGTGTTCCATTTGCTAGCACGTTCGGCTGCCGCTCGGTAGCTGTGAAATCTTCGGGTACTTTCGTCAAGCTTTAAGGTAATCAGGGCAATTCGGACTGCCCAGCCTAGTTTAGTATAGCGTATTTTATTACGCCTAAGAAACGCAACGAGACCATTCGAACCGCTGGGCGCGGCTAATAGTGTAGCGTATTTAACTTTTCCCAAGGTTCGCGCTTTATTATAACTATTAGGAGGGGCCGTCAAACGAATAATTTATTTTCTTTGGGGGGTCATCGACTAAATGACACTACGGAATAGGCGCCACTGAATAGTTTTAATTAGGCCGTTGCAAACATTCTTGTTTAGTTATTAAATAGAAAAATGTCTATAAATGCTGAATAATATTTACACACGTGGAACCCAAGAAAAGTGTGATGTTGATGATGAAAGATAAATAAAATATTTCGACTACCATTCTAAGAAAAAAATTGCATAAATGATGGTAAGGAAATTGATTTGCACTTAAAAAAAAACACTGAGCAGTTAATTTAAGCTGGGCAATCTGAGTTTAAAAATAGTAAAGTAATAATCAAGTAGTTAAATATACTTATTTGGAATTAACACCGAATGGGTAATCCAATCCTGCAATTTTGTGTGAAGGGCGGAATAAAAATGTTGAAAGTTTTATCGTGAAAATCTTTTGAAATATGTCAACGGCTTAGTAAAAAAATCGAATAATATCCTTTACCCGGAACTTCCCCCGTTATGAATCTTTCCTTTTATTAGGAATACTGAATTGTGACCCAATTTAGTCCAGTAGATAGTCATTTAATAACACGTATATATTGTCTTTTAAAACATTCTTACGCGTGACCAGGGGCGTGCGGGGAAATTTTAAGAAAGGGAAGCAATTTTTAGAAACTTACCTATTTGTAATGTAATTCGATTCTTCGATCATTTTTTATAAATTCTTCAATGACGTCATCACGATAACGTCGATGCTCCGACATATTTTGGAGAAGTTTATTTTCAATGGACAACAGCGATGTATGCGAAAGTCTCTCCTGTCCCGTTGAATTTCTCACGAAATTTTTTATACGTTTAAGTGTTGAAAAATTGCGTTTCACTGATGAAGTTGTGGCAGGTATTGTCAATACTAATTCACACAATTTCGACACTTCGGTGTAGGCATCTTCCAGCTCCTTGTCTTTTAAAAATTGCATTAGTTCCTTAGCGTTATTTTTTGCGCTAATGTCATCAGTTTCGTAAATCACTTTTAGTTCAGATCGCAGTAACACTCGGTCGAAGAACTGGCCATAATGAAGGAGTGTTATGTGTTGAGTAATATTCAAATTTTAATTTTTTTACTCACTGAAAATATTTGTTACGTTCATTTTGTTTAAAACTACTGTAATAAAATATGAAACAAGCAGACACATTATTTATTATAATAACTATAATAAACCAAAGTTTTATTTGTTCATCCATATAAATTTGTATTATTTAGTTTGTATTTTCTTTTTGATAGTTAGTACCTACCACCTACCTAATACAGTGCTAATACGTAGGAGGCAAAAGGTAAGGCAAAGTGCGGGACACGAAAGAAAACCGGGCGTTCCTTAAAATTAAAAAAAAAAAATAAAGTAAGCCGAAAAGTAAAATTTGTGTACGCAAATAAATTTTATGTTATTTTATTTGTTGAAATAGTTTGCCGCTTATAGTAAATTTCGCACTGGTCCACTTGTAATTGGGATGTGTCTAGAGTCTCTATGCACTTGCCGCTAGAAGCTGTTTCCAGTGGCGCCTGCACATTTCGAGCATTTGTTTTCATTTCTATATAAATGCGTTGCGTTGAATTTGAATTATTATTTCGAAGTAACGATGGCGAGCAAAAGAGAAAAAACAATTCGAAGAGGTGCACGTGAAGTTATTGCGAGCATTATAGAGGCCTGTACTAGAGAAGCTGAAAATAATAGTTTGACTATTCCAATTCAAAATCGAACAGAACGCGCTGCATTTACACTGGTGTTTCGGAAAGTAGTGTAAGAAAAATTCAAAGAGAACATAATGATTGCTCATGTTCTATTTCACCTTTAAAATCTCTTGGTAAAAAAGACCCCGATTGTTATACAAAGATAAAATTGACGATGGTGATTTTCAAGTAATTCGACGAACAATAGAGAATTTTTATATAAACTTGAGGAAGGTTCCGACCTGCAAACCCCTACTTCGTGTTGTAAAGAACAAAATAGATTTTCCGTACGGGTATAAAACCTTAAATCGGCTTTTACGATCAAATGTTTGGCGCAAGTGCCAAAATAAACGAAAATTGCTTGAGAGACCAAATATTTTTCACTGGAGGGTGAAATATCAATCAACTGTAAGGCAATATAGGCAAGAAGGACGCAATATTATGTATCTAGACAGATAGATAATGATATGACCGTGAACAAATTAGTGGTGGGTCAATCGTGATTGATTCGTTCACTTTAATTCAATCACTTCAAAGTATTGAACGACCGAATCCCGCTTGTTCATAACGATTCGATCACCTCTCGATCGATTGACCGACCGTATCAGATCAAAATCCCAGACATACTCTCGGTTCTCAGTCGTTCCTCAGTGTCAACCTGCGAATCAATCTGCAATTCGCCACGAAGATCGAATATCGAATGCGGTCATTTGAACGATTGAGATTGAATTGCATGCCAGACTACTACGGGACAGCGGTCTGGACGTACCTTTATGTGTTAATAGTTGATAAATAATCGGTAGGCCAATATGCAGCACCTACTTCCATATATTTTTTTAATAATAATATTATTTCTGAGAAATTATATTAACGAACCTAAAAACATACTAAGTTAATTTCTCAAATTTATTTAAAATTCATAGCCTCTCAAACACACTCTTATTCATTGTTTACATTCTTTGCTAATTATTTACATTCTTTGCTTCTTTAATCTTTACTTGTAAATAATGTAATAAATTCAAAATTAATTCTTTACGCGTAAAAGCACATCCCTGAAATATAGATTACGAAGCAGTCGATTTCTTATAACAAATTGAGCAAAACTGTATTTTCGAACGTAGCTAATAAACCATATTCTCAATATGTACTGCTCAAACTACTTAAACTAACACCAAAATACAATACAATACACAAGTCGTAATGTTTCAATCGGTAACGAAAAGTATTGAAATGAACGAATGATTGAGAAGATCCGATCGTTTTCGGAATCAGTCACTGATTGATTCGGTCCTCATAAAATGAACGATTGACACAACACTAGAACAAATGCTGGCAAAGTGAAAGTGTTACAGGTGTTGTTCAGGGAATCCGCTCTAGTAGTCGCTTTATTGTAGTTCATGCTGGTTCAAAAACCGGATTTGTTCCAGGTGCTGCTTTAGTTTTTCGCTCGGGACTAACAACTGGAGACTATCATGGACAGATGAATAGAGATAATTTTGAAAAGTGGTTGCTCGAGAAGCTTCTATCTAACATTCCTCCCAAATCAGTCGTGGTAATGGATAATGCATCTTATCATTCTCACATAGAAGATAAAGTGCCAACTAGATACTCTACAAAAGCTCATATGATATCGTGGCTTAAATCGAACAATCTTGTATGTGATCCAACATGGAGAAAATATCAATTATATGAAGTAATATCAGCCAACAAGCCTAGAGAAAAAAAGTATAAAATTGACCTTGGTCATACACCTTTAAGGCTGCCTCCATACATGTGCGACCTCAACCCTATTGAACTTGTATGGGCGGGAGTAACTCAATATCGGCTGAAAATTGGAAATCGTATGTTAAACATGTCCGTTCTATTGAAGATAAATACTGGGAAGTAGATGAGAAAATTGAAACGGTTATTGGTGATTTAGTTATTACACTGGGATCTTCAAGTAGTGACGACGAAACCTCATCATTTTCAGAGGAATCACAGCCGTCAACCTCAAAAATGGCTTAATTTTTTTTCATATATTTTGTAATTTCTTCATAAAGTATTTATGTATTATAGTACAGTCCCTTTATACAACTTTATATGAACTTGGTTGCAAGTGAAATGCGGTTGTATAAGTGATTTTCAAATTTTTTTACTCAATTAAAATATTATTTATCACGTTGTATTTTGTTTAAAATTGATAAACTATTTATATGATTAGATGTCCTTCTTTGTTACCCTGTGTCCTGGATTTTTTACAGATTTTCATTGATCTGTCCTCAATTATGGAAATTTATAGTTGACAACCCTAGTTACTTTGATTATTATCAAGTGCATATGCTGCACCTAATAAAATGGTTCACACCACCTTGGGAACGAAAACGGATTTTATTTTTCTTGTATAGAACATTATATTCCAAATAAATTATGTAAACAAAAGAAACCGCACGTAATTAGGTGTGAAATGAAAAATAAATATAACAGAATACTGAAAACGTAAATTCTCGATTTCAGATAATTGTGTGTTATTGTAGGTATTTTTCCATTCCCACCACATTGATGCGTCAAACTTAAACGATAGGTAATGCATTCGAATACCATGGAAAAGCTTGGAAGGTAACGTTCAAGCGTTGTTTGAAGAAGTTATCAAACAACAAACAAACAATTTTAAGAAACGAGAGACAGCTAAATCAGTAACGCATATCATCAACTTTTCATCTGCCTTAATCGATCCAATGTATCACATTTTCCTCTTGGAAGTCGTGATATGATCTGCATTTTCACGTTTCTAGGTGTTCTTTACTGGTCAAGGATGTGTTTGGAGAAACCATTCAAGGGATTAAGCCACTTTAGTCACGCGATCAGGGTGTTTGGTACATCGATAGAAAGTTTTAAAGGGGTGAAAGAGGAGGTCATTTGGACCAAATATGTCTATATACAAAGTCGTACCGATTTCGAGATATAGGCCTTTTTTGATATTTTTATTTATTAAGGTAATTTCGGCAAATAAAAAATATTTTTGACCCTGTCAATGATTTTATTTGTTGCAACAAATTTTTTTCATACGGTTTAATATGTATTTATTAAAAAAAAAATATGAACACGTTTTTTGAAGTCCCCAAAAAAACAGCACAGTCCAATGAAAATGATTTTATGCAATGCACTGGAATTAAGTACCATCTTTGAATGCCATTTTCTCGCAAACTGCTCAATAAAAACAATTTCAAATATGCCTATAAATTACGCAATTTTATACCTTCTTCGGAGATACTATCAGGTTATGATCAATAATTATAATTATCACTACAAATTTAACGGTTACACTTAATTTAAGTAGAATAATTTACAGATTTACTATCCGATTTTATAATTATGTATTTTCTTAAATATTGAAGACACAACTTGGAAAGTTTAACTATTTTTGATTTTGCAATTATGTAATGAAGTACTAGAATGATAAAATAATGTACTTAGAGAAATCATTTAATTTTCATCATTTAAAATGGTTGACCATAAACGTATCGTTTTTATTTTAATACCTTGGAATTAAAGGAATTTAAACATTAAAAAATATCATGTCAACAAAATATCCGTCGCTTGGCCTAAATAATAATTCAATAAATACCTAAATCCACTATCGCTATTTTGATGGTTTTTATCAATTCTTTAGAAGATACAATAATTATTACTTTAACAATGCACTATCGGATTTCAGTTTTTAGTCGAATGGGTCCTGGCATATTTTTAGGCCAGTAGTGCGTTTAGCATTGGGCTTGCAATATTTGCCTTGAATACCTTGTGGTCTAATAGTTCGCTTTGATTTCATAGTTTTTCAAGTTACAATAATTACAATTTCTAAAGATGGCTACTTTTTCTAATAGCGAATATGCAGACATTTTGTTTATGTATGGAAGAGCCGATGGCAATGCAGCGGCTGCTCAACGATTATATCGTGATCGATTCCCCGCTAGACGTGTTCCTAATGTGCAAGTTTTTATTAATACCTATCGACGAATTAGTGAAACCGGTAACATTCATCACATAGTAGAACGTGGGCATGTTGAAAGATATCATCCTGAAGTGGAAGAACAAATACTTCAAGCTTTTGAAGCAGATCCTACAACCAGCATCAGAAAAGTAGCTGATGAATTGAATTTGTCTCTATGGAAAGTGTGGTCTGTTCTCAAGACTGAAGGAAAACATCCGTTCCACTATACCCCCGTTCAGGGCCTTGAAGAAGGCGATCCTGTACGACGAATGGCTTTTAGTCGATTTTTATTGAACGCTGATATGGAGGATGGGTTTTTCTTGAAAAGTATTCTGTGGTCAGACGAATCAAAATTTACTCATGAAGGTATTACAAACTTTCATAACCTTCACTACTGGACTGATGCGGACGAGAACCCGCATATGAAAAAACAAGTTTCTTTCCAACACAAATTTAGTGTAAATGTATGGGCAGCTGTCATTGGTCGAACTTTTATTGGTCCTTATTATCTTCCAGATAATCTAAATGGAGACAACTATTTGGAATTTTTACGCATCGAGTTGCCCAATATCTTGGATGATGTGCCTCTGAATGTACGGGACAGGATAATATTCCAAAACGACGGATGTCCAGCTCATTTTCGATTAACAGTAAGGCAGTTTCTCGATCAAACGTTTCCTAATCGGTGGATAGGAAGAAATGGACCAATTCTGTGGCCTGCAAGGTCCCCAGACTTAACACCTCTGGACTTTCATGTGTGGGGACGCATGAAAGAACTTGTTTACGAGGTCGAAATAATCAACCGCGAGCAGCTTATTCAACGAATAAATGAATCAGCTGAAAGATTAAGGGTAGAGTTGCGATACGCTGTCACTACCACCGAAATAAGAAAGAGAGCTCGAAAGTGTATTCGGAATCAGGGTTGGCATTTTGAAAATGAATAATAATAACAACATATTCGAAGTTTCTCTTTATGATTTAATTTTAGATGTGAAATTAGATAGTAAATCTAACAATTGTTTTACCTAAATAATTGTAATTGTTTCCATTTTTTTCAACAAATTATTCCAAATAGTGATAATCGATCATAACCTGATATATCCCTGAGAAGGGTATAACATAAGGTAGTTTTTAAGCATATTTGAGATTTTTTTTATTGGGTGATTTCCGATAAAATGGCGTTTTAAGTTGAGCCTTAGTTCCACTGTATAGCATAAAATCATTTTCATTGGCGTGCGGTATTTTTTTGTGGTTTTCAAAGAAGTTGTTATTTTTTTTAGCTGATATACATATTAAATATTATAAAAAAAAATAGTTGCAAAAAATAAAATCAGTGACAGGGACAAAAATATTTTTTATTTGCCGAAATTACCTTAATAAATGGAAATACTAGAAAAGGCCTATATCTCGAAATCGGTACGACTTTGTATATAGACATATTTGGTCCAAATGACTCCAAATGACCTCCCCTTTCACCCCTTTAAAACTTTCTATCGATGTACCAAACACCCTATATACATTATTTTTTGCACTTTCAGGAACAATATAACTAAATAATGAAATGTATAGGTGCAAATTTAAACACTTCATAATGTGACAAATTATTGCAGGTAACCGATACAAATTTGATTAGTGTGCTTTGAAATACAGAAGTCAACATAAATAAACAAGTTGTCAGTGTCATTAATTTCGTGATTGTAAATCGAAATGGAAATTTTTTATTTAAAAAAACAGCTGAAGAGACGCTAGAAGACATTTTGCCGTCTAAATCAAGAAAAATATATGAAGCGCAATATCAGACATTTTTGTAAGACGGTGCTGTGAGCGAAACTTGGAAAATTCCAACGAAGATGCGCTACTTGTGTTTTTCACGGAGGAATGTAGAACTTTATCACCTTCGACGCTTTGAGCAGGTTATTCTATGCTGCAGACTATGTTCAATGTTAAAAATATTATCGATATTAGCAAATTTCACAAGCTAATTGCTCTGCTGAAAAGAAGAAACGAAGGATATAAGTAAAAAAAGCCAAGATCCTGACTGGTGACCAAGTTGATGAATTTTTAATGGATTAACCAGAAAACCAGACTTTAATGGCGAAGCTAGCCCTTATTGTTGGTGTAACAGGTGCCTGTAGAAGTAAAGGGTTAGTTAAGTTGACGGTGGAAGATGTAACTGAATTGGATCACTCAATTACAGTTACTCAGAAAGTAGCAGCATTCTTAAATCTACAAAATCCGTTAATATATGCTGGACATTGTGGTTCTTGGGTCGTTAACGAACCCACGTATTTGTAGTTTTTTTGAATTTTAAATGATAGCCTATTGTATAGCAGTGGCCGCCAACCTTTTCAAGGTGTTGAGCTACTTCGATAATTTAGAAATAAACCGTGAGCTATCTAGTTGTAACCAGCGTTTAAGCCAGCCTAAACGAAATAATGCACAGTTGTATTGAGATACAATATTCTGGAGCAAGTTGATTGGCATTCTGATGGAGGTGGTGCCACTGATCCGGAAGCTGGTATTGAGGCTTTTTTGGGAGTTATTCAGAATGCAGTTGATTTGGCCTTCCCTCTGAAATCAAAGCTGGTTCAGTCCGGTGGTGCTCGTGTAAGATCTGTCAATTGGTTTAATGAAAACCTTCGTGATAAGAGAGATAGGCTTAGAATGCTTGTGGAGGTAAACGGAGTCAATGGAGATCTTGTCCCTCTTGCAACGGTAAAGGAATATAGAAGACAATACAGAAAGGAGATTTCCAGGGCAAAGAAGATCGCTCATGATACCTTTATTGAGCAGGCACCAAATCGTCAGGGGGCAATGTGGGAAATCATTAATCAAAACAAGAAAACAACTTCAACTTCAATACTGACTGTAGATTCTTTGAATTGTTTCATTTCGAGTATAGCTGACGATATCATTTCAGCTCTGCCTGCGGATGCCAGGAATTTTAACGACTATTTGCTGGAGCCGCCGAGTGGGGATCTCAGTTTTTATTTTAATACTGTGAGTTACAATGAGGAGAGGGGAGTGATGGATGAAATTAAGAATACTGAAAGTAAAGACTGCTTTGGGCTAAATGTTAAAATAATCAAGACTATAAAAAGCCTGATATTGTTTCCACTAACTAATATTATTAATTCATGTATATCGAACTCGATTTTTCCCTCATTGTTAAAAGTGGCTAGAGTGGTACCTCTGTACATGAGCAAAGGGTCTAGGGATGATGCGACGAACTACAGACCAATTTCTATATTGCCTATTTTTTCAAAGATTTTTGAAAAAATTTTAAATAACCAGATTAAAAATTACTTTGAATCAAACAATCTTTTCCTCCAAAGTCAATTTGGTTTTAGAAACAATAAATCAACTACTCTTGCTATTAACACCTTGACATCAGGTGTCCTCGAGGGCTTTGAAAGTGGTTGCGATGTGTTTGCTTCATTCTTTGACTTAACAAAAGCATTTGATTGTGTTTCTCACTCAATACTGCTGCAAAAGCTTAAGTTCTATAACTTTCAACCTGGCAGCTTGGCATTGCTTCAGTCATATTTGGATAATAGAGTACAGTTTGTGTCCTATAACAGGGACATCTCAGAAAGAATAAATGTTAGACATGGAGTTCCACAGGGATCTGTTTTGGGTCCGACTTTGTTCCTGATATACATTAATGACTTGGCTAATGCTGTGAAAAATGTGAATTTGCTATTATTTGCTGATGAACGACAATTTATTTCTCATAAAATAGGTCATCTAACATTCCGGAAAAGATGTCTGAAAATCATATTGACCTCGAAGCCTGGTTTAGAGCAAATAATCTTTCCCTGAACAACTCCAAGGCCCAGAACACCAACTTTACTACTTGTATAAATGGCCTAGATAGTGACGGCTTTGTTAAGTCTCCTATAAAGTTCCTGGGAGTATATATGGATTCCAAGATGACCTGGATCAATCAAGTTAAGAAACTAGGCTTAAAACTCTCAAGGGTTATATTTCTTATTAGAAGTTTGGCTAGATGGCCTACAGCGTAGGTGTGTGAGAGTAATTGCAGGGATTGGTTATCGTGACTGTTGTAGAGAACATTTTATTACTCTTAAAATTTTAACTTTACCTTCATTGTATATCCATTTGTGTCTATGTCATATAAGAGAAAATCTCCATTTGCAGCAGACTCACGGAGATATACATAATTATCAGACCCGACATAGGTACAATATTGTCGTTGGTTTTCATAGACTCTCGAGAACTAGAGATGGTGCAGGATATTTGGGTCCAAGGTTTTTCAATGTATTGCCAGTCAGTATGCGTCAACTTGATATAAAGAGCTTTAAAACTTACACAAAAAAAGTTCTTTTTTAAATGTGCTGTTCAATAATGTTAGTGTGAAATGATAATTGTTAATATGTTGATTTTTATATATTAATGTAAATATAATATGAAATGTAATGCGATCTGTTTCTGAATGTGCAGCCTAAATGTAGATCTGAAGTAGTTATATTTGTTTATGTGTTCACTTTTATATATTCTAAATTTGGCTAAGATTTTATTGTACTTATTTTTTACTTTATTTATGATGTGTAAAAGCAAATTTTCCCTTGCAATGTTACCAATAAATTGAGTTGAGATGAGTTGTGAAAAACAGTTTTTGTGGCCAGTAAATTCAATTTTACTGTTCATTTATATTTTTTGTAGTATCTATCCTGAGGGCTGTCAACGGAGTGTGGTGGGGGGCGGACCCCTGCGTCCTCTTGATAGCTTTCCAGGCCCTAGTAAGATCACACTTAGATTTTGGCTCCATTTTTATTAAACCTACAAATAAAAAATATTTAAATGATATGGACATAGTATTTTTCCATGGCCTTAGAGTGTGTCTGGGTTGTATGAAATCTACCCCTAGAGCCGCGCTGTTGGGCGAATCTGCTATGATGGACCTAGAACAGAGAAGGCGAATGCTTGCTGGTAAATTCTTGTCAAGAATTGTAATCATAGAAAACCACCCACTAATTACGCTTATTTCTAAGCTACGACTTATAGTATTATATAGACCCCATTTTAATAAGTTCTACAAAGGCAACAACTTACCATGTTACGAATTTGATTTTGACGTTCTAAATGCTCCTATCAGAGTGATTAATATTAAAATTAAAAAAGGGGAAAATAGGTTAAAAAACACTTTTCTATCAGAAACAGAAAAATACAAAAATGCCTCCAAGAAAGATCTGAGGACCGGGTATAGTTTGAGTATCCCTTACATAGGTTTTAGATTTTCAACAAGGTTGCCAGACTTACTTTCGATATGTAAAGCCGAAATCACAGCAATTCATGATGCAATTAAAGTAGTCATTGAGAAACGCATAAAAAGATCAATAATTTTCACGAATTCTGAAAGTGCAATTAAAAAAATTAATAAATGTTTACTTAATGCCACAGCGGACTCCTGGTCCCTTAAAATTAAAAGCCTATTAATTTCAGCAAATAATAATGGTTTTGACATCTGTTTATCATGGATTCCTGGGCACTCTGGTATTTCTGGCAACGAACAGGCTGACTCTCTGGCCAACATAGGTAGGATCTTAAACATTCCAAAAAAAATGTCAATTGATATAGAAGAAATTAGCATCAATATTAGGGCGAAAATAATAAAAAAAATTAAATCCGAATGGAAAGACATAATTGTGGGTAAAGAACATCAATACTCAAGGGTACAAACCTTATTTCCAAGTAGGCCGTGGTTTTCAAAGTTTCCTTATAAAAATAGAAGACATATTACAACGATAATTAGAACGCTCACAGGCCATTGCTTAACTGGGGAACAACTCTTCAAGATTAATCGAAGAGATGATCCATACTGCGAATGTGGAGCAGTAGAAGATCTGAATTATATTTTTCTGGCATGTCCTGTCAATTACAATCCAATTTACGATATTTACCAAACAAGTCTAGATTTAAACCTACCTGCTCCTATTTCAATGTACACAATTCTATCAAACTTGAACGAAGAGTTAATCAGGGTAATAATGTATTTTATGAAACTTAATAGAATTAACCTTTAATGCTCAGCTTAGTTTTACCTTAGCTTTCCCTTCCAGCTCCTGTGTGTAAATATAAGTGTTTGTGACGTTTTTTCCATTGTACCTTTGTTGCAGAATAACGGTGATTTCAGCTACGATAAGGAAACGAATACAATATATTCCACACTCGACGGCACTTTAACTGCCCGACAAGCCTAAGTCGGTAGCCATGATATGGCCCTAAGTGCCAGATAAAGTCCTGGCTGCCATCAAATCGTGCTGGCAATTGCCGAGCAGCAACGCCAAGGGTCCACTGCTAGTGGGCATGAGCAAGATAAGATAAGATGAGTAAGTGTGGTATCTGTATTAATCTGTGACTAGAGCATCATCGAACTGTCGCTGTCTTTGTTTAAAGCAACCACGGCACCTAGTACCACCGAACATTAACAAGACAAGAAGGAGCACTCGAAGCTCCTCCCCTTGATACGTTTATCTCACTCGAATATGCTTTTTCGATCCCTCGAAGTCGCTGTATACTATTCCTACCAGTATTTTACTAGTTTTTACCTACGCCACACTTGATTTTTGGGCATAATTAAGAGGTGTATCCCTATATCACATTTATCGCTTGCAGAAAATTTGAAATTAACCTAATAAACAGTTTTTTCCGGCCGACTTTTTAAATATTTTATTAGGCCACCATTTTGTTATGCTATCTTTTATTCATACCGAAATATTACTAGTTTATTCCTAACACTTGATTTTTGTGCAAAATTTGAGGAAATTGGATAATTAGTTTTTTAGTAATAGTTTTTTTAACGTTTCACTAGTCCGGCATATTGGATTTTCACCAACATAGTACTAGGTCATCCCCATATGACACTTATTTTTTGCCTAAAATGGACAGACCGACAGAGAAATTGACACACGGACCGACGGAATTGATGAAATATATTTTTTGGCATCTTGGGACGCTAAAACGTAAAAATATATAAAACCTGAGAAGGTGATTTTTTCACGATTGCAAATATTTTATTTGGCCGCAGTTTTGTTCCGCCATCTTGAATTAGTACCACAAGTTTACCAGTTCATCTCTATACCACGATTAGTTTTTTAGGCTGAATTTTTAAATACTTTATTAGGCCGCCATTTTGTTCCGCCATCTTGGATTAAAATTTTCAACAATTAATTTCTTTTTTTACTTAATTTTTAGAAACAGTACTTTTTATTTATGTATAAGATCTATTAATCAAAGAACTTGACGTTTTCCTTTTAATACATACACATAAAGCAAGATAGGTGACAATAGCAATAGTGGATAGATATTTTTAAACTCGTTTTTAAATCACCCCAGTAAGTGAACGTTTATTCTTTTTAATAGCTAGCGGTTTGCACCAACCTCGTAAAAGTGGGGGGGGGGGGGAGGCACCTGCACAGCTATATGAATTTCTCTTCCGCCTTCGTGGTCTCCCCATAGGTAAATAAAAAATCCACAGTGCAATTGACAGGAATAAGAATAATGAATTAAATGGTGATATTAGATAATCCAGAAGAATCAATCTTTCCAACTGTAAAAGGTAAGTTTATTTATATATTACACAAGCGTAGAAGGGCCACAATTTTTTTATTCTTATTTTTGTAACAAATTCCGACTTCTATCTCGGAATTCCGACTTCTATTTCGGAATTCCGACTTCTTTATCGGAATTCTGACCTCTAACTCGAAATTCCGACTTCTATCTCGGAATTCCGACTTCTAACTCGGAATTTCGCCTTCTATCTCTCAATTCCGACTTCTACCTCGGAATTCCGACTTCTATCTCGGAATTCCGACTTCTATTTCGGAATTCCGACTTCTTTCTCGAAATTCCGACTTCTTTCTCGGAATTCTGACCTCTAACTCGAAATTCCGATTTCTATCTCGAAATTCCGACTTCTAACTCGGAATCCCGCCTTCTATCTCTCAATTCCGACTTCTAACTCGGAATTCCGACTTCTATCTCAGAATTCCGACTTCTATTTCGGAATTCCAACTTCTATCTCGGAATTCCTACTTCTAACTCGGAATTTCGACTTCTATCTCGGAATTCCGACTTCTAACTCGGAATTCCGCGTTCTATTTCGAAATTCCGACTTCTATCTCGGAATTCCGACTTCTATTTCGGAATTCCGACTTGTAACTCGGAATTCCGACTTCTAACTCGAAATTCTGACTTGTAACTCGGAACTCCGACTTCAATCTCGGAATTCCGACTTCTAACTCGGAATTCCGCCTTCTATCTCTCAATTCCGACTTCTATCTCGGAATTCCGACTTCTATCTCGGAATGCGTTGTAATTAATACACGACTGCTCATAAGCGCGATCACTTTTTTATATTCTTTTAGAGCCAAATGAAGCGTTCATTCTAAATGAATTTAATATTTTAATTATAGGGATCAGGATGAAGCTAAGTAAAACTACAAGAAATTTATTAACTGTGCATAAAGTCCAAATTAAAAAATAACGACTGGGTCGGTTCCGATGGCTTGAATACGGTTGTCATGAAAAATAAAATCTTGTTCTTTGCTTTATCTCTTTCATAGATAGTAGAAATAAAACTCCATTTAGTAAGAACATCTAATCCATATTATGTTAAAAAGATGCAATAGCATGGAGGGTATGCACTGTAGTGTGGGGGCATATGTCTCCTCGCTCTTCATCAAGGCTTATCGTCATTTACTCCCAAGTATTGTACTTTTCTTTTCCCAATTTACCAACTATTTACTATTATACATAAAATTTAAATATATTTATTGTTGTTTTTCTTTTAGGAGAAAAGAAATATATTTGTTCAAAAAAAATATCCTTTTTTGAGTAAATAACTAGCACCTATGAAAGGTTTATGCATTCTCTATTAAAGCAACTTATATTTCGTTAAACGATTATTCATTAATCTTAATTAAAGTTAATTCAGATTAATGTTAATGTTCATTCAGATTAAATTTCATCAAAGTGTAAGAGATTTTAGGCTGACATTTTCCAGTAAGGACAGGAACATAACTAATCAGTTACATTCTATGTATGATACAAAACACAATAACTAAAATAAAGTCAGAAAAACCAAATTTCCCTGATACCTGTTAATAAAATAATACTCGAGTAAATTTACTTGTTTTAAAACGCTTTTATTAGCTTCATTCAAGATCGTCAGGATAAAAAAAATTCATCTCGGAGAGGGGGAAATGGCTACCATATAAAAGGAAGGCAGCAGGCGTGCAAATTACCCATTTTCGGCACGGGGATGTAGCGAAGAAGAATAAATTACAGTTTGACAAAACTAAAAAACACGCTCTAATAGTAAATGGAACTAAAAAGAAAAAAAATTATAGTTTAAAAAACTAAAAAACACGCTTTAGTAGTAAATTGAACTAAAAAGAAAAAAAATAACTTTTAAAAAAATCGTAGAGTGCCTTTATGCCATATATTCATACTGACTTTACTTTCAGAAATTATACCGATAAAATATTTATAATAACTGATATCAGATCCATGCTGTTTTCACAATAACATTAATTTTCTTGTTAATCACTTTATTCTCGTCCAAAGGGTTATTTTTAGTTCAGTTCACTATTAAAGGGTGTTTTTCAGTTTTTTAAACTATAATTTATTAGAATTCCTCCACAAATGAAGACATTGATATTTTATGAAGTTTGAAAACAAAAATCTGTAACATGATTTGAGCAAAAAAAATTGTTAGCAAATCACATCCTCATAAATCAAGTTTCCGTTGTAGGTCTTATTTCTAACTTTGTGGAAGGACATCAATCTATCAGAACAGGCTACAGGAACACAATGAAAAGTTAATTATAATTTTGATTATTTCTTCATGCACCTTATTTTCTTTCTTTTTGCTTTATCTATTCGGTAAACCTCTTTACAAATAAAGCGCATTTTACTGACAAGGTACAACTCAATGATCGTAGTTGTAAATTTTTTTCATGCTGATCACACCCAACAAAAGGAATACACATTTCTTTTAATTTGTCCAAAATATCAAAATGTGTACCTTGACATTTACATTTTTTATAATTTGTTAAGTTTCATTACCCGTTTTGGATCTTCTTCTACTTGTCATAAAAGTTAGTAATAGACACATCAATAATATATTGGAATGACTCGGCAGGCCGGGGTCTTCTACCCTTAAGGACCTCACTGCTACTTTTATGCATACTATATTTTATTATTAGACCTATTGGCCACAACTTCCAATTAATATATTGACTACCTAGTTTTGTCCGGGACCTGGGACATAATATGAAAATATGACTTTTCTCACTCAATAAAATTTGTTTCAGTTTTCTAGTCCTGTCACTTTTATTCATAGAGTTGTTATTTCTAGACACATTGGCAATTCCTACTTTATTAAAATTAATTTGAATTTTCTACCCTTCCTGAAACCCGCTGCTACATTAATTCATAATATATATTATTTCCAGACATCGGGATAATAACCCCCTAAAAATATTTTGGCTTGCGCTACCATCCGAGGGAGTCTACTTGGGGTAAAATATACTTTTTTTCTTATTAATTAAAATCTATTTAAGTTATCTACTCTTTAGAGATTCGCTGCACTTTTTATTTATACTTGATATTATTTATAGATATGTTGGTAAAACCATCCTATAATTAGTTTGGCTTGCATTGCCGTCCATGGTGTCTCTACAAGGGATAGAATATAATAATTTATTTATTTTTTCCTCGTTTATTAAAATTTCTTTGTCTCCTACACCTTCAGGGGTTAGATTTTATCATACTAGATACTATTTCTAGACTTTTCAGCGATTAATATTTTACACAAGTCATAAATGTCTTTATCACAAGGATAATTATTAAATGTGCAGTCACTGGACAACGCATCCAAAGCAAAAATTGGAACATTTATGTAAAAACACTACTAGAAGTCGAAATTCCGAGTTAGAAGTCGGAATTCCGAGACAGAAGTCAGAATTCCGAGACAGAAGTAGAAATTCTGAGTTACAAGTCGGAATTCCGAGATAGAAGTCGGAATTCCGAGTTAGAAGTCGGAATTTGTTACAAAAATAAAAATAAAAAAATTGTGGCCCGTCTACGCTTTCGTAATATATAGTCTTTTTTCTTGTCGATGCAGATAGCATGTTAAACACTTCAAATAGAACTGGCTTGAAAGAAAAAAAGATCCAGAGGAAAAAACTAATAAAAGCTGGAAAAAAAATTATAAAATAATGCGTTCGAACACGTAGGCTCAATTCCAAACATCCGTTTTGCGTCTGTATCCTTAATGAAGATAAAAATAGCGTACCAATAATCAAAAAGACAAACACGAAAATATTTTCGAGAATTCTTTATCAAATGAATTAACACCCGATCGACAAATTGATAGGCTTCGTATAAAAGAGGGATATGTGATAACAGAAGATCAAATTCCTCCTATCGCAATCAGAAACCTGATAAGAAAAGTGCATATACATTTGACCAAGTAATCAAAGTGCCTTAGGAGCAATTAAACTATTAATATGTTATATGTAAGTACCTTTGCAAATAAAATTATTTTAAATATATTTTCAAACCTTTTTAAAGTGAAAAAAGTACAGTATGGTTTACATAACCTAAAATTATTTTCATTTATACAAAGTTGTGTTTTTTCTTATGGGACACCCTGTATATTTTTGCATATTTAGATTCTGCTCGTGATTCTACACATTTTTTGTATAACATGTCCTATGTCTAAATCTGATAGTTTTTCTAATATCCGCCATTTTGCAAACAATTATGAATTGCAGTTCCTTTTTTCAAACCACGTGGCCCGTTGGCTTTTTGATATAGGATTACGATTTTTGGCAGGAACTTTAACAAAAGTATGGGTTGACTTTCAACGTGAACAAAATTTGTGGGCGTTGCACAGGGGGTCCTAGATAAGTAGGAGAAATTAAAAAAATTAAAAACATCATATCTTCATTTTTTTAAACGGAATGTATAGTATTTTAATATTTTAGACTATTCGTGACCCAAAACCCTATCTTTCGTTATAAATGTGTCCTATACCTATTTGTCATAGTTTCCGAGATTTTGACATTTTTGTATTTATTATTTGGTTTTCAATGGCAATCGCCTTAGAATTTGCTTTATTATCGAATTTATAGAATTTTCCGAGGAATCCAAAAATGTAATAATATACAGGGTGTTCCATTTAAAACAACAAAGTTGATATCCGAGGTATACTTTTGTATTTCAACTTTTTCTCTGTTATTAAAAATAAAGGAATTAAAGGGGGGTGGCAAATCTCGGTGAATCACCCTGTACATTAATACATAGTAAAAATGCAAAATTAAAAATTCAGTCGACTATTTTTATCACTTGATTAAATGTTCAATATGACCACCATTTTCTTCAACACACACTTGTAGCCGATTCACAAAGGAATTGTTAACTCTATTCAGCATCGCGGCATTGATATTTGGACATGCATTTCTAATTCTCATTTTCATATTCTCTATGGTAGTGGGTGGCGTTCGGTAAACTTGCTCTTTAACAAAACCCCACAAGAAAAAATCTAGTCTTGTGAGGTCCGGAGACCTTGCCGGCCATGATACTGGACCTCCCCTACCAATCCATTTATTTTCATAATTCGCGTCTAAAAATTGCCTCACCTGCCTGCTAAAATGTGCCGGAGCGCTATCTAGTTGGAACCACATCCGCCTCACCAGATTCAAAGGTAATTTGTCAATCCACTCCTGCAAACTGTTTTGCAGTAAATTTAGGAAAGTGTCTCCATTAACCCTATTTTCGAAAAAATAAGGTCCAATGATACGGTTACCGATTATACCAGCCCATACATTAAGAGACCATTTATGCTTGTGATCCAAGGGGATAATCAATCTGGGGATTTCAGAACTATAATAGTGGAAATTATGTCGGATGACGTATCCATTTTTATGAAATGTCGCTTCGTCAGTAAATAAAATGTTATTGAAAAAATCATGTTCTTCTCTATTTTTTGCTAATGCCCAAGTACAAAATTCAAGTCTTCGATTGAAATCGTCTTGGTCAAGCTCTTGTACCAGTTGAATATGGTATGGGTGAAATAACACCTCTCTCCTTTTCTAACTGCCTAATGAAATATGAGGATTTTCAATTAAAGTTTGCACAACAAGATATTCAGTTTCTTCATTTGCGGCTCTTTTCTGCCTTTTCCAATTTTTGTTCGTAATCGACACATCCAGTTCTTTCAAATCGTTCTTTGAGTCTGACAAATGATAACTCATGAGGATGACGTTCGGCATTGCTAAACCGTTGCGCAGAAACTCTACTTGCTAAAAAACAATTTTGATCACTTGCGCCCAAAACATAAATCATGTTAATCAATTCTTGTCTAGAAAAATTCATTTTGAATCAATTTGAACACCGTAACTACACACACATTTTCCCCGTTTTCATTTGTTTTTACTTTAGGATTGTCTAAGGCATCTTCGTACATTAAGTTCTAACTAAATGTTGGAAACTATGACAAATATGTATAGGACATATTTATAACGAAAGATAGGGATTTGGGTCACGAATAGTCTAAAATATTAAAATACCATACATTCCATTTAAAAAAAGAAGATATGATGTTTTTAATTTCTCCTACTTGTTTAGGACCCCCTGTACAACGCCGACGAATTTTGTTCACGTTGAAAGTCAACCCATACTTTTGTTAATGTTCCTGCCAAAAATCATAATCCTATATCAAAAAGCCAATGGTCCACGTCGTTTGAAAACAGGCACTGCAATTCATAATTTTTTACAAAATGGCGGAAATTAGAAAAACTATCAGATTTAGACATAGGACATGTTATATAAAAAATGTGTAGAATCACGAACAGAATTTAAATATGCAAAAATATACAGGTTGTCCCATAAGAAAAAACACAACTTTGCTTCGGTACAGATTTTTGAGACACCCTGTATATACGAAAATAATATTAGGTTATGTAGCCCGTATTGTTCTACAACTTTTGTAATCGAACTTTTTTTATATCGCTATCCGTTATCAAGATATCAACCGAGAACGCACTATTGGACACCCTGTATATATATTATTTCTATTCCTAAATTCAATGGTTACAGAGAAATCTCGACGATTTCTTAAATATAATTATATATAATTGATTTTCTATATACTGTCCGTTTTCTGCTATACACAGTGTAGAATATTTGCCATGTTTCGGACGACGTCACTATTATTAAAACTAATAATTTCTTCACGAATTTTTTGTTTTAATTCATTTGCAGAATAATTGTTTAGATATTTATATACTCTATCTTTATGTGAGCCCCATAAAAAATATTCTGAGGGTGTCAAATTGGGTCTTCGCGGCGGCCATGGAATCTCACCGTTGCGCGTTGCTGTATATATACTTAAATTGAATTGTTCGTTTAAAAATTCTCTTATATATTCTCCACAGTGGCATGGAGCGTTATCTTTTTGATATACCAAGTCTAATATGTTCCAGAAGATCATTGAGTTTTTCCACAATTTGATTTTTTAAAAAGTTTAAAAATGTTTGTTTATTCAAATAGTGGTCAAAAACTACAGGTCTTATTATGCAGTCGTATAATGGATTAATTATTAGCTAACCTAGATTTCCTTGTATTTTTTAAAACAAATCTTTTTCTTTTTTTACAGATAACACTACCCATTTTGGCCTTCGCCTGTATTATAAGCAGTTATCCTTTAGACGATCCGGACA
Source organism: Kuschelorhynchus macadamiae (assembly GCA_030620095.1). Lineage (NCBI taxonomy): Eukaryota > Metazoa > Arthropoda > Insecta > Coleoptera > Curculionidae > Kuschelorhynchus > Kuschelorhynchus macadamiae. The sequence goes on along the minus strand of JAUTXW010001600.1, from coordinate 774,678 downwards.
GCCAATCAGAAGACGTCATTTTTGTCCCTTACGATGTCAAGTATGTGCCAATAGAAGTACCCAGACACATAGCAGAGTCAGAGTTAGAAAAAACCGTCGAAAGTGAGCTAAAACAACAACCTAAAAACTGGAATAGCGGGGAAACACAGAAGTTGCTTGAAGAAATAAAAAATCTTCCTTTCCCCCAGATTGAGGCCACAAAAGACGAAGAAACGGCGCAAGAAAATGTAAAAGAAGAAGACAGAAATGTTAAGCCAAATAACCAGCCAAAACAGCAGGATAAAACAGTCGGTTTTGACCTTTTTGCAGACAAGTTTGACATTGACCGTTCCCGACCTACCGAAGACTTCGTTTTAGTACCCATTTCGGTATTTAAAAACCTAGAAGATGAAGCTAAAAAGGACTCACCGAGCAAAACGCACGTGGTAGCAAAAAGACAGGCGCCGGGTGGTGACTTCTTAGTGTACAGACCTGTGGTGCAGTTCAGGAGAGTTTTTAGGAACAGAAGGAGGGTGTACAGACCGCCTGCTTTTGTAGGGTATTTGAATGATTATGACAATTTTCCAACTGTAGCATAAATAATGGAAAGCTTTTAAACCAGATTTCTTTTGATATACCTGTGTATAAGAATTTAATTTAGTAATTTATTTTTAGACTTTTTATGGGAATAATTAAAAATGTAATTATGTATTTTTATAAGAGTTTCATTTTTAACCGACTTCAAAAAAAGGATGAGTATATACAGGGTGTCCCATTTTGGGCACTTTTGCGGGGTATCTCCGTTATTTTTATAGATAGAAAGTTGCGGTTTTCGCAAGAGTGTCCAACTTTTTCGCAAAACTAAAGATGCCGTTAACCAAATTTTCATAGCCCTTTTAGTTTTTAAGATACAGGGCTAAATTGAAGCCCCTCGTATCTGAACCATTAGATAACTTATCGAAAACGTGCAAACTGTTTCTTATATAACTTATCCCGCAGAACTCAATTCCGGAATTAGTATACAGGGTCATGTCAAAAAGTTATCGGACCCAACTTTATTTTTTTAAATGGAACACCCTGTATATTTATAGACTATAAAATTTGTTTCAAAAATATATAGTAGTATGCATTTTTTCTCAGAAAACACGCAAATAAATGTCAATTTTCTGAAATTAAATGAATAATTTAATAGTAGGCTATGGCTATTGTTTATGACAACAAACAAAAATCAATGTCAAATATTTGTCTATCTGATCGGTGTTTGGATGGAATTTTGTTTTATAAAAAAGTTTATAAACATTCTTTTGGTATTTTTATTATATTGATATTTATCAATTTCTTCGAATAATGGTAGTATATGGAAATTATGAAAAATATGATATGCTGGTAGAGTAATGGAAATTTTGTAGAAGCCTCGGAATTATATTTCCAAAGATAAGTAAGCTTTTATGGCTATGAAAATCTGTATTGTCATTATAAGTTTTTGCTTGTTAGATATCCACAAAGAAGGCAACCGATTTTTCAGATATTTGTTCGTTTAGAAGCAAATTTAGTTGAGCAGAGATCATTTGGTGATTTTGAACATTTTATATATATATATATATATCTTAAATAATGTATTTAATTTATTAAGTAGATCTAAATGCAATATAGTGGTGAATGGTGACTTCAACGTACGTTTTGAATCTACTGATTCTTTTTTTGTCAACTACAATTTTATTCATACTATCCTGGAGACAACCAGATTAAAAAATTGCATTGATAATATCTTGATTAATTTTGATTCTTGTAGGGAGTATAGGTCATATACGGTGGAGCCATGCCTATCTGACTATAAGGCTGTAACGATTGACGTAAAGCCTATAAGCCGGCCTAAAAAATACCATACCATTAACTATAAGTCAATAACTGAAATTTTTTGGAAAATACTGACTGCAATTTTGTTAAAAACCGGGATGTTTGTGGTGAGAGGCGTGCTGAGAGTTTTTTTGTCAAAAATAACTGATGGCATGAATACATTTTTTCCTCTTAAAACTAGGATAGTTTCAGATGGTCCTCAGCATAGTAACCTCGGTCCAGACAGAATAAAGTGGTTCAATAATGAATTGAAACTGATGCGAAATAAACTACAAATGTTATATGATTACCGCGATATGTATTTTTCCCATAAATCAAATGGTTATATTAGATAAATGTGTATAAAAATAAATATAGGAATGCTATTAATTTAGCTCGTAGACAATAATATAGTGAATATATACAACGATCTGACAATGCCTACAGGGCCTACTGGGAAGTTATAAATAGATAATTTAATGACCTTTGAAATGAGGTATCACTTGACCTTTAACCCCATTTAATATTTTAAGGGTATCAGCTTACCCCTGCGGGAGATTAAAGTGACTGAGTTAAAAACATGCAGGAAAAAACTTTTTACTTGATAGAAAAATCATCAAATTTTCCACCGAGCAATGATTTTTTTTCTTTTTATTGCTCTACACTTATTTTTTCAAAAACATCATCCAATAGAATTTATCAAGTGCTGACATTAAAACCTCCCTCAACCCACTAAAATTTCATAATAAAATGTATACAGGGTAACAATTTAAAAATTTGAAATGGCCATATCTTAGGAAGGAAAACATTAATCAAAAAACGCTCAAAATACTTTCTATAAAATGAAGAGGGAAGAAATAAAAGCGCATTATTTGACCCTTATCTGTAACCCTTTGGGCAGGGTGAGATACACCCCTAAAATCTTAAATAGAAAGGGGGGTCGAGTGAAACAGCATCTTCAAGCTCTTGAAAAATGCTTTCCAATGGTACCATAGAAAGCAGTTTTTCGTGAAATTCTTCTGTGTTTATTAAAGGAAACAATAAATTAAAACACAATTGTGAAATTTTTTATAATTATTTAATTAAATATTCAAAATGGTTCCCGTTGTTTTGAAGACAATAATAAAGCCATTTTTTCAAATTCTTCGCGTACATTTGCAAATATTTCTCTGGATATAGCACGGCATTTCTGAACTATCCTGTCCTTGAGTTGCTCTATTGACTCAGGTTGTGTTTTAAACACCACAGATTTAAGGTGACACCACAAAAAGAAGTCAAGAGGTGTTAAGTCCGGGGATCAAGGTGGCCATTCAACAGAACCTCTTCTTCCAATCTAGTGGTTGGGATAATTATCATCCAACCATTGCCTGACGGGAACTACATAATGAGGAGGTGCCCCATCCTGTTGAAAATGTAGTAAGCGTTCTTCTAATGCTAAATTTCCTTCTTATTGTTTCACGAGATAAGCCAGTTGCTACAGCTGCTTGACGAGTTGATAAAGTTGAATTAATTGCAAACTGCCCCAGAACTTCAATTTGCGCTGCTTCGTTAACTAGTCTCGATGATTTCTCATTCTCTCGATAGAACCAGTTTCTTCAAATTTGGCTACTAGTTGACGGACTTACATTTTAACCTGGATGCCTTTCATTAAATCTTTGGGCTGTCCTTAAGAAACATTGATCCTGAGAACCATAAATGAAAATCATTTCTACACGTTCAGCTGTGTTGTACACCATTATTTAAGAAAAGTGCTGCTTTTTGTTTAAACTGAACCAAAAGTCAACTGTTAAAATATGAATACTAATAGTACAAGTTACTTTTAAAGTAAATATTGTGATAATAAAATGCGAATATTCATAAACAAATAAAATACCAGGCTTAAAATGTTTAGAATTCTTAAGAGACATGCCAGGATATCGGTACCAATCCAAGACCTTTAAGATGATGTATCACTCGACCACCCTTTCTATTTAAGATTTTAGGGGTGTATCACCCCTACCCAAGGGGTTAAGATAAATACTCTTTTATTTGTTCCCTCTTCATTTTATAGAAAGTGTTTTGAGCGTTTCTTTAAATTGTCACCCTGTATAGATGTTAAAAAATGTGGATATTAAACATGACAGGGTTATATATACAAAATATATAAAATTTCATCCATACCTGCTCCATTCTCAACAGTCCCCAACGTAGAAGACGTATTACCTCTTTGAATAGCTAGCTATACTGTTCCTATGGATAATGAAGCTTTTTTGCCTCATTCCCTCAAGGACCAAACGTTTCAACTGCAATAGATACACATTCGAAACGGTCTTCCAGCTCCTCATATGTGCGATGTTTTTGTAATTCTCCTTTACATGCAGCATCACCTGCTCTTTCAGATGTTTGTTTGATATAAGAATTAGCAAAATTCACCAACAAACTTCTTGGACGGATGAAAAAGCTTTTATTAATACTAATAAAACAGAACTTTTGAAATTAAATTTATTGACACCAAAAATACACTTTAAAACTCCATCGGGGTTTCGACGAATCTTTTAATGGTACAATTTTGAACGCAAAGTCCATCTCTGGTGTATTCTACAAAAGAAAAATATTTTTATTTACTTTTCCTGGTAGACATAACTGGATTGTCACCATAGGCTGGATGAAACGTTTGTATTACCGCGTGTAATTAAATAAAGTTCGCGGAGACACTACTATTGTCTGGCGAAATAAAAATGAAGACCTATTGAAAGAAAATATCTCAAGAAATCTGAGCTTAATTAAGAAATTGTGTGATGCGAATTACCTTAGTTTTAATGTATCAAAAACTAATATTTTAACGTTTAAGTTTGATAATCCTTACCTCTCTGATGGTTGAAAATAAATCAAACCCGAAATTGTTGAGAATAGCCATTTATAATAACTTGAAATAAACGAAAAAGTTGCTAGAGGCAGCTAAACTGCTCATATTGTTTCAAATGAGCTCAGCATTACTGCAGCAAGAATATATTTCTTTGCATTTGTAAATTTATACCGCCATTTAATAGTTGAATCTGTATCTCTCATATATAAAAAACATCGAAATTTAACAACTGAAAGGGCCTTTAATACTAGACAGAATTTGAATCTATTCCCAGAACAACGTTGGTAAAACATTAAATTTTATAAGAAAGTAAAAAAATGTGCAACCACCTCTCACAGATATTTCGAAATATAGAATCTCTTATATTGTTTAAGAAAAAGGTAAAATGTAGTTTGGAGGTAAAAGCATATTATAAAAAAATTTACAATGATAGTTTATATATATTTTGTTTTCTTGTTATTCATGTATTTTAGGTTCCGTGGCTAAAATCTGTACTTTTATTGTAGCTTTATATCTCTTTTATTATGTCATAATATATTTAATGATTGTTGACAAGGAGTACTATACACTATACAGAGTTTCCCAAAAGAACTGGAACGGTCAAATATCTCGGTATAGTCGAATGCGGTCAGAAATCAGAAAACACAGTGAATACCAAAATGTTGTGTGATTCTTTTATCGAGCTATTAAATCTCGATGGGCTATTTACAAATACACAGGGAGAAAGAAAATAGTTTTTTTTTATATTACGCAATATTATTAATATAGCCACTTAATATTACTTTATATATTAAATGCCGAGGGACTAAATAAGAAAATTAGCTAAATATGTATTTGGTTAAAATTTTTTGGTTGCCAAAAACAAAATACACAAAATGGCAAGCGCCTTAATAAAGTCGGAAGGCGGTTCGAATCAATAGAATAATCAGGATATGTTCTGTTTATACAGCCACTTAATGAAAGTGAGATGTTTTTATCAATCACCAAAAATTATGAGCCCCGCTTGACCTAAAAATCTAACCACTTATACAGTGTCATTTATTTAAACTTCCCTTGTGAGATTTTTTCAGATCTTTACGTTTAAGGGTCCCTAGATACTGGAAAACAAAAAAAAAAATATATATATATAATAGCAGAAATATATAATTTCTGCAGGTGCAAAACGGCCTAAAAGAAGAATTGTTTTCGATTATGTCACAGGGTACCCTCCTGCGATCATGATTTCTGGGCCTCTACCCTCATCAGGCAGGCTTGTACCCAGGGAGATCTGAAATAACAGATTACTCGATATGACAAAATCGAAAACGAAACGTCTATTATAATGAAACAGTACTACTACTACTACTACTACTACTACTACTACTACTGATAAAGATGTGTGAGAGCGCATTTTTATCGATATATATATATATATATATATATATATATATATATACAGGGTGGCCCATCGAAAACGTACCGCAAGGCATAACGGCCAGGGTAATTTTTTTTTCAAAAAATCCAAAAACACATCAATTTTGTTTGTGAGGGGGACAACTTTTGCCCTTAAAATGATCGCAAAATTTTCAACCCTCTAAGCGGGGGTGTCATCCCCCAAACTTTTTCGAATGGGAAGAGGGATCAAGTGGTACCGCAATGAAAAGGGCTTTCTATTCTCTATACATTCCCGCTTTGGTTTTGAAAATCGGTCAAGTCATTTAGAAAATATGAAGGATTGAAATTTGAAAAATACATTTTTCAAAAAACGCATAAATTGAATTAAATAAAAAAAAACTTACCGTATTAATGAAGCAAATGCTGAAAATGTTGCCCGTCGACCTCCATACAGTAATACAAATTAGCTTCAAATCGTTCTCGAACATTCTGAAGAACTTGAGGGGTCACTTCGCGACAAACGTCAATAATTCGTGTTCGCAGATCTTCTAATGAGGCAAGTGGAGTGCTATACACTTTACTTTTTATGTGTCCCCATAGAAAAAAGTCTAAAGGAGTCAAGTCGGGTGACCGGGGAGGCCACTCAATGGCACCCCTTCGTCCTATCCACCGCCCGGGAAAGTTAGTGTTTAAATAATTACGCACATTTTGAGAGTAATGTGGAGGTGCACCGTCTTATTGAAATATCAGTTCCGCTTCAACGTATCCAGGATTATTTTCGATGATGTCAGTTAGGGCTGGGTCGATGGTATTTTCCAGTAAATCTAAGTACATATCACCTGTTAGAGTTCCAGGAAGAAAAAAAAGGACCCACAATAGAATTTCCAAAAATACCAGCCCACACGTTCAATTTCTGAGGATGTTGTGTGTGCACCTCGTGAAATACCCTGGGGTTGTTCTCAGCCCAGTACCGACAGTTATGCCGATTAACTACACCGTTCAAAAAGAAAGTGCACTCACCCGAAAAACACACATTGAATAGAAAATTATTATTATTGGCCACTCTTTCACTAATAGTTTCACAAAATTGCAAGCGGCGATCAAAATCGTCTTCGTTGAGTTCTTGTACCAACTGAATTTTATACGGGTGGAAATGGTGTTTTTTCAATATTCTTTGGACACTTGTACGATTCACGCCGGTCTCATTGGCTAATTTTCTTGTACTCAGCGTACTATCCATGGCAACTTGGCCCAATACAAAGACCTCCATAGCTTCATTTACTACAGGATTTTCCATCTGCCTCTTTTTATTTATAAGGGATCCAGTTTCGCAAAATTTTGCTACTAACTCGCGAACAATTTTGCCGGAAAGGTGTTTTTCAGGATGTCGTTCATTAAATATCTGCGCAACCCGATTGCCACATTCATTATTTTTAAAATAAAGTTCGATTATTTCCACTTTTTCTGCAAGTGAGTACACCATAATTATTGATAAAAAATTTAATGATATTGAGAAATTTAAACGCACAAGTTACAGAACAGCTATCTAGCAACTACCGCACCTGATCGTTGTGGCATGTCAAATCACTAAAATCAGCAGTAAACATCTAAAATAACAGAACAAAAATAGCGAATTGGTCGAAGGAATTTATCCTTATCATTTACTCTGATAATTTGTAAATAAACATTTTAAATTTCAATCCTTCATCTTTTCTAAATGACTAGACCGATTTTCAAAACCAAAGCGGGAATGTATAGAGAATAGAAAGCCCTTTTCATTGCGGTACCACTTGACCCCTCTTCCCATTTGAGAAAGTTTGGGGGATGACACCCCCGCTTAGAGGGTTGAAAATTTTGCGATCATTTTAAGGGCAAAAATTGTCCCCCTCACAAACAAAATTGACGTGTTTTTGGATTTTTTGAAAAAAAAAATTACCCTGGCCGTTATGCCTTGCGGTACGTTTTCGATGGGCCACCCTGTATATATATATATATATATATATATATATAGCCTGTAATTTTTCGTTAGCCCCGAGTTTCTGGTAAAGCGATTTTAAGGATTTTTATATATAAAATTTTGTCATCTAATTAATAAAAAAATTTACTTATTTTAAACACGCTTTAAAATTGGAACAAGTATTCTATAATTATTTATTTATTGCCTACCAAATTACAAATGTACTAAAAAAGCAAGCAAAAAAATGGTGTGAAATCTAATAAAAAAAAATTTAAATTAAAATTCACTGGCTAATATCCAGGAGCCAGTGGCAAAAGCTCTAAGAATCGGTATAAGGAATGTACAGAAACTTGTGCATGAAAAAAAAAAGATAATTTACTTGCGAAGAAGATTAAGAAATGTACACGAAAAAATCCAAAGGCAAAAGACTTAAGTTACAATGCAAAAATGGATATTCATAATGCAAAATTTATGATTTATACACATTAAAGACTAATATAATCCTTCAGAAACTTTTTAATATTATAGACTAAAAAATATCATCATTACTTAAAAAGTCCTTATCTTCTGACTCGGCCTCAAATGGCGAAATGACCATTGGTGCTATTTCGACATCTAGAACTCGTTCTCGATTCCACCAATCCCATATTAATTTCTCCGTATGTTCCACAGATTTCTTCCAGTACTCCGGCGTAATATAATTTAATGAATCTTGCCAAACAATTTGCACTTCATCTGATGTAAGACCATCGTCCACGTGTTTTTCGTAATATGATTTCGCCCGAGCCCATATTAATTCTATTGCGTTTATGGTATGGCAGCAGTCGTAAAGCCTCATGTCCATTTTTCCGTAATATTTCATCTACGGCATATATTGTTGGTTTTTTTAATAGATTTTGCCAATAAAAGAAGTTCTAGTTTCAGCATATTGGATAAAGGATTTTGTTTTTGTTTTATTAGCCAGTCATAAATATCACTTTTCTTCCAGGATGAGGTAAGTTGTTTATTTGAGATTCTTGAATGATAAGATGCATTGTCCAGAATGATTAAAGATGGAGCATCTAAATTTGGAATCAGTTGTTCTTTTAACCAGTTGTCAAACAGTTCACAGTTCATATTATCATGGTAGTCCATACTTTTGGATGTTGAAGAAAACAGTAAACTTGCACCTGGGAAAATCCTGTTGAAGAACCTGTATGCAAAGTGATGAACCGTTCTCCCGTCCCACATCCCTTTTTTCTTTTGACACTTTTTACAGACTCGTCCTGCCAAGATTTCGAACCACTTCCATTAGAAAATGTCCAAGTCTCGTCTAAAAATACCACTTTTCTAAATTTTGAATTAACATTTTCCGTGTATTTCTTTAAAAACTGGATACGATGTCTTGCTATATGTGGCAACTCGCATACAAATCTTCGAGTACAGTCCTTTTTATATCGAAAACCCAACATTTTTATTAATTTTCACAACGATTTTAGTCCAATTTACAATATGCCTCGATTTTTTAAAGCTTCTTTTAAAACTTGAAGGGTTATATTAGTTTTTGATGTGTATAATTCGTAAATTGCATTACGAATATCCATTTTTACATTGTCACTTAAGTCTTCTGTCTTTGGCTTTTTTCGTGTACAAACTTTAATCTTCTTCGGTAGTAAATTATGCTTTTTTTCATGCACAATTTTCTGCACAGACCTTATACCGATTCCCAGAGCTTTTGCTACTGTCTTCTGGATATTGGATTTTTCTATTAGCCATTTTGTCACACATATGCTAATCCGTTACCGAAATATTTTTGGGAAACCCTGTATGTTCTTTTAAAAATAAAGTATATTTGAGTTTGAGTTTAAGTATTATAAATACAAAATTGGCAGGAATACAAAAAATTATTAAACTACAAAAAAACACATATACAAATATTTTGCAAAAATTGCTTACCTGATTTATCATCCTGTTTGTCTTGGTATTTTTTCACATGATTTTTTCCCCTGGTGTAGTAGTCGTCGAGATGGGTTATGACGCTGATCAAGAAAGAACACATGCCCAAAACCAAGTAGATGAAAACCTCTGTCAGCACGTTGAAGATGGTTTTTATCATGAACCAAACGATGGGATTACAAAGGATGTTGATTGATATGCTTAGGAACAGCAGAATGATCTAATATAATAAAAAGTTGTAATTAAATAAAATACTCTACATTCCTTATAAAGGATTTTTCGACCAGAGTCACTGGATTTTATTTAGAAATAAAACTCACTATATTTTGCATTTTCTCCTATAATATATAAAATTTTTTTTATAAAAAAAATTAAACAGACTTATTAATAATAAAATGCACTAAAAAGAGAAAAATAATATTTTATACTACCTTGAAAATTTTACTCTTATGTGAAGTCGGCGCCTATATAAACAATAAATTCATACATATACATGCAAAAAATTGCTGAAACATAGGTTATATACTAACTTGATACCTTAAAAACCGAAAATAAAACTCGTTTGGTTGTAAGATGTATGGTTGAATTTTCACAGCCCGATGAAAATCGGAACATTCGCGATTTTACAAGGTCTCGCGAAAATGTCCATAAGTTTTTTCCTTGAAAGTTAGCCAGATATGATTTCCACCATTCAATTGAGAAATAATAAGTCTATAATTGGTGGTAATTTCAAATTAAACTAAAAGTATCCGAAAAATATATACGCTTTTACGACAAAATGGTGAATACGCCGTTTGCAGCTGTCCGGAAAAAAATCATATTTCGAAAACTAAAAGAGATAGGGGGGTGCGGTTTGCGTTATTTTATTGAGAAATAATCGTTTTAAAATATATTCTATCAAAATGGAGCTAACTTGATGGAAAATGTAAAAAAAAATTTCAAAGTGAAAATTTAGTCATATCTCCCAAAATATTAATCCCCCGTACATTTGTACGTGTCCATTGCATTCCACTCAATCAATACATACAGGGTGGTCCTTTTAAAGTGTTACAAAGCGATATTGAAAAAACGGCTGACTGAAAATAAATGAAATTTCTAGGGATGCAATGGGTCATTGGGGGATATTTTTTGACGGCGTAAGTAATGTTTTAACCCTTTCCACTGTTTAGGGGTGGGGGGTAACTTTTAAATGTTAAATGGAAAGGTGCAGTTTTTTTTCTAGATTCATAATCTCCAGAAAAAACTACGTTATAATCAATGAATAATTTAATGTCAATGTCACTACGCTAAATTCAACAAAATTAAAAAGAAAATCAACAGAAGAAAAAAACTGATATTAGGTACATGATTTTATTTTATCAGATGTTCAAAATGACGGCCATTTTGTTCTAAACATTTATCAGCTCTCTTTCGAAAAGAATTCCGCACTCTGAATAACATATCTGAGGTGATTTCACGAACGGCACGCGTAATCTTCTCTCATATCTTCGGCTGTAGTTGGAGCAGTCACCATGACTTTTTTTTTGACAAAACCCCACAAGAAAAAATCAAGGGGGGTTAGGTCTGGCGATCTTGCAGGCCAATTTAATGGTCCCCCACGTCCAATCCATCTGTTAGGGTAAGTGTCATTCAATATAGCACGTGCTTCTCGACAGTAATGTGGTGGTGCGCCGTCTTGTTGGAACCAAATTGCTTCACGTTGTTGCTCTGGATTATTTGGCATCAATCTTTGCAAGTCATTTCGATGGAAATCGAAGTATCGCTATCCATTAAGATTACCATGGAAAAAATGAGGTCCAATAACAATAAAAAAACCACCCTGTATACATGCAAAATTTTCGAAAAATTTTTTGGTTCTAGATTTTGCTGATATATAGTTCACTTACTAGTTTTATACCGTTAAAACCGAAAATAACACTCGTTTGGTCGTAGAATGTATTTTCACAGCCCGTGAAAAATCGGAAAATTTGTGATTTTTTTCACGGGTTTGGAAAATCATCGATACCTCAGAAACTGTAAGTCCTAGACACTCGTTCGTGACAAATTCTGTATCTACGGAAAATTCTTTATGTGCCTAAAGCTAGTCACGAAAAAATACACTTTTTTAATACCTTTTTATACGTGATGAAAATATCGACGTTTTTGTATGTATTTGATGTATAAAAAATTCGTCGTACCTACATATATGGTACGATACAAATTTTTTCCTTTATGTTTGGAACATGAAACTTTAAGAATATCATATAGATAGTATAAGTGAAGAGTGTGTACAATTTCAGATCGATATCTTACCCGCTTCATTTTTTTTCTTCTATATCCGGTGTCGCGCTTTCAAGACAAAATAGCGCGCACGGCCATATACAGCAATCCGGAAAAAAATTTCATATTTCGAAAATTAAAAGAGATAAAGGGTTGCGGTTTACAGAATTGTATGAAGAAATAATCCTTTTAAAACATATCCTAACGATATGGAGCTAACTTGAAGAAAAAGGTGAAAAATATTAAAGTTGAAAATGTATTTATATTTTTCGTCATACCTATATATATGGTCTGATAAAAACTTTTTCCTTTATGTGTGGAACATGAAACTTTGGAAATATCATATAGATAATATAAGTGAGGAGTGTGTACAATTTCAGGTCTGTATCTTACTCGCCTCATTTTTTTTCTCTATATCCGTTGTCGCCCTTTCAGACAAAATAGCGTGCACCGCCGTATGCAGCGATCCGGAAAAAATTCATATTTCGAAAACTAAAATAGATAGAAGGGTGCGGTTTGCGTTATTTTATTAAGCAACAATCGTTTTAAAACATATCCCAACGGGATGTAGCTATCTTATTATTTTTAATTTTTTTCTTAAAAAATATTGAGTTTCCGATCATTTGTCTCTGTCACATCCTGTATAATATCTTTGTGTTAGTTGTATTAGAGACACAACTCCTCACTCCAAATTCGCTTATCCCATGCGTACTTTGTAAAAACAACCTGAATTATGGATTAATTTTGGAAAAAATATCGAATTTCTCGATTAAACCATGTACAGTGAAAACAAATGAAGCTAGGCAAGATCGGTAGGAATTGTTTTTTGGTATTCGTCCATAGATCATTTTGCCGTGAACAAAAAATTCTAAAATTATTTTTCTTAGAATCTAGGAACTAGCAAAATTTGCAAAAAAAATAAAGGATTTTATATAACGCCCTGTATAGTGCAGTTGTCATTGCAACTAGCGATTACGGCCTAAGGTAAGAAAGAAGGGTGACTGCGCAATCACATGCAGAAAAAATAAAAATAAAATCCTTTTTTGCTTCGAAAATATTGGTCTTTGAATTTTATCAAAAATATACTTTGACCCTTTTCATTTGTCTAGCACTGTATTTGGATTTTAATATTAATAATAATATTTTTCACTTTTTAGTGCATTTTCTTGAAGTCGGTTCCATTTTTTTATAAACATTTTTATTTTTTAACCTTTTTAGTTTTATCTATACGATGTAAAAATCAGGTCTAACAAATGGTCCACTGCATAATCTTTTTTCCTGATATAATGGTGAACGTATAGAATAGAGACGCCAGATTAGAATATTAAAAAACTTCTTACGATATATCTCGGCGCAAAAACAAAATGGCGCCATTCCGCCCTTGTTAATATTTTTTTAATATCCTTGCTATGGGACCAATCCAGCAATATCCTGAATATCCCCTGGAAGTTTTCTCTAAATTGGTCAAACCATCGCGAAGTATTCGATGTACAGGGTGTTCCAGCGAGGACTGAACAGGGACCTATTTTCGACCTTCCTTGTATTTTGGAAAAATTCAAAATAGCCAATCGATGTATTTTTTCTTGTAGAATCCAAAAATGTCATAGAAAAAATATTTGAACCAGAAACAAAAGAGTTACGCTATGCATCAGGTGTTTTTTAAATGGAATGTATCGATTTTTATACGATTTTTGGAAAGAGTGATTTTTTTTTATGTCCGTTCTGATTAAAAGATTTGATTTTGCGATAGCTGTTTATATTACATTTTAATGTTTTACAAACTAAAATTTTAGCTTCACCTGTTTAAAATATACGATAGGTTGGTATAGGTGATCAAGGTAAAATGACGTTTGAATGCTTTGTCAATAAAAATTGACATTATTTTAATTATTGTCGAAGTCTTCACCTAAAAAATATATATTTGACTCTGATCGAAATGAAATACTCTTTGGACGAGAGACTACAGATTGTTATGCTATTTTACAAGTGCCAAGAAAATGCAAGAGAAGCAAGAAGAAGATTTATTGCAAATTTTCATAGAAATATATCCATCAATACAATTCTAAGGATAAAAAACCTATTTGAGGAAAATAAAACTTTACATGATAGAAAAAGAAGTATACAAAGAAGAAGAAATCGAGACCAGGCCATTATAAATTATTTTCAAGTTAATCCAACCAAATCTATTTCGGATGCAGTTCGGGAAGTTCAGTACGATGGCGGTGTAAGGCGCAGAAGAGTTACCCGAGGGACTGTTCACATGACTCTGAAATTTCATAAATTTAGGCCTTTTCGTATCCTTCCACTTCAGCACCTAACACCGGCACAAAAAGAACTTCGCTTCCAATTTGTTTCTCAAATGGTAATTCGGCAAGAAAACGAAGACCCTGATTTATTCAAAAATATTGTGTGGACCGACGAAGCTACTTTCACAACATCGGGAGTATTCAACAGACATAATAGTCACCACTGGGCCGTTGAAATCCAAAAAAGTTCCAGACTATTAAATTTCAAGGGAGGAATTCTATTCATGTTTGGTGTGGGATAAAAAACAATAAAATTTTGGGACCAATATTTTTTAACGGGACTTGGAAATGGGCACAGATATTATGAGTTTTTAGAAAACGAAATTGAAAATTTTTTGGAAGACTTACCATTGGCAGAATATCAGAATTTTATTTGGCAACATGATGGGGCGCCTCCTCATGCCGTGCATGATGTGGTTCAATTTTTAAATCGGCGCCATAACGAATAGATAGGGCGAAATGGAACATATGCTTGGCCGCCCAATAGCCCCGACCTCTCAGTTTTGGATACATTTCTTTGGGGCCATTTGAAGAACGTCGTATACAGACAACGAAACGAAAATATTCAAGAGATCATGGGAAAAATTGTCGATGAAATAAACCACCTCAACCAGGAAAACCATATTGTAACAGCAAGTTTAGAAAGGCTACAAAGGGGTTATCGATGTTGTTTCGAGAAAAACGGCGGTCACATTGAAAACTTATGTTATTAGTAGTTTTATTTTATTATTTAATAATTATTTTTTATTGAATTTCTTTTTCTATCATGTAAAGTTTTATTTTCCTCAAATAGGTTTTTTATCCTTAGAATTGTATTGATGGATATATTTCTATGAAAATTTGCAATAAATCTTCTTCTTGCTTCTCTTGCATTTTCTTGGCACTTGTAAAATAGCATAACAATCTGTAGTCTCTCGTCCAAAGAGTATTTCATTTCGATCAGAGTCAAATATATATTTTTTAGGTGAAGACTTCGACAATAATTAAAATAATGTCAATTTTTATTGACATAGCATTCAAACGTCATTTTACCTTGATCACCTATACCAACCAAATAAAAAAAAAGTAACACAATGCCAGGCTTATTTGTTTAATATGTTTGCTATGTGACCAATCCGACAATATCCTGAATTTCCACTGACAATTTCATCCAAATTGGTCATATCACCGCGGAGTAATCGATGTATAAACAAAAAAAAAAACGTAGGGTCAAACTCATAACCTCTGCCTTTTTTGAAGGGAGTCGGATAATAACATTTTATTCATACAGAATTTTTTACAGTTCATTTTTCATAATCACCCTGTATACATAAAATTACATAACGGGATAGCAAAAGATACCTTTTAACAAAAGGGGTTGTATATCTATTACACAGTTTGAAAAGGTTATTTAAAAACAGTGGCGGCTCGTGGTGAATTATATTGGGAGGTCAATAACAAATTTAAAACTAGGCATACTTAAAATAAAAATAAATATCTTATCTTTAAATTCTCTTGAAGTTCAGGTCTACTCTTCGTTCTTTAGAATTGGAAAAATGCTGAATGACACGTTCGTTAAAATTGCACGCACATTTCTTTTATAAACGATTTCTCGATAATTAACATTGCTAAAGCGAATAGTCTATGTTGGCCCAACTCCTCAACAAAATGTATAAGCACTCGAAAAACCCCTGGATTTTCAGACAAAGCCGTTTCATCATGGCCACGTAGTGCCAGCTCGAATGACCCACAAAATGTTACACAATCTATAATTTAGATCTAGAGAAAAATTAAAAAATCTAGAGAAAAACTCGTTATCAAAAATGATAACAGAAATAAAAAGTACCTTAAAACAGTATAAAAACCTTGTGTCCGATACACTAAAAATCAATCTAACACATAGTAATCCACAGTTATCTAAACTGTATTGCCTTCCCAAAATCCATAAACCTGGGAAGTCCATTAGACCTATTGTTTCAGCTGTTGGATCACCAACGTACAATATTTCAAAATGGTTAGTAGAAGAATTCAACAAATTAAATATCTCGTAGGATAACTTTGAGGTTACTAACTCGTAAGAATTCTTAGATAAAATTAAGAATGTTCACTTAAAAGAAGGTGAAATTTTAATATCTTTTGATGTAAGCTCATTGTTTCCTAGTGTACCCATACCACTGGCTTTAGAGTACTTAAAGGAACTACTTAAAATGAAAAATTTGAAGAAAGAAATTATTGATGAATATTTGGTTCTCACAAAATTATGTATGAATCAAAATTTTTCTCAGTTTAACAATAAATATTATATAAACAACTTGAGGGAACTGCGATGGGCAATTGCTTATCTCCGTTCCTTGCAAATTTGTTTATGGGTAAATTAAAAACCCAATTCAAAAAAGAACTCAATTATTTCCCAAGGGTGTGGTACAGATACGTAAACGATATATTTGCTATTTTTGATTCTAAAACAGAAAATTTGGACACTTTCTTAGAAAGATTAAGCAATAAATATCTTCCATTAATTTTACGTACGAAAAGGAGAACAATGGGCAATTACCTTTTCTCCACACGTTAGTGATTAGAAATAATGATAAATTAGAATTTGATTTTTATAGGAAATTTACTAATACTGATAGGTATATAACATCTAACTCATTTCATTGCCGTCAACACAAAATGGCAGCATTTCATTTCCTAACTCACAAGTTAGTCAATTTTCCATTAAGTAGAGAAAGTTTTAACAATGAAATGAATCGGATTAAAAATATAGCTAAAAGTAATGGATATTATGATAATTTTGTACATAAATTAGTAAATAGACATAAGCATAAGAAAATGTTAAAAGATGCCACTATTCTTCAAGCACCTGAGGTTCCCAATAAGTTCATAGTCATCCCATATGCTCCCAGATATACGGGAGATCTAAAAAAAATATTTAAAAACGCAGGTTTTAGAGTAGCCTACAAAACGGAGAACAGTTTGAAAAATCTCCTTGGAAACCCCAAAAACAAAGTGCACTTGAGGGAGAGGAGTGGCATCTATGAAATTAGCTGTAATGACTGCGATCTGAAATATGTTAAGGAAACTAAACGCTCCATAAACATTCGTTTTAAAGAACACATGGCGCATTTAAGATACGGAAGAACAGAAAAGTCAAGCGTTGCCCAACATGCTTTAGAAAACAATCACCAAATAGGAATAAATAATCTTAAGTTGATTAAAAATGTATCTAATAATAGATTATTGGATGCATTTGAGAGTATAGAAATAGTTAAATGTGGTAAGAAAGCCCTAAATAAAGACAGAGGCCCTATTCCCTATAGTCCCCTCTATTGTTTACTTGACAACGGTGCAGTCGGGTGCAACCAAGTGTGACCACATTTACCTATAAATAGTCTCGGTTAGGATAAGTTACTTTAGTTTATATCATCTGATGATGATGCTAACTTGGTTAGCGAAACGCGCGTCCAGAACGTAACAAGTTGTGGTGTAGTGCGATTACAACTCTTCAATTTTGATCAATCTATAATATTGTTTAAAATATAACAATTTTTAAATACATTTTCATTAAAATCCCTAAGGGATTTTCTATAAGCTGTGTCTAGCTGAGTGCGAATATCAACACTTCCGACTGTAGCATAATTCACCGAACATTTCATGTGATCTGCAGAAAACGCATGTTTTTTTATTTTTCCTTTTAAGTGTTTTAAGTTTTTAACACTGGTTTTGCACCATAATGAGTCTGACGAGTCCTTAGAAAACAACAGACAAACATAACAGTAAAATGAGTTAGAGACTTCACAACCACATATCCAGTTAGTTAAATCGTACATACTTTTGCGAAAGTTTCGATGAACTTCTTTATTTTTGTCTTTACTAGTTTGTCGTATACTTGCCTTGAAATTGGTTATTTTTGCAAAATTCTGTTCGTAAGCATTTTTAGTTGTTTATTTTTTTGCACTAGTCGCTATCAACATTTTGTTTTCTGTATATTTTCAACTCACACATGGATCATAAAAATAAAAAAATATATATTACAAAAGAGAGTATATAAATCAATTTTCATCGTCCGAAACAATATCGAGTTCGAATATCGACCGCGCAACTTCTGAACAATTGAACTTCCGCATGCCGACGTGATGCCACGACCGATCGATCGAATTATGAGAAGAGACCGGCTGCTGATCCAAATCGCGATTTCATATTCCATTTGCTATCGCGTTCGACTGCCGCTCGGTAGTTGTAAAATCTTCGGGTATTTTCGTCAAGCTTTAAGGTAATCAGGGCAATTCGGACTGCCCAGCCTTAGTATAGCGTATTTTCTTTCTAGATGATGATATCACGGGATCAGAGGCTATTAACATCCAATTAAATTTATCCGAATTAGTTGCAAGCCTTGAGGTTTTCCTTGAGTGAAACTGTCGGAGAATTTTGTAACTTTTATGTCCAGCTTCAATAGCATCTTCTGAAAGTTTACCAGGAGGTACAGGTAGTAATTGAATGATGTCAGAGGCATGTATCAACAACTTGTGCATGCTGGCGCTCATTCTGTACCAGATGTAAAGAAAGATAGCTCTCTTAGCAGTTTCTATGCAGTACTTTTTAAAAGTCTGTTCATTTACATAGTAACCACATGAAATTACACTAAGTATGTTATTATTAGTTCTTTGTCAATTCCAGTTACCTGGGCGACTAAAACCGGATTTTTGAAAAATTTTATGGCGGTATTCCCGCCATTACTATTGCCTCCGCCTTGCTTTGGTTGATCGAAGACAAGACCCAATTTTGAGTAAAAATCATTAACTATTTTCTTCTTTCTTTCGTTCACCCTCACTTTGGCCTCTATTCCTCTAGCCTGCCAGCTTTGAATATCAAGTTTATATGCAATATGTAATAAAATATTCGTAACATCTGAGATAGGCACGTAGTACGGAAATACCATATTTGTATGTACTTGTATCACAAGTTCTTTTTTGCACTTTTTCTAAGTCGTTCATCTCTTTAAAACTAGCTTTGCAAACATTACAGGACTTGAGTACTTAAGGTAACTGTTAAAATATTAATAGTTTTACCATCTAACATTGTGCATATAGGAGTGTGCACGAATGTTATCTCCTTATTGCCTATAGAAACAATTGTGGGTAAAAGATGTGAAATTTTATTTTGCACTATATTGAATTCTTCTTTTACATTGTCGCGCGATTTTTTTTTTCAATTTAAACGAAATTAGTCGGCAGTATTTGATAGACGATGGGTTCATATTCTTCCAAATTTGCCCCTTCACATACACATACTTCGAAGGGCATAATAGTACATACAATTATATTTGAAGCTGCATACTGCGAATTGCTTGTAAAATTCTGCTTATATATGCTATGCCCGCCACTGCCGTCTAGTCCCCACTTATAAAAAACATTAAGGGATTGAATCTTACAGTCAACAGTCAAATCAAGTAAGTCTTGCACTGGTACATCTGCCCCATTTCCTGAAACTTGAACATTTGGTGTATAACATCTCAAGTTAGCACTGATATAACATGATAAGAAGGATAAATATCAGCACCTCTTTTCCTAGCTCCAAGGCTCTTATGTATGTATCCCTCTTTAGTTCGGTTCAAGTCTATCGTAAAACCTAAGACTTCATTAGGACTATATGATGTTACTTTATCAAAGGAAGATAAATTGCCTTCGTTTTTTTTTAATCGCTTTGGAGCGGTGTTTATGGCAAGTTTTACAATCTGCGCTGTTGTTCTTTTGCATGCTTTTATTAGGCTTGATTCCGCAACAAAATATATTTTTTCAGGAGGGTGATCCCTGACCAATGATACAACACTTCGGCGTTTACCGCGGCTAAAACTGTCGTCGAAGAACTTTGTAGCGTAGACTTTGTTGGATGTTGTAGTAAAACGTCTATACACAGTTTTAGCTCTCACTTAAATAATAGTTTCGTAATAAACACCTTCACAACGTTTTTTAACTGTGTAGGAACACTTTCAAACATTTCACTTATGCTGAACTTGTCCATTATGTACTGTATTAACTGTTCATTACACTTTGTTGACGATAATTTAAACAACTGGTTATTTTTCATCACCAAAAATAATTCGTTTCGTTTTATATTTACCTCATGTATTCGTCGTGTAGCGGGTTCATTGGGACCACCTGGAAAAATAATATGTAATCGGTAATGGGGGAGACATGGGGAGCTGTTTTTGGTCTCAAATTTATCGTTAAGGCATTAACTTTCATGTTGTTAAAGAATAACAGTTGTACTCAATGGAACTTTTTTTGAAATCATTGCTATGTAAATTTGTATCGAGTTTTTGAAACCAAAAGAGTGGTCTTATGAAAGGTATCTTATTTTTACAAATTTAAATATGTAAATTTAATTACAAAATCCGCTGCCTTTTCGCCCTTATACCTGTGTTTTTTAAATATTCTTATTATAAAAAAATGCATGAACGGATTTCAAATCAATGGTTCTTGTAAACAATTAAACCTACGGAATTTGATAATTTTTGAATATAAAATAGGAAGTTTACCTTCACTTAAGTGGATGAACCACTTTTTCTATTAAAGAAAAAAAAAACAAAAAGAAAATCAATGCGCCATACTCCTAAAGAAGTTCGAATAACAAGGCCTAAAGCACCGTGGCTTACTGAAAACCTTAAATTATACATGAAACAGAGAAATTTCACACTATCGGTAGTGAGACGTGAAAAAAAAAAGGTATCTTGATTCACTGTCTGCTGATCAAAACCACTGTAAAATTTGGAGGGCATTAAAAGATTTAAATGTCTGCAATAAAAACAATAAAACCGTCCCTGAAAATTTGCAGAATCCCAATTTAATTAGTGATTATTGTGGACCTTTTTTGCAGAATGTATTAAATTGTGATAATAAAATTGAGTTCTATAGTTTATAGTCTATAGTTTAAAAATAGTATTAGTTTTTCTTTTAAGTTGACAACAGTTGAAGAGGTACATTTAGTGTTAAAAAATATTAAAAATGATGCTGCCGGTGTACATAGCATTAAGGCATCTATGCTGCAATATTGCAGCCCTTTTATTATATATATATATATATATATATATATATATATATATATATATATATATATATATATAAATATCTTGTTCATATTATTAATCTCTGCATAGAAAATGGCTACTTTCCTGACCAATGGAAGGTCGCAATTCGTAAACCAATACCGAAAACATAATGTCCATCTGAAGTCAGTGCTTTAAGGATTATTAGCATTTTACCAACCCTCTCTAAAATTTTTGAGAAAATTTTATATAACCAACTCTATATTTTTGTCTTATTTAATAAAATTTTACCAGATTTTCAATGTGGTTTTAGAAAAAATTTTAGTACTTCGGTGACGTTATCTACGGTAATAGATGACGTTATAAGAGCTTGGGATCAGCAGAAATGTACCGTGCTAGTACTTCTCGATTTTTCTAAAGCTTTTGATACCATCAATCAAAAACTTCTTTGTTCCAAATTAAAATATTATGGCTTTGATGAGGCATCCCTTAATCTTATTAATTCTTATTTTGAAAACAGGTTTCAAAAGATATATTGTGCAAATAAATTCTCAAAACAAATTTCGATTCTCTCTGGAGTGCCTCAAGGATCATTATTGGACCCTTTACTATTTCTTATTTATACAGCTGACATTCTGAAATCTACAAAATATTGCCAAACACAAGCGTATGCTGATGATACTCAGCTTTAATATTTAGGATTCCCTACAACCATCAAATTTAATTAATTATGATTTAAACAATTTAAAAATAATGTCGTC
The DNA here is from genome assembly GCA_030620095.1 of Kuschelorhynchus macadamiae. Taxonomy (NCBI): domain Eukaryota; kingdom Metazoa; phylum Arthropoda; class Insecta; order Coleoptera; family Curculionidae; genus Kuschelorhynchus; species Kuschelorhynchus macadamiae. The sequence continues at coordinate 752,402 of JAUTXW010001600.1, read as the reverse complement.
CGAGTAAAGCTTACAATGGAATCCCACAAAATCTTTAGTTATGTTTTTCGGAAATAAAAATCAGGTAAATACCTTAAAAGAAGGGTTTAATGTTGCTCTGGATGGTACGACACTACCTATAGTTGAGTCAGCAAAGAATCTTGGAATTATCATAGACTCAAATTTAAGATTTAAAGAACATGTTAAAAAACTCATGCGAAAATCATTTTTAGCTTTAAAACTTTTGTACAGTCCTAAATTTACGCTTACGCAAAAATCTGTGCGAATCCTTAGTTTTATCCAACTTTAATTACTGTGATTTTATTTATGGTAACTGTATTGATATTTTGGATAAACATAGGAACCAGAAGGTTAAAAATTTCTGTTGCAGGTTCATTTTTGGACTCAGAAAGTTTGACCATATATCGCATACATTTGAACAACTTAAATGGTTAAAAATGGACAATCGCAGACTTCATCATATGGCTACTTTTGTATTAAATATTTTAAATAACCCTGATGCATCTATTCAACTAAAAAATAAATTGGTACCTCGTAATAATATTCATGACAGGACTCGTTTTACCAACCATGTTTCAGAGGTCATTTACGTATAATGCCGTTAAAACATATAACTATTTGCAACGTAGCCTTATCTCACTTAATGTAACTTAGTTCAAAAAACATTTTAAAAATTTTTTATTGACATTTTAAAGTCTTTAGCGTCACAACTTCAAATTTCTCCATAATTTTGTCATATTTTAAATTATAACTTATTTTATCTATATTTGTTATATATTTGATTTTCTTTTATTTATATACTTATACATTTTCTGCAATACTTTTGAGGTTAAGTAGAGTAGCCGACTTGTGCTAGACTTCGCCTCATTGTGGTGCCATTTTTTTTGAATATTATTACACTGTCTATGTAAATATGTATTTCTGTAATATAAAGGCGATTATGTATTTATTTAAACTAACTGTTTATTAATAAGTACAACAATCTGCATATTATGCTTAAATAAAACAAAATACAAATTACTCACATATGATATCCATTTTTAAGAAGGATGGAGAAGGCTTCCACTCAAAAGAAGAAGTCTTGCCTAATAAATATTGCTCCATTCATTGTGAATTGCACGTTTCAGAAAATAAACGGTTTCTAGTTTTTGTCATTGCATATTGCAAAGAAGAACTGCAGCATGTAAAACGTCCTTTAGCCATAATAAAATACGCTATACTAAGCTAGGCTGGGCAGTCCGGATTGCCATGATTGCCTTTAAGGTTGACGAAAGTACCCGAAGATTTCACAGCTACCGAGCGGCAACCGAACGTGATACCAAATGGAATATGAAATCGCGATTTGGGTCTCTAGTCTCTTCTCATAATTCGATCGATAGGTCGCTGCATCACGTCGGCACGTGGCAGTTCAAATGTTTAGAAGTAGCGCGGTCGATATTCTAACTCGATATTGTTTCGTACGTTTTTAATCGATGAAAATTGATTTGTATACTGTTTTTTGTAATATATATTGTTTTATTTTTATTATCCATGTGTGAGTTGAGAATATAAAGGAAATAAAATGTTGGTAATGACTAGTGTAAAAAAAATAAACAACTAAAAAGTGCTTACGAATAAAAATGCATCCATTCATCAAAATCAGCGAGAAACAAAAAAATATTGTTTTGTATGATTTAAGTACTGTAAAAAACTCACTTGTAAAATCCAATAAAGAGCATTTCCTGAAAACTTTGTAATCTGTCCTGGCATACGGCCTCCGAAGATGCCCTCGAACCTTCTAGGATGTGGGGGAATATACCCATCCGCAACATCTCCTATGGGATTCACCATTCTTACAAATTTTGATCAAAAAAATAAAAGCCGATAAAATACTAATCCAATTTCTAGGCAATAGACTTGGAATTTTGAAAGGGATTTGTCAACCTTAACGGCTCTGGCATTTTGGTTTTGATCGCTGTCAGATTTGTCAAAAAAAAATCTCACCTCAGAGCAACAGATGTCTGTTTGTACAGGTTGTTTCAGATAAGAAAGCACACTACAAAACTTTTTTCTGACTTTATTTGATGAGATATCTCAAAGTAAATGCTACTTTCTCACTGCCACTTTTTGTTCTCTACATGATTATTATGCTTATTAACGATATATTATATGACACCGAACGTTTCGGACTATAAAACTCGTCATCATTACAGATAAGTGCAACGAACTTGTATCGAAGTGTTTTTTTACCCGAAATCGTCAATTAAATGCTAGTTTAGAATATTTAGAGGACTTTCGGAGAAATCCGAGGCGGCGCGACGTTTCGTTTTCGGGCCACCATCATCAGACCTGCAACTTTTTTTACAATTTTGAAAAGTATTTGACGTCTTCAACTTCCACAAAAAAATCTCGATTATAAGATATTCAGATGATAGACACTGAGTTAGACAGAGATGGAACTATTCGCTAATCAATATCTTTGACATTAATGCGTCTTAGAGCAAAAAGAAATCGACAAAAATAATAATCACAATCACCAACCATAGATAAGATCGTTAACAAAGGCATATTTTGTTAAATTGAGACAAATTTAAAAAAAACCAACAAGAAAGGAAGTCTATTTTATTCTGTAAAATATCCTCTTCCAAATTCTGAACGTAAATAGAATCGTTAAACAATTGGATGCATAACATTTTTATTTAAAACGAATAGGTGGCTCTGACTCATAGTTGTCATGGAGAATGCAACAAATGAAAAACTGACGCCATTATAATGTAACACATAATTTTGGGAGAAGTCATGGATCGTTTTTAAAACCAAGAAAAGCTTAATATGATAACATGTTTTATTTTGTGCCATGGAAATTCCTTTGAAGCTAAAAAAATTTATCGATATTTAACGATATTCAGAACGTCGAGTGCCCAACCATTGAACCCAAATTGTAATTCGGGTTCAATGTATGGTGTGGAATTTTGATAATCAAGATCATTAGACCAATATTTTACAGGAGAACTTTAAATGCTGATAGATATCACCAGTTTTTAAGGAATGAACGAAAAGCAAATATTTTTTGTTTTAAAGCTACATTAAGAATTTATTCTTGGGCATGATGTTTGACATAAAACACAATTAACGCCAATTTACAGGGTGAATCAAACACACGTATTTCTTACCCAAAATTTAACCAACCACATTTCTGACTTAAACAGCAAATCTCAAAATTATTCTTATCATGTCAAATGATAGCGATTTTAACTGACAAACCCAAAAAACAAAACCTTGAATAAACTATTGAACCTTGTGAGTAACAGATGACATTGTTTCAAAGCCTCCTTTACTTATTTTAAAAATTCACATAAAAAAATCTTACAATTATGTAGGTGTCTACAAAAATGTCTATAGTTTAAAAACAGAACAAGTTGGGAATGATTTTTAAAAAGTAAGTTTTAAAGCAAAATTGACGTGATAAGCATAATTTTTGGATTTGCTGTTTAACTCAGAAATGTAGTTACATTTTGGGTAAATAACACGTATGTCTGAATCACCCTGTATATTGACGTTAATTGTGTTTTATGTCAAAGAATAAAGTCTAATAATGTACTTTTAAAACAAAAAGAAGTTTATTTATATCGCTTAAAGGAATCAGAAAATATCATATCGCAAATATTTTATTATTATTATTATTATTACGTAAAATGAGTATTAATCTAATTAACGAACTTTATAAGTGAATGTTAATTTTTTTTTTACATGTAGTATCTGCTGGAACGATTCCCCAACAGAGTCATATAGTAGGATCAGGTTTCTTAAGCGATGAAGTTTAGTGGAAAACGTTCAACGATGTAAACCAATTGGGAGCTGAAGTCGAGAGAGCTTTTAGAGAAATTACACCTGGAATATTACAGAGTATTATAGATGAAATCGTTCAACAATCTTATTAATGTTTGTAATTCGAATTCGATTCAAAAATTAATAATATTTGCGGAAACACACACCTCCGTGACGGAAGGTGCCACACTCGTCATCTGCAAGCGCTAATTTTAAAAATATTTCCCACACACTCGTTAAAAATATGGGAATACTTGAAGTGACTCATTTTAAAGGCAAGGGAAAGTACTGTTGCAATATTTAAGGCACTATTGTGATTATGAAATTGCCAAAAATAAAATACACGCAAATAGACAATAGTAAATTGGAAAGCTTCTCTCTCCCCAATTAACAAGTAAAACAAGACATATTCGGTAGTGTTATCAGCAATTGGTAAAAAATATTCCTAAAATAACAATACAAATTAGCACCAGTAAATATATTTTTACTCAGAAGCTTAATAGGAACTCTTCAATTAGCACCTGGTTTTAGTGGTTATTTTTACCAATATTTTTTCTATATATAGTTTTGCAATATACCGAGGGCTATCAGTTTCAAAGTGCATTTTGTAGATTGCGGTATAACGAAGAAATCTCTTAAAGTAAAAGAAATAGAGACGATATATTTAAGTTAAGAATGAATAATATGTTTACAATTGTAAGTATACCAGTATTTAATTAATTTTAATAAACTGCTATTTATAATTATCACTTTATGCAAAATTCGATATTAAATATACGGTGTGTATCAAAACGGCGAAATATCTGCAATCATGCCACTCTAAATAACTCTATAGCTTTTTTATCTAAACTAGAGGATATACTCTCTAACACAGGTGATCTCAATTTTAACTGGATAAAATACAGTGACAGTAATGACTTGCTTCCCTTAGACGCAACAGATGCGTGTAGTCCATATTTCTGTGACATATTTCTCCTAAATAATCTAAAACAGTACAACCATATTTTAAATCAAAATACAAACAAACAAACAAACAAAAGTATGCTTTATTGCCGCAGAAAAATTTTACAATTTTATGGACAAAGCAAAATATACCTAAAATAAGACATATCAAAACATCAATCGAAAAGAATTTCGATAGGTCAATGCTTTTTAAAAATGTAAATTATCAATTTACCAAATCGTAAAACACACGTTAGAATATAACATAACATTGCCGCAAAACAGTTAATGAATCCTAATAACCTTATAAAAGTAAACAAACACACATGTACGAGGTGAATAATTTCGATGACATTGAAATCAAAATTGCAACTATGCGACCTGAAACTCTATGTTATTATAGTTATACAAATAATTGTGATGTTAAATAGAAGGTATAATGAACTAGTGTAGAATGTAGTATACACAACAGAATTAAATTTTGTTTTTAATCCAATACCTAACAAAAATAATTAAGTTTTAAGTGAATGTTCGACAGTTCTTTTCTCTATATGATGATTTTCAAAATTCCATGCTACGAGTTAGGACATGACTCACAAAAGATTTAAGTAAACAAGCGAATTTAGTGACAATTTAAAGAGACTTACTCGCTGTAAAAATCATTAACGCTGTAAAATGGTATGCTTTGGTGTTTTTTCGAAATTGTGCAAGCATAGGGATAGATTTTAAATGTACAGGGTGTTCCAGCGAGGACTGAACAGGGACCTATTTTCGACCTTCCTTGTATTTTGGAAAAATTCAAAACAGCCAATCGATGTATTTTTTCTTGTAGAATCCAAAAATGTCATCGAAAAAATATTTGAACCAGAAACAAAAGAGTTACGCAATGCATCAGGTGTTTTTTAAATGGAATGTATCGTTTTTTATACGATTTTTGGAAAGAGTGATTTTTTTTATGTCCGTTCTGATTAAAAGATTTGATTTTGCGATAGCTGTTTATTTTACATTTTAATGTTTTACAAACTAAAATTTTAGCTTCACTTGTTTAAAATATACGACAGGTTGGTATAGGTGATCAAGGTAAAATGACGTTTGAATGCTTTGTCAATAAAAATTGACATTATTTTAATTATTGTCGAAGTCTTCACCTAAAAAATATATATTTGACTCTGATCGAAATGAAATACTCTTTGGACGAGAGACTACAGATTGTTATGCTATTTTACAAGTTCCAAGAAAATGCAAGAGAAGCAAGAAGAAGATTTATTGCAAATTTTCATAGAAATATATCCATCAATACAATTCTAAGGATAAAAAACCTATTTGAGGAAAATAAAACTTTACATGATAGAAAAAGAAATTCAATAAAAAATAATTATTAAATAATAAAATAAAACTACTAATAACATAAGTTTTCAATGTGACCACCGTTTTTCTCGAAACAACATATATAACCCCTTTGTAGCCTTTCTAAACTTGCTGTTACAATATGATTTTCCTGGTTAAGGCGGTTTATTTCATCGACAATTTTTCCCATGATCTCTTGAATATTTTCGTTTCGTTGTCTGTATACGACGTTCTTCAAATGGCCCCAAAGAAATGTATCCAAAACTGAGAGGTCGGGGCTATTGGGCGGCCAAGCATATGTTCCATTTCGCCCTATCCATTCGTTATGGCGCCGATTTAAAAATTGAACCACATCATGCACGGCATGAGGAGGCGCCCCATCATGTTGCCAAATTAAATTCTGATATTCTGCCAATGGTAAGTCTTCCAAAAAATTTTCAATTTCGTTTTCTAAAAACTCATAATATCTGTGCCCATTTAAAGTCCCGTTAAAAAATATTGGTCCCAAAATTTTATTGTTTTTTATCCCACACCAAACATGAATAGAATTCCTCCCTTGAAATTTAATAGTCTGGAACTTTTTTTGGATCTTCAACGGCCCAGTGGTGACTATTATGTCTGTTGAATACTCCCGATGTTGTGAAAGTAGCTTCGTCGGTCCACCCAATATTTTTGAATAAATCAGGGTCTTCGTTTTCTTGCCGAATTACCATTTGAGAAACAAATTGGAAGCGAAGTTCTTTTTGTGCCGGTGTTAGGTGCTGAAGTGGAAGGATACGAAAAGGCCTAAATGTATGAATTTTCAGAGTCCTGTGAACAGTCCCTCGGGTAACTCTTCTGCGCCTTACACCGCCACCGTACTGAACTTCGCGAACTGCATCCGAAATAGATTTGGTTGGATTAACTTGAAAATAATTTATAATGGCCTGGTCTCGATTTCTTCTTCTTTGTATATTTCTTTTTCTATCATGTAAAGTTTTATTTTCCTCAAATAGGTTTTTTATCCTTAGAATTGTATTGATGGATATATTTCTATGAAAATTTGCAATAAATCTTCTTCTTGCTTCTCTTGCATTTTCTTGGCACTTGTAAAATAGCATAACAATCTGTAGTCTCTCGTCCAAAGAGTATTTCATTTCGATCAGAGTCAAATATATATTTTTTAGGTGAAGACTTCGACAATAATTAAAATAATGTCAATTTTTATTGACAAAGCATTCAAACGTCATTTTACCTTGATCGCCTATACCAACCTATCGTATATTTTAAACAGGTGAAGCTAAAATTTTAGTTTGTAAAACATTAAAATGTAATATAAACAGCTATCGCAAAATCAAATCTTTTAATCAGAACGGACATAAAAAATCACTCTTTCCAAAAATCGTATAAAAAACGATACATTCCATTTAAAAAACACCTGATGCATAGCGTAACTCTTTTGTTTCTGGTTCAAATATTTTTTCGATGACATTTTTGGATTCTACAAGAAAAAATACATCGATTGGCTATTTTGAATTTTTCCAAAATACAAGGAAGGTCGAAAATAGGTCCCTGTTCAGTCCTCGCTGGAACACCCTATACTGGCAGATTGTTGTAAAGTTTTATGGCGTTGTAAATAATTGATTTTTTTATTAATTCTGAGGAAGGAATGGGAAGATATATATCATGCCTAGAGTTTCTGGTAGGGTATACATGTTGTGGCCTTTCTGGGAGGGTGTTTATATGTTTTCTCAGCAAACATACCGTTTCCAAAATAAATAATGCAGGAAGTGTTAATATTTCATGTTCTTTGAAATAGTATTGGCAGTGAGCTCTACTATTTAGACCAAACAAATAACGAATGGCTTTCTTTTGAAGCATAAAAATATTACGAAATTGGTCGGTGGTACAGCAGCCCCAAAAGGGAAGGCCATACCGGAGGTAGGATTCAAATAAAGAGAAATAAGTAAGTCTGGCAGAAGGAACGTCTAGTTCTTTTGAAACTGATCGAATGGCGAAGCAGGCGGTAGAAAGTTTTTTAGTTAAGGTGTCAATATGATTAGACCATTTTAGGTTGTTATTTATATTTAAACCCAGGAATTTAACCGACTCTACGTATTCAATATTGCTGTTATGTACCTGAAGTGGTTGTAAAGTTCCCTTATAAGATAACGCCACCGTTTTATCGACATTAAAACAAAGCATATTGGAATCGGACCAAGCCTTAATTATAACCAAGTCTTTGGAGATACTAGAGTGTAAAGACGTTGTATCAAAATCACTCCAAGTTATGCTTGTGTCGTCAGTAAAAAGCGAAATTCTTCCATTAATTTTAAGGTTCGTGATATCATTAATGTATAACAAAAAAAGAATAGGTCCCAAGACTGAACCTTGAGGGACTCCACTTGTAATCAACTTACAATCAGAATCGGAACCATTAGCCCTTAGAAGTTGTTGCCTTTTCCCAAGATAAGGTTTGAACCAATTTAAAGAAGTACCACGAATTCCATAAAAATGTAGTTTGTTTATCAGAATTTCATGACTAACACAATCAAAGGCTTTCGCATAGCCACAAAAAACTGAGGCAGTTGGGTGGTTGTTATTGAGAGATAAGTAGACGCCTCTATGCAACATGAACATGGCGTCGCTGGTGCACTTGTTGGGTAGAAATCCGAACTGCTCCGGGGATATTATCTGATGTTTCACGGGAAATGGCATAAGACGATTTTTCAGTAGCCTTTCGGTGATTTTTGATAGCACTGGTAGTAGTGCAATTAGCGATTGGCAAGATCTGAGTCACAGGGTTTGTATTGTTTCTGAGGTTATTGATGATGGACCAGGTTTCTTTTGAAACGTTATTTGAGTTTGTTAGACGTTTTCGGTAGTGTAATTTTTTTGCTGACTTAATAAGAGTAGTGTAGATCCTCCTATAGTTAGAGATATAGTCGAGAATAAGAAAGGAGTCGGTGAATTTTTTTATATATGAGAGCGAGCGCATATTTTTAGCAGAAATTCGTATTCCTTTCGTGGTCCACGGTTTATGCCGCTTAGGTTTGATATTCTTAAGCGGAAAGCCCTTGTTAAAAGCACTTAAAGTTTTATTTAAAAAAGTTCTGAAGTTTGTGTTGACATTACCAGATTCAAAATTCCAATCGGTGTTAAAGCAAATATTATGAAATACTGAGAAATTTGCGGCCGAGAAAATTCTGCCCCGATGGCCAGATTTTGGTAAGGGCCTAATAGGTAAACTAAACCTGGAAATTACCGCCTCATGATCGGAAAAACCTGAGTTATAGTCCTGTGACTGCACCTCTGATGGAGAAAAATCAGACGCCATGTAATCGATGATAGAAGAAGAGTTTTTTGAAATTCTAGTTGGCGAGGATACATGCATTGAAAGACCGAAAGAGTCGAATATAGAAATTAGATATTTTTGGATGGCACAAATAGTAGCATAGTCAATATTAAAGTTCCCGCATAGAATTTTTTTACCTTTAATCGGTAGGCTGTCTAGCAAACTTACCAGGCTATTTAAAAATGATTGTACATCAGAGTTTGGTGATCTATAAATACAAATTACATAAAGATCAAGGTTTTGATTATATACCATAGAGAATTCAAAAGAGCTATCCGCTAACAAATGATCATATTTAGATACCCACATGAAATCTCCATTTAGGGATAGAATCAGTGTTCCCCCATGAGCTGAGTTTTTTCTGTCATATCTAGCTATTGTGGTATACCTCTCAATATAAAAGGGTTCGTTTAGATTCAGCCAGTGCTCAGTAATTGCAACAAGTTGGGGGAACTCCAATTCTTCCAGAAATAGGTACAACTCGTCAGAATGTTATGTTAAATTCTTTACGTATGAATGTTGATAGATGTTGTACCCTTAGAGTAACAATTAAAGTAGAGATCACAATCCCTTCATAAATCACGTTAGGGGTATGCGCCAACATGGTTCCCCTATTTTTCACATTCTCTCGACCAACCTTTACGATAAAACAAGAAGTGGGGATGGCCCATATTCAAGCCGTGGCCATTTGTTGACGAATGCCAGTGGCGGCGTAAGTTCTCACTTCCCGCATAAGGAAATATCATTAAACGTGAAAAAATCATCGTTACGGGTTTTTACAGATCTTCATGTTTTTCCATTACTGTCGGTCGGTCGGTCTGTTCCGGTATAGGTAAAAAATCCACTTACTCGATTAACTTTAATTTTATTTTATTTTCTCAAAAAATTACACCTGATACAAAAAAATATTGGTATGAATTCAATATGGCGAAACAAAATGATGACCTGTTAAAATATTTGATGTACGAAAATGAAGAAATGGGCCATGCTTCATTATCGTTGACAAAAGGTAGGATTCTTACCTATTCTATACTTACCTATAGGTTAGGTAAGTTTTAAAAAAATTAAAGTTATTTATATATTATTAAACTTTAGTTTTTAGCTATGTTTGCCTTATGTCACTGTCATTTTGTAATTGTGACATTTGGAAAAATTATTTGTTTAGTTATTAAAAATGTCATCCTGTAACTGTCAAGTTAGACCTTGTCTAAATTTAAACCTCTTTAGTGAATACTATTGTTAGAGTTTTAAACTATAATTAATGCTTTTAACACGCTTTTTTTAGCTTCCTGCTCGTCTGTATGTTTGTATGTCTGGTTCAAGTCTTGTAATGGATTTTTCACCACTTCTTTATCGCTTATTTTCAAATTTGACTTGCATGCACTTTCGGATATAAAAAATCCGATTTTTTTGTGTAGATTAAACTGAAAATTGGTGCCTAAGAAAATTTAAGAGTGTCAGCATTTAAAAATTCAAAATAGCGGTGCCAAAATGACAATGACAAACAGGTCGGACGGATGATTTTAACATTTGTGGGGATTATTTAAGAATACACAACAAAAATCAAAATGGTGGCGCCAATATAGCCAACGAATTTTGTCATTTGTACAGATTCGGCTAAAATACATATCAATATCTAGAAGTATTTAAGAATGAAAGTTATGAAATTTTAGTCAATATTTGAGAATTAAAAATGGCGGCACCAACATAGCAGACTAATTTTAAAATGTTTGCAGATTTGATTAAAATTTGGCATTTAGGGCTATTTAAGACTGCACATCATGATTTTTGTCAACATTTTAATGCCAACATGGCGGCGGAATTTTAACATTTGTACAGATTTGAGAATATATATCATACATTTTTAGTAAATATTTAAAAAATGAGGGTAGGAATGCCTAGATTGCGAGCAAATTTTAACATTTATACAGATTTGATTAAAAATCGATATTAAGTGTGCAATTTATGTATTTTTAGTAATAAATATTCAAAATGGGGATGTCATCAATCAATCAATCCGATAAGTACTTTTTTGAGATATTTTTAAACACTTAATTAGGCAACCGTTTTGTTCCCCCATTTTGAATTTGTCTCAACATTTTTACCAGTTCATCCCTATAACATATTTGATTTTTGAGCAAAATTTAAACATATCATCATATGACCTTTAATTTTTAGCCAAAACTTGAAGTAAATAGGACAAGCAGTTCTTGAGCTTTGTCGCTGACAGACATACAGACTAACCGACGGAACTAAGAGAACATATGTTTTTTTTTGTAACTAGAATACTTGTAAAATAGCCGATTGTCATATTGTTTTTCCATGTTAATAGCTAAAATTTAATATATCCTAAATCTTAAATTCTAACCAGTTTAGAGCATGTTTACGAACACATTTTTACTTTTAATGCCCAAAAAGTCACCGTTTAAATTCCTTTACTTTACAACACTTATAAAAAATTGACCCAACTCAAGTGAAAATTAAAAAAAGGCGCGAAATCAACCGAAACTTTATTATTTCCCAAGATTTCATACAAAATCTAGTGATTTTCGAAATCGCATTACGTTTTTTTGAGCGTGAGACGCCCTTCGACTATTTTAATACAGTATAGGTATATTCTATATTTATTTTAATTCTCTGATAGGAAAAACTATTGTAATCGGCAAAAAAATCACCTGAGTCTTTTTTGTATTATTTTGCTTCTGAAGATTCTCACATGATTTCCGACGAAATAAACGTTCTATTATACTGAACCGGCTTGGTCAATACAACATGTGACCCAAAATAAGTGAATAAGGTATCTTTCATTAGACATGTCTCCTGGAAAAGGAAATCTTGCTATTTACTAAGTGATTAAAAGAAAATTCCAAACTGAAACGGCCATTTTTTTCCAAACTCACATTGCCGCACCATAGTTAGGTCAACTAAAGCTCCTAGTTTCGCAATGTCCAAGATAAAGTAAATAAAACTTATTTATTAAATATTTAAAAAATTAATGTTCTTCTAATGTCACCGCACCTTTAGAACGCTGCTTCTTGAAATAAGGCAACACATAATTAGAAGATTTGAACCATATCAACAAATACACAAAAATACATTAAAACACATGCAGTAGTGACGCTAAGAAAAGCTTGGTATCTAATAAAATATTTTTTAGCAAATTAATTTCTTTAATGTTAAAATTTATTGTAGTTCCATGACCCGCTACTGATTTTTAAGCCACGCGTGTCACGTGACCCTGTAGCAATCTGTACTGTAGACTATTATACTTTTTTACTATAAGGAGCCGTTGTCAATAAAAGTGGGATGTTCTAATACGTGCAGTTGTCGATCGGGTTTGCCATATCTGACTAAAACTCTTGTTACTGGTGAAATCTGATCTGAGAATTTGGGTATTTTAGTTTGTATTTTACTATTTTGCAATAAAAGTAATTTCTTTATACTGCTTAGAAACTAATACTGGAAATACATTACTATTCTTTTTATGAAAATTGTATTGCGTCATGTTTAAACATATTCACCGTAATATAAATTGGTATAAACATTGGTGTTTCTGGCTAAGCTTGGCATCGTCGTACGAAGGACCTTATACTGTGAGGTAATCTTGGCATTGGCTAAATATGTAAATAATGAACTCTATTTTTATTCTTCCTCTAAGCCTGGATTCATTAACCGCTTTTGATTTCTATTAGCTCCTTTAAATACCCACCATGGTTTACATCTAAAATCTTCCAGAATATAAAGAAAAAGGATAAATGTCATAAAAAATACATAAAATATGGTGGTTTGGAAAGTTTGGAATTGTTTACGAACCTTAGAACAAAAATAAAAACAGACATTAAAGATAGTTATATCTTATATATACAGACAGACAGATATTAAGAGTAACCCTAAAAAATGTTGGTCATTTATAAAAAGTAAAAAAGAAATTTATAGCATGCTTAACAATACGTTTTATAATAATAATGAATTAAGTTACCCTTTAGATATTCTTAATTCTTTTATTTCCTATTTTGAACAATCGTTTTCTAATTCGGATACAAATTTTGTAGAGGTGAATAACATTTCTTCCAATCTAAATATTGACGTTCCATATTTCTCCGAAGAGGATGTTATAAAAGTCTTAAAAAAAATACGCCGAAAAACACAACTGGACCGGATTTAATTCCTGCTTTTCTTATTCATGATTGCAAATTAGTCTTGTTAAAGCCCCTTCTGTTTATTTTTCACTTATGCTTACAACAACACACGATACCACAGCTTTGGAAAGTTTCTAGGGTTTGACAAGTGTACAAAAAAGGTGACAGAAATGAAATCTTAAACTACAGACCGGTGTCCATTATCTGTAATATTTGTAAAGTATTTGAAATCTTGCTGCATGATTCTCTTTTTCCTCTAATTAAAGAACAATTACCAATTTGCTTTGTATTTCGTATGATATAGCCGGATCAATTGATGCAGGCAGTCAAACAGACGTAATATACTTAGATTTTTCAAAAGCGTTTGACCGAATTGATCATAACATTTTACTTACTAAACTTAAAAATACTGGATTCTCTAACAGATTAATAAAACTCTTCAGTTCGTATTTATCGGGACGTGAACAGTATGTCGCCCTCAATGGACATACTTCTAGCAAATACGTTGCAGTTTCTGGTGTACTTCAAAAGTCTGTACTGGGACCACTATTTTTTATCCTTTTTATCAACGATATTGCTTGCGACCTAAACGTAAAATTTTTAATGTATGCTGATGATATCAAAATTTATACCAATATCAGTGGGATTGCTGATTGCATTGAGCTACAAAAGAGTCTGGATATTATAAATAATTGGTGTTTTACTAACAACTTAATGCTTAATATAGGGAAATGCAAGGTAGCAGATAAGGCTATTTCTCGGTGTGACTCATTTCACGATCTCGGAGTTTTATTTGATTCAAAACTCTCATTCGTCCCTCACATGAATATTATTACTGCCGAAGCCTCCAGAATGTATGGGTTCATTTTACGCTGTACGAGGGACTTTAAAATCATCAGTGTACTAAAGCTATTGTACAATTCTTACGTCCGCTCAAAACTGGAATACGGCTCAATAATTTGGGGACCTCAGTACAATACACACATAGAGAGTCTAGAAAGAATACAACGTGGATTTTTAAAATATGCTTGTTTTTTGAAAGACGGTATATATCCCCACCAGGGCTATCCGCATGAGCAGCTGCTTAACAACTTAGAATATGATTCCCTAAAAAAACGTCGTGACTACCACCGTTTAATTACATTATTTAAATTGCTTAATTATAAAATTGATTGTTCATATATACTAGGAAAACTCTGAATTTTTGTGGACCTCGTTTAAACTCACGACAACATAATTTATTCTATTTGCCTAAACCGCGCACAAACACTCTAAAATTTTCACCTCTGTATTTAATTTTAGCAAAATATTATCATGTCATATCTCCATATAACCCTTAATTTTTGACCAAAATTTGAAGTTAATCTGATGAGTATATCTATACAAGCTATGCATGCCGCCAATTAACAACAGACTGACAAACCAAAAGACAGACCGACGAAACTGACAAATCATATTTTTGGCAGCGTGTAAGGACGTTTAAACCTTAAAATATGTAAAGCCTGAGAGGAAGATTTTTTTCACGATTACAAGTATTTTATTTGGTTGCCATTTTGTTCGGCCATTTTGAATTTATACCATTATTTTACTAGTTGATGCCTGTAGCACAATTAGTTATGGCTTACAATTTGAAATCAGTCCATTGCCTAGTTTTTTTCGGGTTAAATTTTTATATATTTTATTAAACCGCCATTTTGCGAGTTGAATTGAGAAAACATGCTTTTCGGCATCTAGTGACACTTACAGTAACAACTTACAAACATAGTACAAATAACAAGTAAAACAAGTGGTAAAATCACATTTAACCCCAACTATCTTCGTAGAGAAATCCACTTGGTAGAGAAAACATTTATGGCCTAAGCAGTTGATTGGTAATAACTTATAAAAAAATTGAAATAAATTAGAGTTAACAGATTCGAGTGAAATTCAATCGACAGGCCATTATTCTTGAAAATTATCTATATTTATGAACAATCATGAAGTATTTTTAAAATATTGTAAAGTTTTTTTTGTTTATTTACAGGCAGCCCTTCTCCTCGCCCACTTTTCTTTGCTCACATCCAGCTTGCCTTTGGATTTTAAGGGTGTCCAACCAGATACGGTCGCAGTATACGTACCATCTGGCGTAAAATACGTACCAGTAGAAGTTCCTGAAAAATATCTTACAGTCGAGCCTATGAGCTCTAAAAAATCAGGAGCACTGGATCCAATAATATTAAAAAAAGAGGATATCTTAAAACACCTGAATAATCCAGAAGGTGACCTTCCTGCAATTAAGCCGGTTACCACAGACGAAGTAAATGAAGAAAGAGAAAATTCCTCTCATCTCAAAGACGAAGATCTTATCGTTTTACCACTATCCACGATTTCTCAGGCACTAAAGTCCTCTTCTAAACCCAAACTGGTAAAGGTAGAGGATTCGAAAGATGATCTTGTAGTTCTACCACTGAGTGCCCACGGCAGAAATACCAGAAGTTTAAATAAACCCAGTAAAAGAGAAGATTTCGATACTAACCATGTTGTAATTGCTGCCTTAGGGGCAGGCGACCAGGCAACCGAAGGATCTACAATGGGTTTACTTCATAAAGTCTCAAAAAGGCAAGCCGACAGCTTTCCCTTACACCGACCAGTGTTGAGAAGGACGAGGAGCTTAGACGAACCTGGGGAAAAAGAAGACGAAGAAAAGGACATCGATACACGTCACGTGGTGATATTTTTAGCAGCTGATAAGAACGGCAATCAAGGAACCTCAGGTGTTTCCACAGGATTACTTCATAAGGTCTCGAAGAGGCAGGCTCAAAGGTTTCCCTTTTACCAGCCAGTGTTCAGATTCAGTAGAGTAAGTTCAAGCAGAAGGAGGCTGAACGGTGGTCCTTCTAGGAATCCCGCCATGGTGGGATACTTAAGTGACAG
Organism: Kuschelorhynchus macadamiae; assembly: GCA_030620095.1. NCBI lineage: Eukaryota > Metazoa > Arthropoda > Insecta > Coleoptera > Curculionidae > Kuschelorhynchus > Kuschelorhynchus macadamiae. The sequence goes on along the minus strand of JAUTXW010001600.1, from coordinate 735,920 downwards.
GGATTATTTCCCTACTGTAGCTTAAACAACCATCACTCACTTGATATACAGGGTACAAATTAATTCAAGCGCACAGGGTGTCCCTTTTTGGGTACTTTTACGTTATTTTTATAGATAAAAAGTTGAGATTTTCGCGACAGTGTGCTACTTTTTCGTAAAACTAAAGATGCCGTTAACGAAATTTTCATAGCCCTTTTAGTTCTTAAGATACAGGGCTAAATTGAAAATGTTGCATTTTCAGGCACCCCCTCGTATCTCAACTATCAGATAACTTATCGAAAATGTGAAAACTGTTTCTTCTATAACTTTTCCCGTAGAACTCAATCCCGCCTTCGGAATTAGTATACAGGGTCAGGTCAAAAAGTTATCGGACCCTACTTTATTTTTTTAAATGAAACGCCCTATATATTTCCAGACTATAAAATTTGTCTTTTTTTAACCGTTTCAAAAATATATAATAGTACGCACTTTTTCTCAGAAATACGCAAATAAATGACAATTTTCTGTACTAGGCTATGGCTATTGTTTATGACAACAAACAAAAATAAATGTCAAATATTTATCGTCGGTTTTTGGATCGACTTTTGGTTTATAAAGCAATTTATAAACGTTCTTTTGGTATTTTTATTTAATTGGTATTCATCAATTTCTTCGAATAATGGCAGCGTATGATGATATGATAAGTCACAACAACTCTAGGCGCTTAAGAAAATTTCTTGATATTAACTTTCCTCAAAGATGGATAGTTACCAACGGATCTGTTAGATGGCCTCCACGATCTCCAGATCTCTCAATTTTAGATTTTTCGTATGGTCATATACAAAATGAGGTGTATAAAACACGATATGACTGCATAGAAGAACTTCGAGAGGCAATTCATTTAGCCTTTCGAAATCTGCGAATGAGACCAATGGTTCTTTTTAATGCTATGCAAAGCAGCCATGTCAAACTCAAAGGCACTGGTGGGTCAAAAGCATGAATACCATCGACTAGGTGGGCCGCAAAACCTTATCTTAAAGAAGGAAAACTACTGAAAATCTTGAGAAAAAGTATTATTATAGGACAAGTCTGTTTATTAAATTTCCGATAAAAAGGACATTACAAAAAACTACAAACATTAAATTCTTTTGCCAGATATTTGACATCTTTTGACTTTAATTAAGTTGTCTATTTGCGGCGCGAATTTATCGGTGGAAATAACTTTTAGAACTCCGTTGAAGTGTTCGTCCGTCAATCGCGATCTTGCGGGAGATTTGTTTCCTTTCATCAAAGAAAATAGTTGTTCATACTTGTAGGTACTTCCAAATATTGACAGAATTTACCAGGCAAATTTTCTCATTTCTAGGCATTGAACAGGCAAGTACTTATAAAATTCGAATGTACCAACACTATCAAATTTTTGTTTTGAATAGGTCTGACACTGAATCTCAATTACTTCCATTTGCAAGTGAGGGGGAACTTTATAAATATCGATAGTGAAAAGACCAGTAAATAGAAAAAAATGTTTTCTTGCGTCTTAAAATCCTGAAAACGTTTCTCAAATTCTGCCAGAAGGCTTCTCATTTTCTCTGAATATATTTTGTATGATATTGGGACACTTGTTGTTTCCTGATATGCCTCACAAGTCAAAAGATGTGACAGATTGTCCTCTGCTAACTGTTTTCCCACAATATCATCTTACACTTGAAAGCTTTCACATGATCATGCATATCTGTAATAACTTGACGTGGTCCTTGCAATTTCGTATTTAAGTCCGACAAGTGTTTTGTGATATCTACCATAAATGAAAGATAAGCTGACATCTTCTCCTTTTGTTTCCATGAAAACGCGATTTTCTTCTTTGAGTTTACAAAACCGGTCGAGTACCATAGAAAACGAAAGCCATCGCACCTCTGCGTAATATGGTAAACCAGTGTACTCACCTTCTAAATCACGTAAAAATGTAGAAAACTGTCGCATAATAAGCTGACATCTTCTCCTTTTGTTTCCATGAAAACGCGTATTTTTTCTTTGAGTTTCCAAAACCGGTCGAGTACCATAGAAAACGAAAGCCATCGCACCTCTGCGTAATATGATAAACCAGTGTACTCACCTTCTAAATCACATTAAAATGCAGAAAACTGTCGCTGATTAAGGCCTCGTGACCTTACGAAGTTTACATTTTTTTTCACTGACTTTAAAACACTTTCCAACTTGATCAGTTTTGAGCATAAAACTTCTTGGTGGATTATACAATGAATATGATGAAAATCTGGTTTGTCACTGCCCCTTTCTCTGATCTTTGTCTGTAATATTTTAACGAAGCCATTTTTTAGTCCAGTCATTGAAGAAGCTCCGTATGTTGCAACGGAATACAGTTTTGACAAATCTATGTTGTACTTTTGCAGAAGTCCATAAACAGCATTGAAAATATCCTTCCCAGTTGTTGTATCATGCAATGGTACTAATTCCAGTAATTCTTCATACACATTGATATCAGTATCAACCGCACGAAGAAAAACAGCGAGTTGCGCCACACCACACACATCCGTACTTTCGTCACAGGCAATAGAAAATGCAATGAAAGAGTCTACTCTTTCAGCGACAGTATTCCGGGACAAGGATGTATTTTGAAATGCCTTCACGCTCCTGGGACTTACAATTTCCGCGGCCTTTACAAGGCACTCTTATAAACTCACCTTCAACAAATGGTTTTGAGTGTTTCGCGATCAACTCCGACAGTACGTAGCTCGCTTGAAGGACATATTCATTTTCTTATTTTGGACGTGTGTGTTCTAAGGGAAAAGTTATATAAGAAACAGTTTTCACATTTTGGATAAGTTATCTGATAGTTGAGATACAAATCTAAATTGAACATTTTCAATTTAGCCCTGTATCTTAAAAACTAAAAGGGCTATGACAATTTTGTTAACAGCATCTTTAGTTTGACGAAAAAGTAGCACTGTCGCGAAAACCTCAACTTTCTATCTATAAAAATAACAGAGATACCCCGCAAAAGTACCCAAAATGGGACACCCTGTACAGGGTGTAAAAAAAGTCTAACAAACTTAGATTTTCATCAAAATAAGGAAAAATGTTTACGCTTCGGCGAGCACAAGTCGGGTATAAAAGTCCGCTTGAATCTCTCCGAGCTCTTTCAATATTTAGAGCTCGTGTAGTAAAGATCCCTGAAGATGCCTCGTGCAATCGAAGGCGAAACGTCGGATGGGAATTCCAATTTGATACGGTCTTATCCCAAGAACCATGATATCTTAGTTGACCAAAACTGTGAAATTTTCCGTTCTGTGTTAATCCTTCACGTTATTTTTTAGGAATTGTATCATATCCCGAATGTCTTCGTATATTTTTTGAAACACCCTGTATAACCAAGTCTTGCGTAAATCTCGCTACTGTTATCAAAGTCCGTTTCTACACAAGTTTTCTAAATATTCTATAAATTTAGTATTTATTCTTAGACAGCTTGCGATAAAAAAAGGTTTTTGCAGGTCCATTTACATCTAAATAGACATTTTTAAATATGTTTGACTGCCGTTTCTAAGTTATTGTGATAAACATTGCCGAAATATATGTGATAATTATTTTACCTGAAAACTTAATATTTTCAGTCTGTATTTATTTTTTTTGCAAGGTTATTTTTCTGTTTGTTTAAATGAGTTGAAAATAAGTGTGACTTCGTGTATTTACGTAATAGTGATCTAATAAAGCGTTTTTTTTTAAATCTGAGTTTTATTTTTAATCTGCAAATGAGCTGGCTAGCAGGGATCACAATTTCTTAAAAAAATAGATTCTTAGATATGAGTAAGCTGGTTGAAGTCAATTTGATACACAGATTTGCTGGAATGTTGGACATACCTAACTCTGGATAACAGCCAGGATTTATCTTCCTCCTTCTTCAAACCAGATAATGAAGTTGGCTCTCTAAAAGAAAAGGGATCTGGTGGGAGTCTATAAAGAGCCTAGGGAAAGAAGCTATCTTGCTCCTGGGTATTTTACGAACGTATGTCAGAGTAAAATAGCAATATCCAATCAAAACAGCAAAAAAAAACCAGTGATTTGTCGCCAAAAATAGTAACCGGAAATCGAGAGCGCCATAACATTCAAGTTAGTAAATAGTAGTTTTCCACTCGCAACTATCATCTGTTTATTTGTAAAGACCGGATTTTATGTATTTTGCATATACAGCCGACACTGTTTATAGTGAAATTCGATATAGTGAAAAACTCTTTATAGGGCAATTTTTTCAAGACCTAGAATATTTTAACGAAGTTTTATGTAAAAAGCCCTGCATATAGCGAATCTCTAAAATAGTTGTATGCACACAAAGATATTATACAGGATGTGGTAGAGACAGATGATCGGAAACTCAATTTTTTTTAGGAAAAAATTAAAAATAATAAGATAGCGACATCCTGTTAGAATGTTTTAAAATAATTATTTTTTGATAAAATAACGTAAACCACACCACTATATCTCCTTTAGTTTCAATTGCATACGGCGGCGCGCGCTATTTTGTCTTAAAAGCACGACACCGGATATAAATGAAATACAAAATGAAGCGGGTAGGATATCGATCTGAAATTGTACACACTCTTCACCTATACTATCTATATAATATTCCCAAAGTTTGATGTTCCAAACATAAAGGAAATTTTTTTTATCGTACTATACATGTAGGTATGACGAAAAATACAAATAAATTTTTAATTTGAATTTTTTTTTTGTACATTTCCCAATAAGGTAGCCCCTTCTGTTTAGAATATGTTTTAAAATGGATACTTGTTATAAAAAAAAAACGCAAACCGCACAATCCTATGTTTTTTAGTTTTCGAAATATGAATTTTTTTCCGGATCGCTGCATACGGCGCGCCGCACAGTGCTTCGAGTAGTAGAGATTATTGGACAAAAATAATACCTCTGGCGGTCATAATACAATTTCTGACAAAATTGTTATTTTTTTACTTAGGCGAAAACATTTTGCACATAATTTTCTAAGTTAATCACATACAGGGTGTCCAGAAAAACTTACAACTAAGATTTGTAACATTGACATAGAGGGTCAAAAAGAAAAATGTGCGTTTATAAGCCATTGTAACTTGTTTTTATTATAAAACACAAAATTAAAATTTAACAAACACTATTTAAACTACACTAACACTTAATTACTAAAATTTTTAAACATAAAATAAATAACAAACGTTAAACTCAGAGCTAATTATTAGTCCGAATCGCTTTCATTGCTTAATATTTCAGAAACATTGAATTCCAAATTTAAATCTTCTGAAACAACTAAATCATTTTTTTTTAGATATTTATTAATTTCATTGTTATATTTGCTAGTTTTCTGTTTCATAACTTTTCGGTTTATTGATAGTAAAAGTAAATCTTTGTTACAATTAGTTCGTGATGATTTGCGGGTGTGAGATAATCGGTTTTTCCTAACTTCCTTATGCCTTGCTTCTAAGGCGTCTTCTGACAGTTGTCCAATAGGTAACTCGAAAGCACTTATTATCTCACACCCATGAATCAAGACTTTGTGGACAGTTGCAGGCATATAATACCAACTGTAAGAATTTATATACAAATTACGAGTTTCCTGTAACAAACTCCGAAACTTTTCTAATTCAACATGGTACCCGCTAGCCAATATCCTAAGTATCAACGAAAACTTAACAATAAGTTCCTTGTCGATACTTGTTATCTCCGAGCTGAGATCGGGATTAAAAAAAAAACGCCTTGCGGTGTTTCCATCATTTGTGGAGCCATATCCCGGTTTTGGCTTATCCACAATCAGTCCCATCTTCGATTTAAATTCTGACTGGATACGTTTTTTATTATTTTCTACTATTTTTTTATTTTCATTTCCTTCAACCCGCCATACTTTTATTGGGAGTCTATACGCAATATGCAAAAGGCACTCAAAAAAACGTATCCAGCAGTGAAGTGTGGATAAGCTAAAACGAAAGTTTTCCCTATTTACAGACCGATTGACAACGTTTTCGTGGTTCATTTGCTTTGGGGTGGCTCCACAAATGATGCACTTGGATGCTGAGTTGGTGCCGGAAAGAATATTAGTTACACTACCGTCCATCATAGTGAAAATTAATTCGAAAGTTATATTATAAGTTTGATTGTGCATATTTATTGTCGATACTTTCAGCAAATTGATATTTTTTATCATTTTTTGCTCTTCCAATCGCACTAACTCAGCATTTTCCTTAGCAAAAATAAACTTTATTGGTCGACAAAACAAGGTCGAGGAACTTGTCATATTTACCCATACATCCTCATGTGTGCAAGTATTAATCAATTTTAATGGCACTAGTGCAATTAGAAAGATATATTCATCCGTATGTTGGTCATTACTGAATTTCTGCTTATATGTGCTATGCCCACTACTGCCATCAAAGCCCCACTTACAAATTAATTTTAATTCTTTCTCACTCGGTACGCTTGAAAGATTTAGAATACTTTCTGCGGTTTTATCTAGAAGATCTTGTAAATTAACTTCAGAACTGACTTCATCAGTATTAATTTGAGACGGCAAAAGTGCTTTTTTTGCAATGTCTAAAGCGTACAAACTTGGAAAGCAATCCTTGTGCAAAGCATTAACTACTGACCTTAAAGCTAAGTATTTTCTTTCGGATAAGTCTAGGTCCAAGCACAGGGCTAAAGCCTGATGTGGTGTCAAAACCTTATCTAAGGAATCTTGATTATTAGAGCTACCAGCCAAATTAGCAGCAAAGTTAAGCTCAGCTTGAGATCTGCTTTGTATTAAATCTAAGACGCGTCTTTTTTTTGTTTTTGTAGAAGCTTCCTCAAAAGGGATGGTGGGTCTTCCTGGAGATTGACTTGATCGTGGTTGCAACGCCAACGGTTGTAATGGTTGCACTTGAGGTCTTTTAAAAGCCACAAAATCTTTTGATGTGGCTACCGGTTTGCTTAGCCAACTTTTGTTGCGCTTTATAAATCTTTCTTGAGCTCTAGAGCTTTCCTGCCACAGTTTAGTCATTTTCATGCAAAAAATTCTACCCATCTTTGAAATTCGTGCCGATAATTCTTCCGAACAATCTGTTAAATCAAGTATTTCACATATTTTGTTAAATGTGTTTTGCTGGCGATGACTATGTGAACTAGTTATCCAAACATCTACCAGATCAGCGTTTTTGATATAAATACACTCTGAAATAAAATATCTGAAATTACCTGTGGTGGCAGGTAGGGGCAGAATATCGATACAAAATCTGAAACCTTATATTTTCTCCTACTTAACTAAAACAGTATCAGAAAGAGATATTTAGAGATATTTTGTAAACCTTTACCAAAGTTTTCAAATATAGTTGTGTTAACAACTAATCTGTTATTGCTAATTGAAATATCAGGTAAAATCGTACATTTGGACTCAACAATTAAATATATAGTTAAAATTTAATAAACCTACCTGGAGCTTGACAATCCATAGCGATTTTCTTTTTAGAGTGAACAGTTTCAACAATAACTCGTTAATGAAAACTCCGTTCTGAACGCAAGCAAATTATTGTTAAACTGACAGCTAGGCGTTGATCGAAATTCATTTGTCGCTACAGTGCTAATCAAGGATGACCTGATTTAAATAAACTTTGTAATGAATGTTTTGGATACTTATACTTATATTGATGTTATAAAAATATAAATAATTATTACTTTGTTTTGTGATTATTGTCCATTGCTCAAAGCACTGAAATTGTACACACTCTTTAACTATACTACATATATGATATTCCCAAAGTTTTATGTTCCAAACACAGGAGATATTTTTTTATCGTGCCATATATGTAGGTATGACGAATTTTTTATCCATCAAATACATATAAAAACGTCGATATTTTCATCATGTATAAAATATACTAAAAAAAGTGTTTTTTTTTCGCGACTAGATATTAGGCTCATAAAGAATTTTCGGTAGATTCAGAATTTGTCACGAACGAGTGTATAGGACTTACAGTTTGTGAGATATCGATGATTTGCCGAACCCAAGTAAAAAATCACAAATTTTCCGGTCTTTCACGGGCTGTAAAAAATCAGTCATACATGCTACGACCAAACGAGTGTTATTTTCGGTTTTTACGGTATCAGATTAGTATATAAACCACGTTTCAGCAAAATCTGGAAGAAAAAAATTTTTCGAAAATTTTGCATGTATATGTATTGACGAAAATTTTTGAAAAAAAAATTTTTTTCGAAAATGAATGGAAAATATACGTTTATATGGGTATTTTGAGCTGCTGAATGCAATGAACACATACAAATGTACGAGGGATTAATATTTTCGGAGATATGACTAAATTTTCATTTTGAAATTTTTTTTTTACATTTTCCGTTACGTTAGCTCCATTTCATTAGGATATGTTTTAAAACGATTATTTCTTAATGAAATAACGCAA